>VZSZ01005023.1:421567-444540 GCA_013398815.1 Ibidorhyncha struthersii | reverse complement strand
TTGTCCAGGACGGCAGCCATATCTCAACATCCTTGCGAGTGTTTGAGACATTCCTCAGTGAGGCTCAGAGGGCACCCCCCCGCCCCGTCTTTCGTCTCTCACCGTTTGTTTCAGGGAATTTACAAGTCGTCTCTTACAGAAATTTAGCAAAGGAAGTTAGCTCTGAGCTGGGTGGGTTGGGGGCCATCCTGAAAGGATCTCGCTCTGCAAGAACTGCCATTTTTTTCCAGACTACCTTCATAAAATATGGCACTTTTGTATAACAACCCACATCATATTGCTCTGGAAAAGCCTTCTTTCCTTCCACTTCTTCACTCTTGCTCCTGTAGCAATACTTCCTCTCCTGCTGTTCAGCGGCAGAACTAACACCAATTCCAAAGGAATTAATTTCATGAGAATATGGGCAAACTTTGAAGAGTGCAGCCAACCCAAACCTGTTGACTGTCGAGCAGCCACACAAAACATTTAGGCAATGTTGCTTCAAACCAGGAGGGTCATGTTTGAATTTTCAGTTATCCTGTTTTATTGTCAAAATGACATTCACGCACCTGTTTTCACTTTACTGTTTGCATGATGTAAGTTATTCACATTCTTTGTCACTGCACTTATAATACTAAATTACAATTTAGTAGCTCATTAATGAGAATAATTGCCAATATCTTGCCAAATAGCCTGTGTCCACTATAAATGAAACTTGCATAAATTAGAAAGGGGTATTTTGCTTGTGGGAGAGTATGAGCATAATTTATGCTATAAATAAACACCTTGATATGACTAGTAGTGTTTAGATGACTATAAAACATCCCCTGTGTAATTAGGAAGCACAGTTTTGTGTAATTAAGAAAATGAATGAGAATTAAATTTTGAGGGACTGCAGGTGGTATTGCCACCCTATTGTAACATAATACACACTGCCACTTGCACTATTTTTATATACAACTACTGTAATGTTCAGGAAGAGGTTTTATATTAAGCTAGAAATTGATCTGTTTTAACATCAGAAATGCCAGCAAAACATAGTTCTTAAAAAAAGAACAAACCCAGAGAGGTAGTTTAAAGAAAATAAGATCCACCCTATATAGAGTATTTTGACTTTGCAGTGTTCAAAGGAAACTGTTTGGAAAGCGATTTTAAACAAAATTTAAATAAGTTATTCTTCCCCTTTTCCCCGAGAATACAATTCATGGGTACCTAAAGCTTTGTGTGCTTGTTATTGGCTGTTTGCTTATAAATCTTTCCTAGTTGAGAAAATTCTGACACATTGTAGTATGGCAAAGGTAGCACATCAAAAAGCAATGACAAATGGGAAACAATCTATTTTCTTTCAGTTTTTAACAGTGACAAATATTAGAGACTTTGGGATCCCAAGTCCAAATACACGTCTACTTGAAATCATTTACTCTCATTCTTTGAGCTGGAGTAAAATGAAGAAACAGAGGTGTTTATGACCACTTTTGTCTCAGAAGAAGTGCCCTTATCACAAGACAGATAATACATCGGTTTAAATATTTACCTAGGCTTGGTTTAAATATTTACCTAGGCTGATGTTATTTTCTGCAATGCTGGTATCTCGTTTTCACTTGTATTTTTTCACAGCAAGAATTCCAGCCAAGCCTGTACTTTTATTTTCTCTTTCAAATCCTGCCCAAGTCTCTGACAGCTGTCAGTTGAGGCAGGCTTCACCTCCCATGTGGGCGCAACTGCTTAAAAAGTGATACTAACACTCTATACTGAGACAGAGTACTAGGAGCGTGAGTGGCTGCTTTTCTGGAGACAGTGTCATGAGAGAGGCAAGAGCCCCTGGAGAGCATGAAATTGTGAGTTCTGTTTTTTTGTCTTGTGTTACATTGCTGGAAGGTTCTTTGCAGTGGTAGTGACTGAAAACCAGATCCTGCACAGGAGCTAATCTGCGTGGCTGCGTTTCACTTCGGTGCCTTCTCTGCGGAACAGATGCTGAACCCAAGCATTGGACCACAGGATACAGTGCACATGGGTGCTGAGAAATGGCAGCAAGCAGCCTCATGTAATGAATTCATCATGCAGCCAACTAGAACTACTCTCTGGAAACACACAGTTCCAGTCCTTGTTGCTCTCTCTTGTATGACAGCTGTTCAAGATACAGAAGTCTTATTTAGGTCTTTAAGTAGATTTTCTGAATCTAGCTGTAACAGAATATCCCAGCACAGGGAACTAACTGATAGCGTTCCTGAAAAAATGTTGTTTCACTGAGAAACAGGAAGGAAACGCCCAACTCTAGAAACTCACTAAGGAGACAGAGCCATTTCTAAAACACACTCATTTAGCTGCAGAACTTTTTTACCACCTCACAGAGTGTGCCAGGCACAGAGTAACAACCAGCACCCAGAATAACACAGAAGAGGACAAAAAGAAGATTGCACAGAGAGGAAGTACCATTTTCTCTGTTGCCTCTGGAGTGCATGACCCTTACGTAGGTAAGCGATGGTTCCTGGAAACCCGAGAGTACTCCTACGGAGCTGCTGAGCCTCATCTTCAGGACATTAAAGTTTAGCTCAAGCTAGAAAGGTTTTTCATTGTGAGGCGTCTAAGCAGGACTTCAGGATTACAGCCATGCCCTGTGATTATCATAGGCACTAAACCCCCACTTTTCTTAACAGCTAAAATCTACAACTTTTGAGTTCAGTGCAATTTGCAGAGTATGTTTCCAGCTCCTTTACAAGGATCCTCTTCTGATGTTACCTGGGCCTATGACACGTCTCTGCCCTGTCGTCCCGCAGCTAGCCAGGTGCTGTGCCTTTTGTAGAAGCGCTTTTCTGTCCTGGAAACAGCCTTCCCTGGTCGTGTTCTTCTTTCTTGCTGTTGCCCTGAGACGCAACTTCTCTTTCCCTCCTGTGGTGGCTGCCGCAGTAAAACACTGTTCAGGCTGCAAAGAAGAGGAGGAGTTACAGCATAAAGCCACAGTGCTTGCTTCCAAGGTAAGCAACTCTTCAGTACTCTGGTTGGGAGGACACCCTTAAACTACAAAGGGTGAAGGGGCTGTGCAGAGACAAGGGCACAAATTGCTCTTTCTTCCCTTTACAGGAGTATAAGCAGTAGCATGTGTAAAGGTCACTGCTTGGGGTAGCAAGCAGATGCCTTTTGTGTTTGTCAGTCACTTGCCTGCCTTCTAAATCGCAGGCATATGTCTTTTCCCCACGATTTTTTTGTGTTTTTTTTTTTTTCCCAAGTTTGAAATTGCTCAGAAATGGCAGCGGGAAGTCCTGACTAGTTACTATTTGTGGTGAGAATAATTTCCACGTTGCATTAGGTACAAACGTAGTCCTATATTATTATATAACAACTGAAAGTAAAACAGAACAGAGGAGGGGGTGGAGCATTTGCTGCATTTGCTGTCACCAGTGCAAACTTTATCCCAACTTCTTCTGTGCCAACTTGCTGCACAGCTTTTCCGAGACTTGTGAGTATTTTACAACTTTTAACATCCTCTTGTTTCTCTTTCTTTCTTTCTCATATTAAAAGGATGAGGGAACTCATACTGCTTAGCTTCCAATTATTATTTTTTTTTAAAGTGTCTTGTAAGATTTGTTATAAATGTAAAAGACACAGTTTAAGTTGTGTTTAACCTTCTACCTGGCATCTGTTTCTCTATTTCTGCTGTGTGAAAGACATCAGCAAGTACAGAGAACTAGTGTTAGCCAGTGAAAATTTGTAATTGTTTTCTAACAAATTCACACAGCAAAATGAGGAGAAACCAAAGATACTGCTCTGGCCTTAGTTAGCATAGCAAGGACAGAGATCAAAAGCTGGGGGAAAAGTTATTTACCACCTTAGTGTATACACTTGAAAGCGCATTAAATGCAGGCAGGGAACTGAAAATCTTCAGTCAAGTGGAATCCTACTGAAAATAGTGATACAGAGATACTCTAGCTGATAGCAGTGTAATGGGGAGGTATTGCCCAGTAGTAAACCGGAGTAAGCAAATGTATTTATGAGTCTGTTGTTAAAAATATGACTTTACACTTAATGAAACCAAAAGGCAGGAGGACAAAAATGTGTGGGGCAGAAACTTGTGAATGATTGTATTGTCAAAACCTGCAAAATTACCTCTGTAAAAGCCAGTAACAGGAAATTCTCCTTACCCTCCACAACAACTACCTTGTGATTCCTTCTGTATACAGCAGGTATGTTTGTGCTGCTTACTTTTAAAAGAGCCTGATATTGCAGAACAGATTCCTGATTATAATTATCACAGTATGTTTTGCTATATTTTCCAAATAGTCAATAGCATAGCACTTCCTGTTATGAATGTATTTATTTCTATTTACAGTTACCAAATTATTTGACATGTACTAGATAAATGGAAAGGTATCGTTTGGTTATTTTATCTTGGAAGGATAGATCAACTTAGTGTAAACAAATGATCTTTATATATCAACAGAGATATCAGATTCATTCTTTGGGAGCCTACTGGACTGTTCTAAACTCTAAGAACATGTAGTATGACTTTATAGCTTGTTACAATCATCTTAGTTCTGCTAACTCATACAATAAAAGTCAGCTTTGCCAGCTCTTTAGAGTGTAAAATTATAGCTTGCTGTCTTTAAGAGTGTTAGAATTC
The DNA here is from genome assembly GCA_013398815.1 of Ibidorhyncha struthersii. NCBI lineage: Eukaryota > Metazoa > Chordata > Aves > Charadriiformes > Charadriidae > Ibidorhyncha > Ibidorhyncha struthersii. The sequence continues at coordinate 439,943 of VZSZ01005023.1, read as the reverse complement.
TCTGGGAAAAAGAATATTATGGTTAGATCCATTCTGAGGCTTCCTAGATTTTCACTGTAAATCGAGAGGGATAGCAGGGGACAGAGGTACAGGCTGGTGTGGAGTAATTGGGTAGTGTGGATAATGTAATGCCAGATTTTTTCTGAAGAGTGAAAAGTTCCTTCTCACTTCAGTTTGCAGTCTCTTCCAGGCCATGGCCAGTAATACATTTGACCCTAACCTTCGAATGTCAGGTGCAGGGTTCTGTCAGCCGAGGGTTTCCCTCTTCTGTGCTCAGGGAGTTCAGCTTGCTGCAGCCAGCACAGCAGGGAGAAGGACAATCTGGAACAGGCCCTCTGTAAGACATGTTGTTCTATCAAAAAAACATATTTTGTGGTGTAAAGTAGATCACTGTTCTGCAGGCCAGTACAGTGTTATTGCTAGCAGGGATCAGTAAAGCACAGCATCAGCCCAACCTCAGCTGTTGGAACAAACTTGTTAGTCTGCACAGATGTACATAATTTATTCCTCTTGTTTTTTACATGACATGATCTTGTTGCTATATCCTCCATTTCATCACCGCATGATCAGTAGGAGCTAAAATCCAGGAGAGCAAATACCCTTGCATTCATGGTTTTCATGAGGTCTTTCCGTGCACTTAAAAACTCATAATGGAAGATAGTCACTTTAAAGGTTATTTTAACAACAGGACTGCAATGCACTGCCAATTCTCATTATTATAATGCATTTCCAATTCTCTGCACCAAATTATAGTGTGTTAGGCAAAGCAGGAACATCTCAAACATGTCCATTTGCTGTGCATGCAAGCTAAAATATTTCTAATATTCAAGTTTTTCAAAAGTAATTGCTCAGAAATAGAGGGGGGAAATCCCTACTAACAGTTACTTATTATCAGCTACGTATTACTCAGAGACAAGCGCATGAAGCAAAATCTTATTTTTTACAAGTAATTCCCAAATTTAAAGGCATTCTTCTAACTCAACTCGGATTTCTGATTCTCATTTTACAGGCTTTGATAGGACAGGAGTTCACTCCAGGAATAAATGCTGACTTATTAACAAACAAGCTGATGTATTTGTCTCTGCAAAGACCAAACTCTGGTAGAATGCACTATTAATAGGTCCTCGTGGGAATATATGCTCAAAACTCCTTTTTGAGCAGGAGTTCAGACAGACAGGACTATGTTGGAGGTCCCCAGGGCCTAGATACACAGATTTCACAGATGAAAGGACTTCCGATTTCATATCATTAATCTCAGGTCAATTTACCTTCTCACTGCTTCTGTGCCAAACACTGAACTTTAGCTGCTGGTGCCCACCTCAAAGGTTCCTGCATACTGAAGACTCCTCTGCTCTTGTTGGGCCAGTGCCATTCCCAAGACGGGGGCTATGATACCACGCTCAGAATGAACCTGAAGGAAGGACTACAAGAGAAAGATGTTTCATCCAAGCTGCCTGTACTGTGTCAGTGCAAGCAAAGATTCCACTTGGCCAGGGCTGAGTGCCACCTTTGAGATAATATTCTGCACATGTCTGTGAGAGGTCTAGTCTGGGATTTCCTCCACGTCCTTTAGCTGAACTGGGGCCCGTTCTGCACCATCCATCAGGATTTATAGGCAGCTGGGGCTAGATTTTTATATCATGATGACAACACAAAGAATTCAGGCACCTCAGCATCTAATAAAAGCTTTCTGTCTTCCATTCATAAATTAATGTACTAGTGTAAAATAAGGAGACCAATTCTTTTTTAGCTAAGAAATTGGTGAAGAGCAGCAGAAATATTTGGAAGTCAGCAGGAGATGTACTATATAATTAAACTGTTGTCCTTGCCGATAGGTTATTATCAGCAAGTAACAAGATCTATGCATCATTACAAACCATCTTACAGTATTTCATGCTATAGCAGATGAGGTATGTCTTTAGTGGCAGCATAGGGTGATCACTCAGACATTGTTGCCATTATAGCTGCTATAAATTACAACTGAACAGTTTAATAGTTTATCAATTAACTCTAGTGCCAATGCTTAAAAATTCTTGATGAAAAAATGGCTGATTTTTTTCACTCACCGAGAAACTGTTTTTAAAAGCTTGCTTTATAAAAATACCTGTAGACTACAAGGGTTGCACTCTGACAGTTAAAAATTCTTATACCAAAGTTGCTAAACCAGCCCACCCATAAATAGAATTTATCAAATGTTTTAGGGTGCCTTTTTGTAAATAAAAATACAAGTGAACCAAATTTGCTGGTTGTAATTTACTTTTGAGTGGAGGGATTGCCATATTCTAAAACTCTAGCCAAAAATTGCTCCCACTGCACCTTTCCCTGGCTGCAGTCTCTGCCAGAAGGCTGTGAATGTCAAGTGCTTAGCAATTCCCTAGAGTTTAAGCTATAAATAAGGACAGCGTGGAGAAGTTTATTGTCTCTGCTGGAGAAAGGACTTGAGCTCATCGGCGATGTCAGGTCACCGTCTGCTGCAGATCCTGTTTGGGCAGATACAAAATATGATGATGCAGTTGTTGAGCTAATGATCTTGTGAACAACTCATGCAGTAGAAGACCCATTTTATGTAAAGGAATAACAACACTGACAAGGTTTCACTCCACATATCTTAAATATCATATTAACTGTTAATATGTTGTTAACTATTATTAACATAATATCAATTTTGTAACCAACATGATGCAAAATTAGGCATGAACTCTGCAGCCTCTTTTGATGCTGCATTGGCTAATTAAGAATTACGGCAATCATACTAATGATGCCTGTGTGTATCTCTGGCAAGTGACAAAGTGTCACTGTCTGTCTTCCTGCAAGGGGAAGTGGGAACCTTACCTGCCCTTCCAGGACTAAGGAGAGGTATTCTGGGAGTATGGAAATCTATGCACCTGACATCTGAAAGCTGCAGCTGGTTACTGCCACCAACCTGCTTGTAAGAGTGAAAGGTATCAACGCAAGCACACTTGTTCAAGAATAACTAATTATATCAGTTTGTATAAGCCATGCTGGCTCTCTCCTGAGTCACGTTTGAATGTCATTAAAATAATAGACACCTGCATACCTGTTTAAACCAAGTGCATGCATTGTGCTTTTAAGAACATGGGAATAGGAGTCACAGTAACTCTCGCAGGCTTATATATTGTAGCCTGTGGCAGAAAACCACAAAGTATAGTTTGTTTTCCCGCTAGTGTACTTTGGTAATGGCATAGTTGCTAGGTGGAGTTTTTCTTTATGCTGCTTCTTGGGAGGGTAAGCGGATCAAATAGTGTTTCACTTTCCTGAGGCTAGATTGGTTCTGATACGAGAGTTAACATGATCGGCTCTGCTCAGGGCTGCCACGTGCAGCATAGACCACCACTGGGCAGCAGAGGGGATGGGAAGGAGGGTGGCACTGGTCCCTGTTACTAGCCTGGGGATTCCAGGTGCAATGACCAACATCAGATGCTTGTGACAGCAAAAGTAATCAGATAGGGGTTTACATACTGCCTTGCTGCTTACAGCTTTCTTTCACTCATTTTATTTAATTTAAAATCTTTTTTATTTACTAAAAAAAAAGTCTACAGCCTTAGTTACACTGTATCTTACAGTAATTAGTTACATGGGAACACAAAATATGATTTTACACTGGCTAGAAAATATATATATCTCTAAATAAAAACCAGGAAAACCAGGAAAAGAAGATATTCTGTATTTCATGTATTCTTCTTTTCTATGGCACCATGTCTGATTTGCTGCACATTTCTTGCACCATGTTGTAAATCCAGAATAATTCATTTTATCTTTTTTGCCCTCCCTTTATGGCACTTATCAGTGTAGTATCCAATTGATTCTTGAACATGAATTAGTTAATTTTTCTCAAAGGTTCTGAAGGATAAGAAAATCGGAATTTTATTTTACAAATGGAGAAAGATTGGAAGACCCTAATGATTTTGGGTCCAGTATGTGATACCTGGAGATAGATTTTTATTTTTTTTTAAGAGATTTTTTTAGCATTCCCTGGGATTGCCTGTTTTCTGATAAAGCACCTGGTTTGTTCAGGGTGCTACATGTGAACACAGACAGCTGTGCGAACTCAATGCTTTTCTGAACTAAGCTCTGTAGAGGGCACTCATTTCTTCGAACTGTATCATCTGCATTGTAGAAACCTGCATCTGAGCTAGCTGACTACAACAACTAAAATAATATGCAGCATTTCATTCTAAGGACAGATATACAAAGCAACTTAAAGTCAAGATTTCTTGTAGGCGGGAACTCAGAAAATGATTGTCACTTGTGAAAAATCTCGGTAAAGGAACTTGCCCAAATCACCAGGAGACGGTGAGATGAAGGCAGGGACAGGACTCTCTTCCTCAGGGCTGCATTCAGCTGTCTTTGTCATTGAACGCATCCTTTTCTTTTTGTGATGTTCTGACTCCATTTCTACACATCTTCCTTTTTCAAATAAGGACATTTATGCAGGGTTTTTTTCCAGGAGCTTAGTCCATTCAGTGAACAGAATCCACTTTGTTCATAAATCCTGTGAGAGAAAAAGGAAATCATTATATCACACTGTGATAAAAGATTTAATACCTTTTTAAAATTATGAATTCATGGGAAGGCAGTGAGCACGGGATTGAGTTTCAAGTTGTCAAGAAGAATATGCTTTAGTGTTCATAAATCCTCCCACTTCTGCTACACCCAACCTTTCCTCCTTCCTTTCACCTCCACATTGTCTTAATTCTCTGCTGTGCTCTCCATTCAGTCATGCTGCTCAAATTCCACTGCTGTGTACCAGCAGCAGCACTGATTTCTGTTCCTCAGCCTTCACCACCCTGTTCCTGCACGAAGCCTTGTTTTTTAGACATAGAGTTCTGTTTGCCTCTGAAGCTGTGAGATGGAGTATGTTCTTTGTGAAGAGACTGCTGGAGACCAACTACACAGTGCCAGCAAATCTCTTCTGCAATTATGTAAACTAAGCCACTCATGACTTAGCCAAGTTTGTGCAGGTTTTCTAGGCTGCCAAACTTGTACACATTACTAAAAAGCACAGCTTTAATTAAATGGTTATAAACATTTTCTTTATATGAAAGAAATGCATATTTCTGCTAATTTGTTTTTGGAAATGACTGAACTACCCTTGATGGAACTTAAAAGAAAATCACTAGTCTGAATAAGTAATTCAGTGTAGGAAATTTCAGCTCTAACAATTTCAGCTTGACCAAACTAAAAGCAACTGAAACTGAGCTTTATTGTTTGAGACCCAGATGCAGAAGGCCCTAACAAAACTGTAGGCAATAGCCCCTTTACAGATATGGAATTAGGACTGTATTCCCAGCCCATATCTTTGAAATTAGCAGTGTCTGATTTAATTTTCTAAGAACATAATGCTTACACAATCACATGTCTGTGCATGTTTGCATATTTCTGCCTCCCTCCTCCATCACATTTTTTTAATTCAAGGCCTAGTGGCCTAATTTCATTGAATAATTTACATTGGAAGAGGCATCTACAGGTCACATCTTACAGCCTCCCACCTAAAGCAGGACTAACATCAACATTAGAGCTGGTTGCTCCAGACTTGGTTGATTTTTTTAATACCTCTGAGGATGGAGCTCCCACAAATTCTCTAGGCAGCCTCCTTCACAAACTTGTTTTCTTGCAGATTGCATTAGGACCCCTTTTATAAAAAAATACTAATATTAATGTCCAAATAAACTGTTCTGTCAACATGTCTTCATCATTTTCTCTTCAAGGTCTTGCTATGAATACAAACCCAGTTGTTAGAACAAAAATTTGCTTGTTTCTTCAACCCCTACACTCGCAAAATTTGAAAGCAAATCTAGGGAAAAAAAGGTTCTAAAAGAGGAGGAAAACATTCCAATTAGGTTCTATTGTGTTGTCTATAAAAAGCGAATAAAAAGAGGAATGAGCGGGTTAGACAGTTGCCATGCTCCTTACTATGAAAACACTACTTAAATGGCAGTGGTTTAGCAGATAGCTGCTGACCTGACCTTGGTTCCATACAGTTTGCCTCATTTATTCTCATCTAATTTATTTTATAAAATAGGGGAGAACAAAAGTAAAATTGCATAGCTGGACTCTACTGTGTCTACGTAAAAGGCAACTACTAAAAGCATTTGTCATGCTGTGTTGCAGTAATTAGGGGAACTCTTCCAGCCCTTTATAAAAAAACAGAATTATGCTGATGTTAATGACTTTAATACTAGCTACCTGGGCTACAATCTCTCTTCTGATTGTTATCAGAAGTCACAAAAATTATCCTTTGATGACAATATNNNNCGAGGGGGCTCCCCCCCCCCCGCCCCTTATATTGCAGCATTCAAAGATGAGTCTCTATTATCTAAATGAAAATTACCCTTTTAAAAAGTCTGTGTCCTGTGTTTTCCATTAACTGAGAAGATTTAAAAGGGACTTGCCAAAGTTACTTGTGAAATTTAAACAACATCCTGCTCTTAATATATGGGCTGAGAGCCACTCAGAACTCTGTTGCAACATTATATACACTTATTTTTTCCACATCTAGGTCCCACAATGTACTTTGCTGATCCAGATACTGTGCTTCTGTTCTGAGTAATGTTCCAGCAGGCAGGATGCTGGGGACGGCGCGGCCAACACGAACCTCTGCTGGAGCGCTAAGCAGGCTGAAGACTCAGGTAAATGTCACTTAAACAACATGACATTTTAGGAAATTTCAGCAAAGTTTTAAATGTTGTTTTTACAGCCCAATAAGAAAACTAGGCAATACAACAAATTTAAGGCTTGGAAACATTTCCAGTATTTTAGATGAGATAGCTAGCACCCTATAATTTTCTGCTTTGTTTTTTCCACTCCTTGTTGTTCACTTATTCCAGAATTACACAGTAAATAAGTCTTGGTCTTTTTCACATTTGTGTTTATCACAGTTTATTCATGGCATGACAAGTTGTAGCAGACTTTCCCTCTTGCTTGGGCTTAATGCCTATGCCTAGCTGACCTTTCGGAACATGCAAGGCCATAACCCCTCACCCTCAAGGGTGTTTAATAAAGGAGGCAAATCCTTGCAAGTGTCCAGCCTCTGTAACACTCTTTGGAGCTCCCCAACAGGCTTTCTGGATGATTCTGTATCAGTTGCATTTCCAGTATGCAGTGTGGCCAGGTGACCTCGCTATAATGCAGAAGCCATGAGCAATATGGCACTCGGTATCCCCTAGGCTTGCAGGCAGCTCCGCTCTGGCAGCCCAGTCCTTCCCCTCCTCCAGGCTGGCTCCTTTCCTGAGCCGTGGGGCCGAATGCTGAGGGACCTGGCAGCCTGAGGTGGGATTCTCCCACTTTCAGACACTTGATTGTCCCATCAAGAGAGCTGCCTGCATGGTACCTTGCCGTGGAGATAAAAACACAGAGTGCCCCAGCTGCAAGGGCTGCAGTGGGGCTCCAAGGCAGGCACCGTGCATAGCCCTGCCACCATGGTGCCTGCACAACACCTCCACAGCCCCATCTTCCACCCGGCCTTCCCTGCCAACGTGCTGCGCTGTGCAGGGAAAGGTCCCTGTGCAAAGCCAGTCTGCCTAAATATGCAGGTAGGGGGGAAAAAAGCCAAACAGGAATTATCTGAATGGTATTCATGCTAGTTGTGGCAGTGAAGTCATTGCTTAGGACAGGGTACATTTTTTTTCACAATGAATTTTGATCAAAGCTTCTTCAGCTTCTCCAATTTTAAACGTGTAATTGCTCATCCTTGAAACTATAGCTCATCTTTTCCGCTGGCTTACCAGCTGCTTTTCTGCATCGTCATAGAAATAAGCAGCTCAAAAATTAGTTAATCATTGATTACCCAATAGCTTCATACGACTTCATTACACCAGAATCTTAGCTTTTATTAAAAGCAGGAAAAATATAGCCCTCCTGATTATGGAGAAAAATTTGGAACTCACACACCAGCAACGTAGCCTATGGAAAGTTGGGAGGATTACAGCAGACAGCAGCAGTTTATGGGGCAGGTGAAGAATATAGCATAGCTAAGTCACACACCTAAATCTCTCTCATGTATTGAGAGAGTCACTCGTTATAAGTTTTTTTTCTTGTGTTTATCTAATTCCTTACCATTCTGCTCTTTGTATTCTGTTGGGAGACTGGGGTAGAAGATGAAAGATCAGTCTTAGGAGATCTTCAGCTTGTTGGCTGGCTTCAGGTGTCTGCTGGTACTGTGATCTAGACTACTGCATGGACATACTTGTCACAGGCTTTCAAAATTACACCTTGTTATAGTGCTCCCACTTCTACACCTCCTTCTACATCCTTCAGATGCAACATATAGCCATTAACATCCATGCTGTGCCTGTTAAAATAAAAAAAAACAAGCGCAGATAAGTTGAAAATAATAAATCATGGTAGAATAGTCTACTGTGAGAAAAAAGCCAAGTGGATTCCATCCACTGAGAATATATTATTGTGCACTCTGTAATAGTTTTGTAAAGCTTTTTTTCCTTTAAATCTATAGTGATCAATAAAGATTTCAACTAGATGATGCTTTTATAGTTGAGCTATCTTCTCACTTATTTTTAAGAGAGATTATTTATATAAAATACTATCTTAGAAACTACTGCACAAAAGCTAACTAAGAATATTCTGATAATGTTAGAAGTTTCAGAACAGTATCCAGAGATGAGCTCAAAGAGGTATCACTCACTGCAGAACAGACAGGTAGTTACAACATTACCAGAAATTTAGGAACCAAGGTTCCCAGTCTGTCAGACAAGCCTTCTGTTACTAAAATGACTTTGCGTAACTGAATCTGTCTATTGGACACTTTGCTATGAGTTATCTCTATACGCTAGAAGAAAGGATGCCATAAACTATAAGTTAGAATAGGGTAGCTGGTCCTTGGGAACTTGACGGGGAAGCAGTCAAAGAAGATACTTATCTACAGGCTCACGAATGATTACTTATCCTTAGTGTACCCAAGGGTATTTCTGCATGCACTGAACTAGCTCCTGTCCAGTGCTAGCCTGTGGGCTGTGTGATGCTCTTAAGTGGTGTTGTAGAAGGTCGTTATTAAGGAGGTTGCTGCCTAAGAGTTTATTCCTGACATTAATCTTAATATAAACAGTTACATTAACATAAAAATTAGAACAAAGTAAATAAAGGGGGGAGATGTACATTTCACCCAGTCTCTTGCTCCACTGATTCTAACAGTTACTAATGCAAGCAGAATTTTCTGTTCTCTTAAAAGTTTCTACAATAGTTTACCATATGATTTCAATCTACAAGTCTGGATTAAATTATACATTAGCTGATTCATTATACCTAATATAAGGTTCTCCAGCTGAATTTGAAAGTTCAAAGGCTGTGATTAGAGGATTTCCTCACTTACTTCAGGGGACCTGAGAAAAACTTCATATTTTTTAATTTTCTATGTCTTTCATAGAAAAGGAATTGCTTTAGTCATTTCACTAAAATGTATTTTCCGGTATGTTTGCAGAGTCACACATGCGTTTACCTTCATATTTTCTTTGCAGTCTAATTATATAAAAATTTACTTTTAAAAAGATCACTGAAATGCCACCAGTACATATAATTTATTCACTCACTCATGAAAATGAAATAAATCAGCTCCGATCTTGTTGATTTCTTTTCTCTGTAAGGTGTTAAAATGCCTGTTCTTGACTCAGTTGAGTCATCGAGACTCTGTGCCAGTTTAAAATTAGGGTTAGTTAAGCCTATTTATCTGCACGCAACCCTTGACTTCTGGTGTTCAGGATATGCAGTTCTGTGAAGGACAACACAATGCCACTGAGAGCGCAGCCTTTTTTGTTTCCACTATTCTCTCCTGTCTCCCTTTCCATCATCAATACATTAAGCACTTTTTTTTTTTTTTTTAAAACACAATCAACTTTAGGTCTACAACTGGAACACAACTTCAGTGCCTTTTTTAGCTAATTCATACTCACGTTTGAATGAAATTTCATATGCAGTATTTTGTTACACCTTTGTAATCATCTAGCCAGTTGTAAACTAGATTTATTCTACTGTACTGTAAGCCTACAAAGGTTGCTGGGCAAATGAAAGCCTCCAAAAAAGCTCCCGGCATATTCACTCCCCTTATTCCCCCTCAGAGTTATTTTTAAGACAAACACCAACCATATAACTCTTCCGTCTAAGAGTTAAAATTTATCCAAGTCCTAAAAAGAAATAAACTAGAGGTGAGCATGGAAATTAGGGTGCAACTTCAGTGGGTATTTCTATGAATTACAAAGAGTATCATGAGACATAAATGGTCTGGTGCATTGTATTATGCTGCAGTAGAAACAATTACTTTCATAGCAGCCTGTGCTTTATGAGCTTAGTTGGAAATTTTCTGATTGCACAGACAAGAGAACTGACTGATAATAACTGCATGGTGAATGTCTTTTTAATATATATCTGTATTTATTTTTTTATAACTAACAGAATTCATTTGAAATAACTGTTATTTCCATAGATGTTTAAATCAATACATACAAAGGGTACCGTGAGGTCTTCTCCTCCCTCCCCAACCCACCCACAAGGATGTCTGTTAGAAACCGCTGGGGTTTTGTGTTTGTAGTCAATCCAACAAAACCCCATGTGGTGCTGGAGCGTGTCCAGAGAAGAGCAACAAAACTGGTGAGGCATCTGGGGGACAAGTCTTATGAGGAATGACTGAGGGAACTGGGGCTGTTTAGCCTGCAGAAGAGGAGGCTGAGAGGAGACCTTATCACTCTCTACAACTACCTGGAAGGAGGGTGTAGAGAGATGGGGGCTGACCTCTTCTCCCTAGTGACAAGTGACAGGACGAGAGGAAATGGGTTCAAGTTAAGCCAGGCGAGGTTTAGGTTGGATATTAGGAAAAAATTTTTCACGGAAAGGGTTATCCAGCATTGGAATAGGCTTCACCATCCCTGGAGGTGTTTAATGGATTCATCATCCCTGGAGGTGTTTAAAAAAAGGGTAGACGTGGTACTTGGGGATATGGCTTAGAAGTGTTTTTTTGTCAGGTTAGGTTAATGGTTGGACTCGATGATCTTAAAGCTCCCTTCCAACCTTAACAATTCTATGATTCTATGTTCCCTCCAAAATGACTTCATGAATCACCTGTCTTCAGCTGAAGTGAACATCCTAGATTGTATTTAGGGAGGGAGCTTTGCTTCAAAAAAAGAAGTGCTAATACGCTTCCACTTGAAGATGCTTGCATTTGAAAGTAAGTTGCCATGCTGACATTTTCCTGTCTTTCCTCCAGCAAAAAAAGCTGTGAATAAACTTCCTGGAGCAACTTAATTCAGGAAAGCGTTATTTCTTGGCTCAGGAAACTACCAGTGAATGCAGAGAAAGAATGGTGATTCACAAGGCTGTGCTGGATAATGATATGATAGTGAAATGACTACATGGCATGGAAATGAAGTTTATTATCATAAATATTACTAGGCAAGAACAAGCGAGATCGGCATTTGGTTATGTCTTGGAACTAGGAATCGGATTCCCAGAAGCCTCTTCTAGTCTGTGACTGATGTGTACTATGGTGCTGCATAAAAAACCAGTGCAGTGTCTCAAGACCACTGAAACCTTGCCTAGATGTCACCGAGATTTCAGCTGCAAAGTGTTTGACTCAGTAGCCAGTCTCTCAAGAACAATTCCACTATGCGAGCACAGAGGAGAAACTAATGTAATTTCTAAGGAGCAGGATGCTTGTTCACCCAAAAATCCACACTGGCCTTCAGGAGAATTCAGTTCACTTTCTGAAATCTGCACAAATTCTATGCGTGACCAGGGGCTACTAAAGCAATATTATTGCGTCTCAGTTCTCCAGCAATAAAAATGACATCACATTGCATTTTGTGTGTCTTGTTTTAATCTCTCTCAGAAAACATTAGCCTTAATTACAGGTTTACACAGCTTAGAGTATAGCACACTAGGTTCCATCTTAGCGACTGTTTTCAGTTGCTACCATTAAACGAAAAGTAGTATAGCATTAACATAAACTATGAGTTCTCAAACAAATTTCAGTCTTTCAAAAATGCTGGTGATATCTCCACTTTTTTGTTCTGCAAAATGGGTTCAAACAGAGGCAAATACAATCATTTTTTTTCAGCAAAGCTAGTATCTTTTTCTGAGAGTAATTGCACTGATATTCAAGTAACTAAGTACCATATAAAATTATTGAAATTAATTCCTATTATTCACTCCACTTTAAAAAGGTCAAAAATCAGACACACAGAGTTTGCTGTGTATTAGTGAAATTTTGTTAGTGAAATTTTAACCACAATTTGGAAATGACTCAATAAGTATCCTTTAACTGAGCTTATACTCTGACTGACTGTTAATGAATATCCTCTGCAATTGTAAAACAAAAAGAATATGAATATGCTATGAATTAGGAGATCATTACAACTAAAGTGAATACACACAGCTTTGGGAAAACTGCTGAAGCTTCCCGATATTTTTTTTTTCCATTGATTTTGATCTCCTGTGCTCGGCTTTGCTCACTTCTGCTTAGCACCTGCAGGCCCACAGAGGACAATTAAAAGCAGGTAGGAAATTTAGAAAAATGTACATCTGCCACATCACATCATGGATGGTTAGGAGGAATGGGTAAATTCTTTTTTTCCAAAAATCTTCAAAACCACTACTGAGATTCTGATATACAGTATGCTGCTATCAGGTCGGAATATGACTATTGAAGAAAATTTATACCAGATCCAAAACAGTGCTAGAAAACATCTAAATAGATCTCACAGCCCTATAAAAACTGCAGTGCTTTAGATTATCTAGTCTAGATTTAGACTTCTACCACATCTGTTCTGTAACTGAATGGATGCTTACCTTGATTAGTCAAAAATGTTTTCGGAATATAAAACAGTGGGGTCATCACTACAGACATTGATTTTATAAACATTCCTCAGCCAATACCATCATTTCTCCCTGTAGGAGCCAGTAGTTTAAAATCAATTTGTTTGTTTTCATTTTCTTACCAAGTAGAAGCAGGGAACTGGGAGCTAGAGAGAATACAGGGAAACCCTAGTGAAGAGCTATGATGCATTGGCTCTGAATTCCCCGTGGGCATAAACCCAGCTGAAAACTCTGTTATGGGTAACTTCTGTTACCCTTTGCATTCTCTCTAGCTGATCAGAACACAGTGTGGCTCCTTTCTAGCCTTCCAGCAGTTGGACACCTATAATCCAGGCAGCTTTACTGGCTTTCCTACTTTCTCTCTTCTATTATTCCCTATTCAAAAGCACATGACTTGTGCATTGTACTCAAAACCCCTATGCTACTAACATTTGTTATCTTGGTTAGGAGTTATCAAACAGTACCTGAACATATTATAGATGCATGGTGATACAATAGAAATGTCTAGAGCACATACTGAAACATTCACTGTTCAAGTACTTATGAGACTTTTTTTCTAACGGAATCTTTGTGAAACTTTTCTCATGTTCTACTTTTGAAACAATTCCTTCTTTTTTTCTGTCTTCCCCCCCCTTTTTTTTTTGAAGGACAAAACACCCACTCATCTCCTGCCCTCATGTAACTGAAAATATCCTTTAGATTCATAAGATTTTATGGATGCCTGTAGATTATTTTGCATAATTTAAATGACACATGAATATTTCAGGTCTCATTTTAAACTGTGTGAGATTTCAAGATACATGGGTCATAGCGAGGACAAAGTAGTTTTCTAGTAGTTTTCATCCAGCTAAAGATGAATGACTTGACAATAGTGCAAATTTATGTGCTGTGCATAGGTGACAATTTTTAACAAGAATCTAAGAGATAATTTGACTACCACTCTGAGTAAGGTATAGCACTGAAAGTGAACTAATGTATAGGTGCCAAGAAGGCCAACTCGAGCTCTGTATTACACTTAGTAAAAAGTGACTTTTCAACAATAAGGTGATCAAACAAGATGGCTACTGGTGATCCTTTGTGCTACATAGGATCTGAAGGTTTTTGCCAGTACCTTTCCTAACAGCTCAGTGTTCATACCACATAGAAACTATGGTAGCATCCCAAAACTGGGACAGACTGACTTATCTCAAAGCAATTTAAGTCACCTGTTTTGTCCTGACTTAAATATCAGCAAAGAAAAAAGCCTTCTTTTAAATCATGGATCTTAATTTTGATTTCTGTTTATACTTCAATTATTTTCTAAAGAAAGGGTAATTTTCTCTAGTTCACATGACCACTAAAAATTTTTGCAAAATAAACCTTTACTTTAAATATACTACTTATTATTTCTAACCAGAAAAAACATAACATGCTATATTTCTTAAGCAATTTTGTAAGTTGTACACTCGTATTCTTAACTGTGACATTTTTTTTATTCTATAAGATTGTGAATTATGACTATTTTGCTTACTAGTTTGTTTTGTAATTTGTTTACAACTTCTGTCAGTCTTCATTCCAAAGAAATGGGAATGGAAGTAACATGCCCAAAGAATATTCGAATCTTGTCTTGTATGTGTTAAATATGAGTAGCTAAACTACTTCTGATATAGAAGAAAAAGGAGCCTTCTCAAAGTAATAGGTTATTCTTTTCCTCAGTATACCTCAGATTTTCTGAAGGATAGGGAAGCACTTTTGGAAAAAATATGTTAGGCATTTGAGTAATATAAATGCCTCGCTCTTACCGAAACCAATAGAATAAACTGATATTTATCAGCCTTTCAGCTGACCACAAGCTTGGGCCTATAGGATGCAACTTTGCTATGTGCTCTGAAGAATTCTCTACGTGCCTGCTTTGGTGCCAAAAGTAATCTTGAAAGTACGGTACATTGTCCTAGGTATTTAGAATTAGTAAATTACAGCCCTTCCATGCTTTTTTATTCATAGTTTGCAATTAAGAAATAAAAAAGTTTTTTTTTTCTCTTTTTCAACTAGGTTGATCAGTTTTGAAACAGCTATTTCAGATGACGAAAATGTTCTCACAGTGCCTGGTGAACTGAAACAAAAGTAAATAGATTGAAAACACAAAGAAATGAAATACTTTTTTTCAGGAAAAGGGTAAATGCCAGCATTTGTTCCATTGTAATGTCTGAAAATAATATGTATGTTTACTCAAGGTAGTGACACTGTGACTTTTAGAAAACTCAAGCTTACCTAAAAAATGGAAGACATGTTCCCTTAGGTTATACGGGCTTGTAAAACCAGTACTCTTTAGAAAATTACATTATTAAGAGGCCTCATTAATTACCATCATATTTTAAGTTTAGAACTTAACATTGTAAAAATTTGAAAGGTAACCTGAAAAAAATATTTACGTAGAAGAAAATGGTACATAAAGTTCTAAAAAATCCATTAAAAAGCAAATATTTATCTATAGCGATAAACAGCAAGGAAAAAAGGCTAGAGAAGTTGTAAACTTGAAAACACTAGCCCCAAATCTGACAAGCTTTATCTGCATTCTCCTTTGCTGGAGACTGGAGGATATATCAGGGAGGTATAAGTACACTCTTCCCTTGGCATTTACAGCTGGCTGTGGTTGGAGACATCAGGCCAAGAGGATTTTTGCTTACCGTCAGCTCTGCTATTCCTAAATTCAATGTGTTTCTCTAATTCATATCAGGGACATGTACCTAATTTTTAACCTGTAAGGATTATAACCCTTCCTTATTTGCCTATTACAACTTACCTGTAACATACGTACTACCTGGAGACCAGCAGGGGCTAATGCAGAGTCATTATGTGTGACATAATTCTTACAACAGGATTTTCTGCAGGCCTTTGAGTGTCCAGAAGCTGTGTAAAGAAGCTTTAATATAAAACAGGTTTCCAATAAGATGACTCCTGCATGGCTACTCTGATGCAAAACTATTATTGGCTGCCTATACAGGTCCAAGACAAAGATCAGTAATGTCAGTCAGGCTCTGAAAGCAAAATGTAGAAAACCCAGTGGGAAAAGAGCAGACACAGAAACTTGCAGGCTCAATATCTAAGTGTAAAACAAATAATACTATTAAATGCGGCCTAATCAATTTGCAAGAAAGACTTTCTGAGATGGCGTACAGCAGGGGTACTGTAGAGTGGCAGGTATGGACAGTTCACATCGGAAAAATCAAACAGATGTAAAATTTTGAAAAAAAATACAACAGTTTTGTTTTCTGGGAGTGAAATGGTGCTGGATCTGTTCTTGTAGAAACATTGAAAACTTCTAGGTGTCTGTTCTCAGGAGGAGGAGTCTAGTTCAGTAGTTCAGGAGTTCAACTTCTGCAGAAGAGAGTTGGAACAAAAATCAGTGAGCTCAGTTAGAAATGTAGAAGTTCCTGATTTTAGGGAAGGAAAGTGTAAAATTCTTCAGTATACACATTTCAGCCATACCCTCTGCTATGCCGATTATCCAGTTTGCACTAGGAACATCGGTCAAAGAGCCTATTGTACTATCTTGATCCTTAGAATAAGTGTTCACAATGATGGCAATTCTGGTTTTGGTTTGGGAGTGGCTGTAATCTTTGAAAGTAGTAAGAGTGTGCCGGTGTGCTCATTCTGACCTGAGACAGGTGTAACCCAACCTCATTTTGTTCTGATTTTGTTCCCATGTGGAAATAGGCACCCAGTGCTATCAGTTAAGTTTTTTTTAAAAAAAACAGAGAGGAATGCTTACGTGGATAAAGGCAGCTGGTTCCTTCGTCTCTCAAGGCGCCACACTGAAATGCCCAGAGATTTATTATTAATAGCATGATCCACAGAGAATGCAATCAAAAGACTTCAGTATAAAGCTAAGTCTTAAGATCTTCAAACATCTGGTCAGGGAAGTTTTAGAAGCCAGGTGGCAGCTTAGGACTCATCTATGATAATTCATGGGAAATTTCCTTACTGCTTTCATTTCAGTTGCATTGTGCCATGTGTCTCTATGCGCAGTATGCACGATGCCTATTTTGGCTTAAAGACCAGAAAGTGCTAGGATGTATGTGAATGGCCATATTTTTGGTGACTTCCAAAATCAACTCTAGCTTTACCAACTATGGGGACCTTACATGGCATTTGGATGAATATCTGCCAAAACCAAACTTTGTTAGCTGTTCTAAGAAAGACAGTTTACAACGTTGTGTTTCCACATGACAAATAGATACCTTCCTTTGGCAGCAAGCAAACAGTATTCCTGGTGGGAATTTCTCTTGGTGGGAGAGCAAAGAAAAGCCTATATAAGACAGCAGGGCTATATTTTGTTCAGCAAACCAAGTATTGTTCAGGCAAACAGTATGACACAGTTATTAATATCTTTGGTAATTTTATATTTTTTTTTTTTAAAAAAGACTACTTTTGGGAGACGGATCAAACATTGTATCAGCCCTTGCTTAAAATGACATAGAACTAATTTCTAGCTTTACCACTCAAAAGTGATGAAAAAAATGCTTGAAAAAAAGGCTATGGGGAAATATTATCTTCAGCTTATCCTCCTCTTATGCTTTCCCACAAGGTGGATGTGGCACATTTAGTAGATCAGTTTCCTACAGCTGAATCAGGCATTTATTTCAGTGGCGGCTGCTGAAAGCAGTCAGTTTTGAAAATGAGACTTTTAAAAAATATATTTTATTGGTTAATGTGATCTAAAGATGTGCACTTACCAATTTGTAAGAAGTATTATTTTTCTGGCAGGCTGCATTATCTCCCAAAATTTTTCTTTCACTTAGCAAGACTAATCATAATTCTGTAAATAATACATATATACATATGTATTAATATAATAGAATTGATTGACTTTTTGCAATGTGGTCATGGGTTAAACTTACAATGTGTATTTCATTTCTTACAGTTTATCATGCATCTTGTGTAAGCACATCAGAAACGTTTATTATCAATTACTGTGAACAGTGAGTTGCTTTTGGCTTAATGTCTCACATATTAAATCAATGAAGTAAGCAATCCCAGAGTGCAGACCTGTCATTTTATCCGAGAGTTTGCTCCTTTTCAATAATGTTGTTCCATATAGCTTTATAATATAAAGTCACCCAGGGATTTATTTGTGCTTTGCAGTATTGCCAATTATTTTATATACAACTGCTTTTAACGTCCCTGTGAAGTACCTTTCTCAATCTTTTTAAAAACACATTTGTCTAAATTAATCTGCTGCCTAATCAACACACCTTACCCTGTCTGAAAGAAAATTTGAAGTTTTCTGGATGAGTGCTGTGCTGCACTGTTAAGAGCTATGACTACCATTTATTCCTTTTTAAGAGCTATGATACAGAAACTAACTTAATATAATTTAGTATTGTTTCAGTTCTCATTAGTTTGCACACACACACAAACCCCTTCCATTCCTCTATACATTACAGAATCACAGAATCACAGAATCGTCAGGTTGGAAGGGACCTCAGGAGATCATCTAGTCCAACCCCCCCGCCAGAGGAGGGTCACCTACAGCAGGTTGCACAGGACAGCGTCCAGG
>VZSZ01005023.1:398893-420863 GCA_013398815.1 Ibidorhyncha struthersii | reverse complement strand
ACCACTTGTTACTGACCTCCAACTAGACTCTGCACCACTAACCACAACTCTCTGAGCTCTATCTGCTAGCCAGTTCTCAATCTACCGCACTGTCCATTCATCTAGCCCACCATCTAGCCCACCATCTAACCCACATTCTGAGTTTGGCTGCCAAGAAATTAAGAAAAAACATCATCCATACAAATTGAAGAAACCTCAAATAATAATTAACTACTCTATTGCACTCACCACTTCCATACATACAGAAAAAGTTGTTCAGTGTGCAATCTCATAATTTGTTACATTCCACAAAAATACATTCAAAGTTTACATGAAAGGGGGAGGCTTCCATAGCGCACACTAGAGCTTTTCCAAAAATCAATTTTCCTGTATCCTAAGGCAAGAAACTAATGATGATTGCTCAGTTGCTGTAAGTGTTACTGCATTGTTATTTATAAGTGATATAGAGGAATACAAAGCAGAAATAATTTCCTTTCCAAATTTGTTTGCCTTTCCTATGCAGAAATGCAAAACAAATCTATAGTAGAGATGTTTTGTTCTTCTCTCTTTGAATCCTGATGCTATTTTTTTTGTGCCTATTGATCTGTTTATAATACTTCTTTTACAAGTTTGTGGGCTGTTTTCCTCAGTTGTTCAATAAATCTGTTTTTCCCAGGTTAACATTTTGGTCAAATTCTCAGCCATTCTAGAAATGGAAATAACTTAATTGGTTTCAGTAAAGCTATGTCAATTGACACATGTTAGGATTTCATTCTGCTCTTTTGCGAAGAATAACGGCACAAGAAAAAGTAGAGTATTTCAAACTACATCCTGCCTATTTACTTCAGGATCCAGTAAATTCCAGTAAAAGTATCACTGTAAGAGAGGGTCACAGATTATAACTTTCCTTTTTTAAAAAAAGCTCTGAAAATACTGCATTACTTTACCATTTTGAGAACTGCATTTGCTATTTTTAGTCTTCTATTACAAGTGTGTTACAGACCTCTATTAGCATATATTATTCACAGTCTCTGAGCTGAGTATTTTGCTAAGGCTGAGATATTATTTGTCTAGCAGTTGCTCCTGTGATAACTATTTTATGGTCTCAGGATTTCCAACATTTATGCATCAGTATGACATCCTTCATATTTTTTACTATTTAGTTTCTGTGTTTCACTCTGTTTTAGATGATAACATCCTACCCCTAAATGCACAAAAAACTTATCCCTAACTGTATTTTCACTCCCTTTTGGATATTTGTTGGCATGGCATAAAAATATCACAAATAATATTTACAGAGAGTGCCTAACAGCATGTATAGATCAGGACAAATTTTGCTGAACAAACTTCAGCACTGACTAGTTCTGGCTCTTTTTTTTGTTTGTTTTATTAATGTCCTTTACATTTCAAATCTCCTGTGATTCAACAGTTTACTAATCCAGGAGAATATACTCTGAAATTCCTTTTCACTAATTATTGCATATTGGATTCTGAGGGGTGTTCTTTGGGGATAAAAGGTCAAAGCTAACCATCTGTGCCCTACACAGGTTTTTCCTGTGTACTTCCTCTTTTCTTTACTGATTATGCCTTTAACTCATTAATTTTGCCACTACCAAAACTTGGGTCTTCCCTATTTATCAATCACAGTGTTTGTCAAGCGAACCTAGGATTAATGTCATGTATGCTTGCATCATGACAACATTAAGTCGATCTTTCATAATTTAATAAGCGAATGATACCTTGAAAAGTCTGACATTACATGGAAGGATGTAAAAAGAAAGAAGCATGTATTAGCTTTCTTTTCTGGCTGGATTTTGCCAGCTGGCAAAAAATGCTCAAAGGAAAAAATGCTTAAGAGAGATCCTGAATTGACAGCAACAAGTGGGTAACCAACATGTTTGATGTCCTGGTCTCTCAATCATGTCAACAGGGACCTGGCACTCCTACTTCAAGCAGAGCTATTAATGCAAGAGGCCTGTGGTCATGCAGCATCCATTGTTCTGAGACTGTGACAGACAAATTAGTGAAAGCAGACAGACTAAAAGGAAAGGTCTTAATTTATAATAGTCATACTTATATTCAACTTGTAATATTTATCCTGAAATACTGCAGCACTTCTGTTGGGTTTCACTGTTACTGTGACAGTAAGGTTCTTTGGAAAGGTATGAAATCTTTCTTTGCGCCAAGGACAAACCTCCTGTCAGGCCTATAGGCAGGTATAAGACACATCTTCGTAAGGCAATGGTATGAGCTCCAGGCCTCAAGCATGCTTTGCAAATAGGGTCAAAGGAAATATTTAACTTCTTAGGTTTCAAATTCCGATGTTTAAGGTACTGAGTGGAATTGCAATGACTCTGTGACCTTTTGGCAAAATTTTCAAACAGGCATTGCAAACTTTACTTTCTGGCATAAATGCCAGTTAGCAAGAGCACATAGGAGGAGGAGGTCCTACTGGATGACTGTCAGAAGAAAATCAACAAGTATTTAAGCAAACCAAGAACACACAAATGCATAAATGATTAAACTGAAAGAGTTTCCTTCCATGCTGATTACTGAGAACAGTCTTTTGAAGGTGAACACTACTCACATACAAGCAGAATAAGCTCGGTAGAATAGTTCTCCACAGGAGAGTCGCCACTATACAATAAGGAAAGCTATAGTTCTAGGGGGGAGGGGAGTGAAAGGGAAGTACTTAAATAGGAATACTATTTAAAGAATGCCCAATTTTAAAATGGCAGCTGCAAAAATGCTTTAGCCTGCCTAACTCTAGCTAAATACAAAACTTCTAGGAAAGCACTTTAGCTTTGTGAAATAAAGGCTTGAAGACATAACAATCTAAGGCATGTTTTGGCTCCCACCCAGACAAGCCTTCAAGCATGTGATTTGGTTTAACACTCAGTAATTCCACTTACTTCCTTTCTGGATCACTAAGTACAAGCTAGACAGAAATGTGGAAAGTGCGCTTTTTGCCTTGAAACCTTGAGGAGCAGAGCTGCTGGTAACACCTGGTGGAGCTTGCGGGCTGATTTCCTAGGCTTCTATACAAAGGTGAGTAGGAGGGGAAAAGAGGAACTAAAATGGTTGTGGAATCATAAGGAATTTGGGCACCGCGATAGCAAAGAAGCAACTTTTCAACAGCTGCTGCATCAAATGGTGTTCTGAACAGAATTTACCAGCTCTGTAAAATATGTTTCTTCGATAGATGGGACTAGCCTGTAGAAAATGGGAAAGTATTTAAGGCCCTGGTACTAGATTCCTGCATAGGAAAATATTACTTTTTGTTGATATTGATAACACACAAATGAAATTACTCTCAAGGTGTGTTTAGAGGGCTGCACCTATAGGTAGGATCTGCTACAGAGTTTCTTATTGTCTCAGAGTACATTATATGCGGTTCTCTGTTTTTATCTCTGAATTCTATCCCATCAGAATAAACACATTCTGAGACTCATTCATATTCAGTGTTCTATTTGTTTGTTTCTCTTTGGTTGTTCCCTTTAAACTGTCTCGGGGAACTTAGGAAGGAAAGAGCAGAGGGATTCTCCAGTGAGTCTGCTCCTTTGACTTGCAGTGTTTTCCAGCATTTACGCCATAACAAGGCACTAAGAACAGGTCTTTCCTCTAAAACTTACTCATGATCCATGAAAATTTGATTTCAAAATTACTTATTTAAGGGTTCAGTACTGAAACATCTATCTAGTTCAGAAGTATTGCTTTCTTTATGGGCTCCATTCCTTTTCTAGTCACTTCCATCAGTTTATGCAATCCTTACTCTCCATGGCTTCTCTCCTAAAAAAACCCAAACAACCTTTTTTTAAAAAAGCTTTGTTTTTACAAGACTAGGATACAAATGGGGAAAACATCAGATTTTCTTCCCAATCTTATAGATTCTGACATTACCAATGCTCCCTATGCTTCTGAGCACAGAGAAGGAGCTTGAATATTATGCACAATACACAACCTTAAACAGATGCAGCACTCTAGCTGTGCAGCTACTTGGCACTTTGTCCCCTTGAAAAGGATTGCCCTAGAAAAAGAGCACAGAACAATTAATTAGTGGAGCCAACAGAGAACAGCAGAACAAGTGCCACAGGATGAGATTTTGTTGGGGGAGGAAGCAGAGTTCTCTAAAGAAGGCTATAATCATTGTGGCAAAGGAGGCTGAAGGAGAATTGCAGAAACCATGCAAATGAATGGATGTAGAGCTCAGCTCTGCAGGATGTAGACAGTCCTTGAATATGGATCTGAAAAAAACACTGTATGCCTGAGATGTTGCTCAATAAAGTTTCCAAGGACTAGAGAGAGCTGGAGGTGATGGTACAATTTTAGAGGGAAATTTGCAGCAGTAACAGGGAAGAGAAGATTTACAGCCCTTTGTTTCACAAGGAGTCAAAGAGAAAGTGTTAAGGACATATCTGTAGAACAGCGCTGAAGTAGAGACTGACTAAAATAACATAAGTAATGTGCAAGAAGAGGTCTTTTGCACTACAGAATGAAGATGAGAAATGGGCAGAAGGAAAACATTGCATGGCAACAAATAAGAGGAAAGCAACACATCATACACACAAAAAAGAGAGGGAAACGAAGCCAAGGACGAACCAAAATGGAATGCAGGTTATTACAAGAGAGAACAGTCTGAAGAGGATGATTTTCTTACAGGAGTAAGCAATAGAAGGACTAGTGATGCCTATCAGCAGAATCACAGAATCTCCTACATTGGAAAAGACCTGTAAGATCATCTAGTCCAATTATTAACCTAACACTGACAAGCCCACCACTAAACCGTGTCCCTGAGCACTATAAATACACGACCCTTAAATACCTCCAGGGATGGGGACTCCATCACTGCCCTGGGTAACGCATTCTGATGTCTGATGACCATTTCGGTAAAGAAATTCTTCCTAGTATCCAATCTAAACTTCCCTTGGCACAACTTGAAGCCATTTCCTCTTGTTCTATCACCTGTTACTTGACAGAACAGGTCGACCAACCCCCACCTCTCTGCAAGCACCTTTCAGATAGTTGTAGAGAGCTATAAGGTCTCCCCTAAGCCTTCTTTTCTCCAGGTTAAACACCATTGAGACTAGCCAGAAAGCCCAGAGGCAAAGGGAGAAAGGACTGATCAAGAAAAAAGCTGCATGCTAGAGGTCAAAAAGTTAGGGAAAAATTGAGAGTAACCAAAAATTAAGCAATTTAGACTTCGGGGTTTTTTTGGGTTGTTTGGGTTATTTTTGGTGGAGGAGGGGCATGCTTTTTGCAAATAGTGAAAGATTCTTCAGACATTCCAGGATTCTGAAAGAACTGGACATCAAGTTTTGGCAGGGGAACATATTATTGAAGTATAAGCCACAACTGTGATACAGTCCTGAAAAAAACACTAGGACCAGCTGGTTCCCTATTTCCCATGGAAGGTAAAAATATTAGCACCTGTTTCTAAAATCTTCATGAGATCTTAGTGTGTTGTATGCTTCTGGTCACTTGTTTCCGAGAACAATGAAGCAGATGAGGATTGCTAGGAAGATCACAGAAATGGAGGCAACTGCATTCAAGAGATTGCATTGTACAGTTGTAGTGGGTTGACGCTGGCTGGCAGCTAAGCTGCCACCCATTCATCTGCTCACTCCCCACCCCAGCCAGACAGGAGAGGGAACTGGTAGGATAAAAGAAAGAAAAAGTCAGGGATTGAGATAAAGACAGTTTAATAAGTAAAGAAAAAAAAGGAAAAACCCCAGCAAGTAATACAAAAGCAATCACTTACCACCTCCCACCAGCAGACTGATGCCCAGCCAGTCTCCAAGCAATGGTTACCTTTGAAAAACTTCCTCCTTTTAATGCTGAGTACAATGTTATATAGTGTGATGTATCTCTGTGCTCAGTTTGGGTCAGCTGTCCTGGCCATGTTGCCTCTCAACCTCTTGTGCACCCCCAGCCCACTCACTCAGGGTGGTAAGGGAGAGCAGATGAGAAAAAGAGAAGGTCTTGCAAGCGCTGTTCAGCAATAGCTAAAACATTGGTGAATTATCAACACTGATGTGGTCGCAAATCTAAAACATAGTACCACGCCAGCTACTATGAAGAAAATTAACTCCATCCCAACCAGACCTAGTAATCTAGCAAAATGAAGGCTGAGAAAAGATGGCTGTCTAGTTACTTATCAAAGAGACACCCCAATGAAGGAAAGAGCTGTTTTAGACTGAGGAACAGTATGGAAAGCATATGCACACATAAACGAGATGGTCAAGGACTTGTAGGTTCAGGACCTAAATTGTCTAAGAAAGAAAACAAATACAGTTCAAAATAAGCAATAAAAAATAGTGGACCTTTGTAGACAACACCAGCTTGCACAGGAACTAAACTTTCTTAGTTATGCATATCACATCTCAAGGATTCACTGACAAATTTATAAGCAAATCTTAAAGAAATTTCGATATATCATATACAGGCAAAGACATGTAATTTTAGCTTTCAGTACTTTCCTTTGCATGTAACTTAAATATTGTAAAGAGCTATGAATGTTTTCTTTTGACTGACTTACTATAGTTAGATAATAGTTTCTGTGACAGCCAAAACAGCAAAATCAGCCAGTGTTTCTGCTTTGTTAAAGAAAAGTTTTGTCATTTGCTTATAGGTTTGCTTCTTTAAAAACAGTACTACTATGGCTTAGATTTCACTCAGTGGTAACTGCTCTTAAAGTGCTTGATTTTACCTTCATTATAAAAAAACAGCATTCCTTTTTCCAAACAGATTATTGTGTATATCATAACTCTCAGATGCATTTTGGAATAACACAGGCTTTAATCCTTCACCTAGATTTACAGGTTATCAGGACACAAGCTACAGATAAAAATATGTACATATTTAAATATGAGCTGCTCCCTTGTCCAAAGTTCAAGCTTCCATAAAACAAGGGTGAGTATCACAGATGGATTGAATACAGAGAGCAATCGGTTAATGATTAAACAGAGTAAAAATGAAAAAAATAACAATAGGCAAAGAAAATTTTTACATTGCAACGATGTGTGTTCAAGGCAGGAGAATAATTTGTCAAAGCATGTAAGTAACCTAACATTCCTTATGTTGTTAAATAATAGTTTGGATGAAATAATTAAGAAATTCAAGTAGAAATTGGCCCTGAATCATCGAAAGGAATGTATTAGGTGACCTACTGGACATTAAGAACCTCCTCTATAAACAAATGGAATACCCTTTAGAATATGTATGCAGTATATTTTTTATATATTTTGCAATCAGTAAAGTTCTCTATTACTTCTAAAAACTAAGCTTTTATTTTAAATTAGCAATGATTATTTCATTACAATAAAATAGTTACCTAGCATAATTAAGAAAACCAAAGGTCAAGGTAACTACATTAATCATTAAGAACACAGTGTTCCATTGTCATCACAGTGAACAAGTATTAAAAAAAGAAAACAAAAGACTAATGATAACCCTGACCCATTATACATTAGGTACTATAATGTATTATTTTCCTCACCTTGAACACTCACTTTGTTCTACAGCATAAATTTGACAATGCATTTGGACTGGAACTCCCTCTCAAATCAGCTTTTTAAGGCTCCATAATAGTAATTATGAAACACAAAGCTGGTAAGTGCTTATGGACCAAACATAGGTCTTTCATATTTTTGTTTCTAGCCGCCTTATCTCATTTGATAAAAAACGGCTTGTAAAATGATCAAAACGTTTACATATTGTAAAATGTTTCTAATACATTTTAAATAATTTTGTTCAAACATGTTTTAAAAAATTTAAACATGGAATTAAAACATGTTTTCTTCAGCTGTAACCAACAAATCAGATTTTAGATTTCTTTAAATGTACTTTGAGTTTCCCCACAAGGCTACTTTTGAACTTCAATTAAATTTAAAGGAAAAAAGCTGAAAATCAAAATAGGACTCTTTTTTTAAGGATTGGCAAATCAAATCAAAACAGTTAGTATGCTGATTTAAAAAAAAAAAACAACAAACAAACAAAAAAAACCCCACCCCCCCAAAAAAACCCAAAGCCACACCATGACAAATTTCAGATCAAACAATATTAACTGTGGAAAGGTTAGAGCCTTTTTGTCATACTATAACAAAACAATTTAGCTTTTTTGACCATAGCCAAGCAGTTAATATTTCTTTTCCATTACATTCTTGTATATTTGGAAAATATATATTTATACATACTTAATATATACATACTTAATACTCACATATTTTCGATTCCCATTTGTTGTCAAAACAGTGACTGGTTGAGCCTTGTTTTTAGACATACTTTGGGTAACAATAACATGGCACGTTCCATATTGAAATAGTTCACAGGATGGATGAGATATTACTTGTTCTGACCTTTCTGTGATTTAGATTATTTATCACTCATTTACATACTTCTTATTTAACAGGTTTTGGACGCACACAGGTGATAGAAGGGTCTGGCATTGCTTTCCATTATTGAGTGTGGAAATTTATATAATGATTAGGTTCTTATGTTATTTCAGCTGTAACTGTGGGTTTTGGAAACAAAATATTTGCCATGTATTTAAAACATTTCTATTTAAGAGAGTAACAAATATTTCTTACAAATACTCTTCAGAAGTCCCCTGTGACACATGTGAGTATTATTGTCCTGGCTTGGCCAGCAGATGCTTTAATAAGGTGGCTTTCAGCAAGTTAGTTGCAAACTTGACAACGTATGGATGACCTCCCATGTTTTTACCACTGCACAATGCTATGGTTCTCTGGTCCATATTTAAATATTCACTTGCAAGTTAATATATACATAAATCACTGCTAAAGAAATATCATATAAGTGTTGCACATATGATAAGAAATAAAACCTTGAATCAAAAGCACAGTTGCAGGTAATCAACCTCTGAGAAGGAACTGTTATCGCCTTAAAGCAAAGGGCTTGTGACTTTGGAACAAAGGTTCCCAGGCTGTGCACAGTGGAACATTTGCTGATAGTCAACACACAGTTCACACCTCCTCCTTATTTTCTGTTGCCAGACTCCACTGACAGAATTCTTAAATGCATCACTTTCCACTATTAGATGTACATACACTATGTAAAGAGGTATAAATATGCACTATGTTTAAATAGTATATTTAAGATCTATACACATAACTGTAGCATTTGATGTATTCAATGCAGAGTTTCATATATACACAACCACAATATTGTAGGTAATGTTATAGTTGTAGGTAATTCACAGAATTTGGGTGACAAAAGGGAGCCAGGGAAAAGATGTCCAGGATGGAAAACAAAATCAAAGTTCTTTAATGTTGCCCCTGCATTAAATGGCAGTCTGCAGTATGAACAGATAAATAACTTGGGAGCCCAGGATGAGTTCAGAAATTTGCAGTGTGTCTTCAGCATCTGATTTTCTATCAACTGTTTTTTAAAGTTATTGTGTATTTCTGCAAGCTACAAATCAGTTGGGCTCTCATGGGCTCTCAATCTAGACACAACAGGTAGTCTTATCTTGATTGGATGTCTTGTCAAATTGGTTAATTAAGTCAGAACTAAACCAAAATTCTGTGAAATCGGATTGTGACAAGCTATCGTCTTGGTTGTGTCTTTCAGAAAACACACCTGAAAAGTATTTGTCTGCAATATCAGCTGTGTCTTCTTCTGAACAGCCATTTCTTTTGCCTTTTAAAGAATGAGATGGGACTAATCATCTTCTTTCTATGGTAACTACAAAGTCAATGCTAATTAGACAGTAAATTTGAATTATTTATTTTTACTATTACAGCTTTTACTTGCCTCCAGTCACTTAAGAGAATGGATCCTCTCCTGCCACAACATGCAGTCCCCCATTGCTTCAGAGGCCATGGTCCCTTACTTTATTCTGTTTGACTAGGCTCAGTCTGGTCAAGAATGTATCTTGGCCCTAATTTCCACAATAACCATCAAGTTGTTGGAATTGTTGCATTTAAAGACCTCCATCAATTGCCATATGTGCATGTGCATATGCAATATGCATTTTTAAATATGTATACTGAATTATGTATATGAGACACCTTCTTCCATTCTCACTTCAGTTTCCCATTTTAGAAAAACTGGCCCTGCTTCTAGGGCCTACATGACCCATTTGTTTTCTCCTTGTGCCCCTTCAGTCAAATCTCTTTGCTAAGGTCTGAAATTTCTTTTCCTCTCCCCCCTTGCAAAAACATGGTAAGTGTCCTCTGATTCTTGTTATAAATCCTATTTTTTTCCTTTCCGAAAAATCCTGTCGTTTTTGAGCCTTTGGTTAAGGCTTAAATGTTTAACAACAGCTTGTTTTAAACCAACTTCCCAAAACAATCAGTCTGTCTTTCCCTACATTGTTGTATATTATTTATAGTACAGCAGTACTGAAAGGCATCCAAATTAAGGATCCAAGAGGGGACACATTAAAACTGCAATTCAGATTCCAAAAATCTTCCAAGGAGAAGGAAATCTTCCTTCCACCCTTTAGTGGTTCACTTTGAGCAAAATCTTATCCATAGCGGGAGGAAGCTTTCCTGTACACAAAAAATTACACCTAAAATGACAAATGATATTTCTATAGGGCTTAAGGTAGAAATTCCATAGTGGCAGGGGGGAAAATTTTCAGTATAAGGGACTTTGAAATTTGTGATTTTTTGGTATACTTTAAAAGAATTGTAGGTATTTTACATTAAGTAGTTGAACCTTTGTCTTGCATTATGTTCTATAAAACTGGCCTTCTTAAGAAACACATCAACTGTTTATACAGCATGTACTCTGAGATACAGTTTTTATGTATCTATATGATTTTATGATTTGTCAAATACACTTGCCCCACACTTACCATAGGTATATATACATGTAAACAATGTATCTATAGTATCTTAATAATCTCTGACCTTTTTTCAGCATAAACATTGTGTATACCTACTGTTTAGCCTAATGGTCACTGGATTTCTTCTGTTCTAGTGCTTATGTACCAAAGACAGCAGCAGGTCATTGCAAGTGGGCGGAAGTTCTGAAAGATTTGGAGCAGATCAAGACATCTAAAGTAAGTTCAAAAAAAGTCAGCATTCATGTAATCATAGGAGCAGACATAATTAAATATTTAGCACTGTACTCAGCTAAGAATTGTCAGTAACAGGGAGCAGCTGTTTCATGGGTGGAAGCAAAGTAATAGAAAGTTTAAAGGGAATTGGAGTTGACCAAATACCGCAGACTCTAGAATTAAATATTATTTTCTTTCTCACTTTTCCTAAGAAAAGGGGCAGTGGGCTTGGGAGTTAGCACCTTCAGAGAAAGTATTGTGGGACTTGATTCTGATGAGTCCTCCTCACAGTGAAGCCCACCTTGTAGGTTACTGGGTGGATGCCCTGACTTGCTGGCTCCCAGTACCTGGATGGACTGGGCCTTTGACCTTGGAGCTAATCCATGTCTTGCAGAGTTAGCTTTATTATGTCTAGATCTGTTAGCTAATGCTCATAATTCTAACTCTTGTTTTCTTTTAGGATATTGATGTCAGTTTATATACTGCAAACACAGACGAGGATGTAAGTAAACTTAAAATTTTACCACAACTGGTCTAATATGGTAGCTTAATTTCTTTACTAGCAACTTTCTCCTAAGGCAGCCTGGTTTAATTTGAGAAAAGTTTGAGAAATCAAATAATTTGCCTTGGAAGTTCTGTTAGTTAAAGTACTTATGATAAATTATGTAAACAAGTATTATTTTTATCAAATCACCTGCTATTAAAATTAATTAATTAAAAAGGATGATCCAAAATGATCTTATCAAAGCAAACACTGCTAAAATAATGTTGGTATTTGTTTGTAATTTGAGGGAGGGAAAAAAGTGACAAAGAATACACTTCCAAAGATGATTATTTAACACTATGCACTATTTAACGGAATACAATACTGGAGAAGTGGAATATGGAGAGTAACTGTCAGCATCTACCTGCGCATTTCTCTGCTATTGTCATTCCTTAGCTTAGCAGCAAATACCTAGGTACTCTCAAGGATTTAGATTTCTAATAGTTGCAGATTATAATTTATTCTGCATAGGATGAATTATGTTAATTTGTCAATATAGTTCTTAATAAAATCATAGAAACCTATATAAAATATGATCACCTTAAATGCGGTGTCTATAAATTCATTCCTGAAGAGACTTTTTCATAATCTGTTGCTGTGGAGCTCAGCATGGGACTGCACTGCATGGGACACATGCATCCCACCAAGAAAATGAATCCAGCCGATACCCCAGTCCTAGCAGTCACCTTTGTTAGAGCCCTGGTGCAATTGGCTGGATTCATAGCTGTGGTAGTAGCCTGCTTCTGAGATGGTGCTTTCCTGACAGCATAAACATTCAAACAAGGACTGTGCCAAACACAGACCATACATGAATCCTGTACATAAAGAGTTAATGAAAGATTTCCTAGAAATGATGGACTGACTGCCTCAGTGCAGAATAGTCTCAGTGTGCGTGCAGTATACAGCAATGTTGATGTCTTCAGTGGATTTGGCAAGTCTGAGAAAGCACAGAGTCTGATGTGTCTGTATAGTTAGCCCTACACATGACAGGAAGAAAGGTCACAAAACATGTATGTCCATATCCACACACACACACATTCTTATAACTGAACTGAGCCAGAGAGGTTAATCCATTGTACTGGCTGATTTAGTACCTGGTAATGTCAGGAAGATTTTCTTAAAGTGGGACAGTCAGATACGAAAGTCAGACAACCTGGGACTTATTCTTGGTTTTATTGTTGACTTGATGGAGAAATTAGTTCCTCTGCTTCTTTTTATTTAGTTTGTGAAATACAAGTAATATTTAATTTCTCTTCTCCCCTACCTATTCTGAATGCAGATCTCTGAATGAAAGTGCTAGAACTACGAATAATACTAATGAGGAACGGCTGAGGGAACTGGGGCTGTTTAGCCTGGAGAAGAGGAGGCTGAGGGGAGAGCCTATCACTCTCTACAACTACCTGAAAGGAGGGTGTAGAGAGATGGGGACTGACCTCTTCTCCCTAGTGACAAGTGATAGGACGAGAGGAAATGGGTTCAAGTTAAGCCAGGCGAGGTTTAGGTTGGATATTAGGAAAAAATTTTTCACTGAAAGGGTTATCCAGCATTGTAATAGGCTGCCCAGGGAGGTGGGAAGTGTTTAAAAAAAGGGTAGACGTGGTACTTGGGGATATGGTTTAGAAGCGGTTTTGTCAGGTTAGGTTAATGGTTGGACTTCATGATCTTAAAGATCCCTTCCAACCTTAACGATTGTATGATTCTATGATTCTATGTTTAATTATATTCCAGATTCCTATCCTAATTATTTTCCTATGTTCTTCACCAAGACACTATGTTTCACCTCATCTTAGCAAGTTGGCTGGCCTTTATATTGTTAGCTCTCACAGCAGATATTTGTATTTGAATAGTAAGAAGAGATATCCAGTAAATAAAAATCAGCCACTTCATGGTAAATTATATCTTACATTCAGTTCTTCTTTTTTAGTCATAAGACTATTGCAACTTTTTTTTTTTTTTTTAGAAAGAATGCCAAGAACCTGTAATGAGATGCTTTTTGTTAGAGACAAATGTTATTCTTCAAGAATGTCTTATCAAAAATTGTAGTAAAACACAGGATGTACTGAACATATGGAAAATTGGAAATGCAAGCTTAGAAAATATCAAGGTAAGTAACACCAATGGTCTGTGGAAAAAAGGCAAATCAAAAGTGTTTCTTCAGTAACAGAAGTACCTCTTTTGTTATATAAAAGGTGGGATGGTACGGGTGAAAACAAATGGGATCCAGTAACCTGTACATATGACAATGAAAAAGCTATACATACAACAATGCAAAAGCAGAATTTAGTGGTTTTTAGAAAAAAAACTTTCTGGATTCCCATCAAAGCAAATACTTTTTACTGTGTATGCATACATATGTCAGGGTGTTTGAATGTGTATGTATAAATAAGAGTTTGTAAGTTCAGTTCGGGTATGCTCAGACACATACAGAAAAGTATCCTAATTTTCAAAGGGACAGCCACTTTTATCTCTCACTGAAAGCTGATCCTACTCAGAATGCAAGCCAGAAGCTGCCCAGACCATAAGTACCACGGCAGCCTCCAGCAATGCTTTCTGTAGCCATTGGCTGCATTGGAGTTATTCACAAAAACAGGGCAGACAAGGGTTAGTTCTCTATCAGAACAAATAGATCAGTATCCTGCTTTACTATTGCATTTTGTTTTTCAGTTGAATTCCACTACATCAGCAAAATGTAAAGAATGTGAAGAATATGAAGAAAAAAGTTTTACAGAATTTATACAGAGTTTTGTAAAGGTTATACAGAAGGAATGCAAACACTGACCAAAAGACACAAGCTGGGAACCAAGATTCTTCCACGAACATTCTCAGAGAAATTACAGTATCACCAATAATAAACTGGAAAGAACATCACTTACAATCCTACTTACATAGCATAACACATAAACAACGAATAATAAAATCCCTGTAATTCACAATGTATTCATAACTGAATACTTACAAATGATATTACTTATGAAATAAAAATGAAAGGAATTTAACAGGGTTTAAAGCTTCTTCTTGACTTAAAGTGTCTTTATTTTTCAGTAAGTCCACTGGAAAAGAAATCCCGCCTAACATACCAAGCTTTCAACAAAATTCTCTAAGAATGCTGTCTCAGGATATCTGCAGTGGGAACCACCTCATAAACATCAGGTCAGGGCTGACTGAATGGGGTTTCAGAGAAAAGCTCTTCTTTTATTATTATTAATATAAAATTATCATACCCTGTAAAAGCATTCGGCTACATCTATTTTTGTTGTCTGAAATCTATCCCTTTACCATCTGTGCTCCTAGAAGATCCTAGCTCATCTCTCACTTCTGTTTGTTATTCACGTCTGACAGTTTTCCTTGCTATTTTTTTTTAATCATTCCTTCAATGAACTAGTATCAAAACACAAGCTGAGGCCTATTTGCCTTAAAGATCTATTCGTTATCTCTTAATATATTTATTTCTACTATCGTTTCGGGTAAACCCAATTACTTGTTTTACCTAAGAATTCAAAGTCAAAAATTAGAATATTTATTTAAAGATTCTTCCTTGCCTTTTTTCCCTTTTGTACAATGGTAGCATAAGGGTATTAAAAATTTCTCAACAGAAGGTAATGCTGGTACTTGGTTCTACTGTCCAACAACAGAACATGCTTTGTTACTTCATTTATTACCTCTGACACAGACACTACCTTAGTCATTATGGTAATTACTACAGGTTCTTTAGCAATCACCAAAGATTTC
Organism: Ibidorhyncha struthersii; assembly: GCA_013398815.1. Classification (NCBI taxonomy): domain Eukaryota; kingdom Metazoa; phylum Chordata; class Aves; order Charadriiformes; family Charadriidae; genus Ibidorhyncha; species Ibidorhyncha struthersii. The sequence goes on along the minus strand of VZSZ01005023.1, from coordinate 405,588 downwards.
AATCCAAATTTCAACCAAAGAAAAGTAGCATAAATTTCATTCTCTGAATGAGGGAGGTGACCAAATCTCTTACACACGTAAAAAAAATAAAATACTATGTGGTAGAAATCTTTTCTGTGTTGTAGAGTTTGTAACTTTGGTCTCCTTCTGGGGTAAGAACTTTGAAGGCAGGAATCACTTTTGATGAGTTATTGGAAATCATGATATTTGTAAGACTCAGTGCAGTCACCTGTCCCCTGGTAGTTCTGAAATGTTGCATAGTCTTCTTTTAGCTCTTTCTAAAGCAACTGCATTCTTCATGATTCATAACCATGTCATACCAACTGCTATCCATAATAAGTAATTCTTTCCTCCAGGCACCTCCATTTCTCCATCTTCATTAGATAAATGGCTGAGTCATTCAGCTGTCCACTTACCAGGAAGGAGGTCTCAATCTCATTATGGCACCAAATACACTGACTGGTACTCCCTTGTTGCAGGGTTACTCCCAACACTCAATCTTCAGCACTCTGAGGAGCTGATATCCAGTAAACAACATGAGAAAGAACACAAATGTGAGCACAGTGGATGTCATCTTCCAGGTGACTTATAGGCTAACTGATTGGTAAATTCATAAGCACACTGGTATCGGGATTAAACACTGGCACAGGTATCACAGAAGAAATAAACAAATTATTTGCCACTGCAAAACATCAGTGAAAGAAGTGTTTATTACATAGTTTTGATAGAGTAAACTGGTCCTACATTTAAAATTTTTCCTTAAAACAATGGTATGCATTGAATATGATTTTCTCTTACCTGATGTCATGTGCATAGGCAAAGTATACTAAGTTACAACTGTGGTCTTTAACTAAAGAGATAAAGGGATTTTCCTTATTTCTAGCTTTGAGGGAGCTTGAGACACAGTCCAGCAGTATTCATGATGGGAGAAACAAACAGCTCCTTTGTTCTGATAATTTTTTTTTATTTTGGCCATTGTGAAAATCAGTTACCTGATTAATTTTACTCTGTTTTTCATTAAATCATTTACCAGTGCAAAGTATATTAAATACTGCAGATTTGTCTTTCTGAAAGAATATTGCTAGGTCTGTAACCACTCAGCTTGCCACCCTGGTAGCCAGTTTCTGTTGCACATTGGCCATATCACTTTTATTTCGTTTCATCTCCACCTGTTCCAGATGCATATTCTAGAACTAGAAAGGCCATTTGCTTATCTAGTTCTCCACTATTTCTCCTGAGGTTTTCCTTTTCCCGAGAGCTAAGCCAACAATTGAAAGCTTTACTACATCCTGAGTCCTATGGTTATAAGAAATGATCTGATCAGTATAAAGGACAGACTAGATTAAGGCCAGGACAGTTTTTTTTGTTTGTTTGTTTGATTGGTTGGTTTTTTTTTTGTGAGGGAATTCATATATATCCCAGAGGAAAAGATTCAATATGACTAAGACATGCATGAATCGGATGTGACTTACTAGTACTGCAGGCAGAACAGTAAAAACTAATTCAGGGTGCCTACTTTTGAAGTAAACATCCCTAGGTTGAGGAAGGTATTTCTTCTACACAAGGTCTAGTAATTTGTGTGGCATTTGCTATCTAATATTTTCCAGTGACTGTTGGTAAACATTAAGAAAAAGATTAATACTGTATTTTCTCCAATTAATCCAACTCAGTTTGGGATTAAGGTGACTCATAGCAGAGTCTTTCTATGTTCAGAAAGAAAAATAACTCTACCTTTTGACACCAGAAGGTAAGAATAATGCTCTTTGACAGAAGTTTCAAACTACATAATTCTGTGTTCCTGACTTCACAATAATTTAAAATCTATTTTTCCTTTCCTTTCCTGGTATTCAGTATCCATATTTCTGCCTATAATTTAACAAGATAATGCAGGTAGCACTAGCACAGATGCTGTCTGATATACTCTGCCTTCTTGTTGTTTTATTAGTCCCTGAAGATAAATATTGGTTGCTCATCAATAGAACATTGCCTCCAGTGGCTCCAAATATTTGAACACCTGTTGATCAGGTACTGCAGTTTAAAGTCAGTTCTGGATCAGCATCAGTATATTTATACAAGGACTATTAGCTATAATACCTGCCTCTTAAAACACCTAAGAGAATTTAACCTGTCATTTCTGCAGTCCAGATTTTCTTTTAAGAAGTCCATCTATGCTGCATGATCAATAGATTTCTGTTTCTGCAATGTCCAACTGTCTTTTACAATTACAGGGCACAGTATGAATTATCAATTTCATTTCCCTAGTAGACATCTGGACCTTAAAAGTAGCATCTGACAGTTTCCCTACAATCTTTTACGTCAGTTCAGTTTCTGACTGAAGTTGTAAAGGGACTTAATTAAGCTAGTGATATGCCATTATCACTGTTGAGTACACACTGAAGGAGTATTCTCCTCTCCTACCCAAAGTAAGCTTTTACATCCTGAGTGGCCCTTCTTAGGCATTTACCTATGTGGATGCATAAGTCTGTAATAATTAATCAATGCCCAGAGGTAGCGGTTCATTTGTTCCTTCTTTAACCAAGGAGATGCTATTTTAATGGGCAAGATGCCTTCAGTGAGAAGCCAGCAGCCATGGGAACCTGAAGAGCAAGCAAAGGGCAGGCTAATACTGCAGGTCTATAGCTGATGGTCTGTTTTGCCCAGGCAGACACAGAGGACTCCTCATTTGACATGAGTTATGGCATGAATGGCTTCATCTTTTTCTTCATTCAAATCTCCTTTTAGAGGATTGATATAAGTGTTCACTGTTCACTGATGCTAGTTCATTTGGAAATGAGAACTTTGTGAAAGCCAGAATCATTAATGGTTGTGGAGAAAGGCAGATTCTGAACTGCAGCTACCTCTGTTGTTGGGAGCTTCACTGTTTGGGGGAAAATAGATGAAAACTGGATTCTTTGCCTGCAGTGAAGTAGCTGGGGGCTCAGCAGCAATTACAGATTATCTGTCTTGTTCATATGGCTATGTGAGGATAATAATAGTTAGAAACATACTTTAGGATCCATTCCAGCTCCATGTGGCAAAAGCTCAGAGAGAGAATGAACATTTGAGTCAGTAAGCCCAATGTACAGTAGTAACACTTACAAAGGAGGGCAAGCAGTTTATTTTCTGTATATACATCAACAGGCATTCTCTATAGTTAAAGCAGTGTTTCAACTGCTTCAACCCTTCAACCAAGGGTCCAGATCCAAAGTTTGACAGAAGCCAAGGAGGATAGCTACTGTAGAAGCCAGTACAGTGTATGTTGATTTAATCTGCTAAAAGCAACAGCCTGCTCTTTCTTTGTTTTTCCTGCTGCAGCTTTCTGAACAGGCCCGACAGAGATTTCAACAGAGATTCAGGGTTTTTTTCGTAACTCTCGTTCAGGACTTGAAAAATAGTGATATTATTACATGCCTTAACAGAAAATGTCACTGAGTTACCATTAGCTGCACGTTTTGCCAGTTATATTTTTGAGTACCCAAGAACTGTTCCATTTTTCAGTACTTTTGCCTCTAAGTAGGAATACTGGTGTAGCAGATCATAGGGATTTAAGTGGCTACACTGGGGCAATAATATTAACCTTCTATTGCACCAGAGGATCAGTGAATATTTCCTCTATTTCGTTGTTTCTATGTTTCATCTATTTCGTAAAGCAAGGTGAAAGACATTTGCATTTACACAGAAAATTACTGCCCAGTAGGTTATAGTCTCCAGGTAAACTGACAAGGACAGAGGCATGCTGCAAATTAGCTCTCCTATGACACATAGCACTAAATAATCACATCACTACCATTCCAAGCATGTAAATTACATGTACAATTGTTAGTCAACTCATTTCTCTAGACAGCTGCATCACAGACATTGCGGTTCTACTGTCCACTAAACCCAAACTAAGTGCCCTGTCATTTTTGTGATTCACCTTACCTGCCTGCCATCCTTTCCTAATTTAATGTGGGCAACACCAAAACAGGATGGAGCTATTAATATTTTGTTGCATTTCTCACAGGAAGAATATGGAAGAAATATATAGGAACTATATCATAACAAAGTTATCTAAGTTTAGCCTAGCTGTAATTATCAGTAACTCCAATATCATAAGATTTGCTTTTCTCACAGTAATACTAAAAGGTAATTGAGTTGCCAACCTCTTCTTTGTAGTATCAGAAAGACAGGACAAATGAAACAACTACTACAGGAGGAAGGAAAAGAGGTGAGAGCCACCTTAAATTGTAACAGTGAAAGCAAAATTATTCCAACTCACTGTGAATCTACTACATCAGTTCTTTCTGAGTAGCAGAATTTGGCAAGGGGCTGGATGGAATTATGGATACACCTGCAATTTCAAAGTTTAACAGTAAATTTGAGACTACTTCCCACAACTGCAGTCAAATCATTCATGTCTTCCCCCTAACAGGCACCAAAAGGAGCTTTTGGAAGACTTTGGAAATTCCCATCCTAAGTCCCTGAGCCAAGGTTGTGATGGGATGTCTTGGCTGGAGGATCAAGAATGTGAGAATGAACTAGCTACTCAGAACAAGTGGATGAAGCCAAAGCAAGAGACACAAACTTAATTGTATCCTTAAGTCAGTATTGGTGTTCCTGAGAATAGAAATAGTATTAATTTTTATCCAAAGCAGCCTTCACTTGCAGTTCATCCCTATGAAGGTGTACCTTACTAGCAATAGAAACAGCTTTGCGTACCAGAATTTCTGTACAGCATCAGGAGACTGACCAACATGACACTGAACCGTACTTAAAAGGGGACTATTCTGTAGTGGGTAAAACCCTATACCCTTTCTAGAGGCAGAGAAGAAACAAACTTTGCTGCTATGCTCTCTATGGAATATTACTCACATGCACCTAAGAAGGAAAAGAAAGTCATAAATGTATGTTATGTATTTTGCAATGATAAGATAAAACCTGGAAATGTTGGAGAATTCTCATGTCCTTATCAAAAGGATAATTAAGCCATAATCAACAACTTAAATAAAGACATAAAGAAAGAAAAATCTTCCAAAACCTCAGCCCCCCTTCTGAATGCTTATGAGAGGTGGTATTTTCTTGGTCAAGTCAAGCTGATCAGGAACCAATTGCATTTGTAAAAATAGAGGAGAAGATGGGCAAATACAATAAAGAATCATCTTTAAAAAACATCTGTTAAAAAAAACATCTGTTTACATGATAGACTTATCTGTATCATGGCATAGGCAGATCACTACCTCTAAAAGTAAAAATGTGTAGGGGAAAAAGGAATGAAATTAGGACATAAATAGAAATCGGGGGAGGTCAGGGATATTTCTCGAGAAATACGTAAGGCTAAAGATGCTTTAGCTTTATTTTAACTTTAGCATACAAATGAATATCTTACCTTGTTTCTCTTCCTTCTCTGAATCAGATTTTTTGGAGATGGATGGTAATTAACTATTAGGTAAAAGCTGTAAAGTCTCAGTCAGATGGTGGATTGGGAGGGAAGCAGTTGAAGAAATGTCAGAGTTACCTAAGGTGCGAGGCAAAATTTTTAGAACGTGTCCTTGTGGACAAAAGAAATTAATTGATGTAAATACCTTCATCCTCAACTAATTTATTAGAGTCCATTTGTAAAAGCGTGTGTCCAATAGAAGTGGATCGTGATGGAGTTTCTATCAACTGTGACTCTAATGCTATGTCACCCAAGAAAAGAACTGAATCTTTCATTCTATTCCTTCAAAATCTGATTTCCCTGGGGAACATAAATGGGTTTATATTCCAATGGGATGTCTCCACACTTCTTTCAAATTTCTAAACCCAAGTATTTACTTAAGATTTATCTTGTAATACAGCTAGCGTCTCATCATATTCAAATTCCCTAGGCAAGAAAAAACAACAGCATGGTTTCACCCCCAGACTGTAATTCCACAAAGTCCTGAACCACATAAACCTTGCCCCTTTGTTTCTCTTACTAGTGAGACTCGATACTCCTCCAGGCTTTTCCAATTCAATATGCAGAAGTCAGAGTTCAATCTCCATGTATAATTACAGACAATCTGTAGTCACCCAGATAAACCAACCTGCTATGTGACTTAATATATCCTCCAGCAACCTCACTGTCCTTTCATATGTCTCACATCAACCACTTTTACAGCATAAAAAGGATTATCTGCACTTTCGGTTGAGCAGAAGAGTATTTGTCAAAGTTACAGGCTTCAACAAAGTTTGCAGCTGTCTGAGAGTCTTCTGCCTTACATCACTTGTCCCTGTGCCATTAGCTTCTTCAGCATAAAAAGAGGTTAGGTAATTCTGATTTCCTACTTTGTGATTACAGTTTTATACAAAATACTGCCTTCTTTAAAGCTGATGAAACAGAGCTGAGAATTAGCCAGAGTGTGTTCAGTGCCAAAATTTTCTATATCTTTCTGTAAGTGATTATGCCTTTCAAATTAAATAAACGTGCATAATACATGATATGGAAAATTATCTGATGCTCAGGTGGTCAACATGCAACCCATATATACATATAAATAAAAATATATTTTTTATATATTAAAAAGCATATATAAATATATGCTTTATTTCACATTTCGATTATTCAATCTTCCCATGAATCTGTATTTTCTGGTGTTTTGTTTTCTCTATCCAGATGGTAAATTTACCATTACCTGACCTGAACTGATTTTTTTTTTTCCAGTAAAAAGAAATTTTTTTTTTTTTAAATGTTCATA
>VZSZ01005023.1:388218-398789 GCA_013398815.1 Ibidorhyncha struthersii | reverse complement strand
AATACCTCCAGGGATGGCAACTCAACCACTTCCCTGGACAGCCTGTTCCAATGCTTCATAACCCTTTCAGTGAAGAAATTTTTCCTAATATCCATCCTAAACCTCCCCTGGCATAACTTGAGGCCATTTCTTTTTGTCCTATCACCTATTACTTGGGAGAAGAGACCAACCCCCACCTCGCTACAACCTCCTTTCAGGTAGTTCAGGTAGTTGTACAGAGCGATAAAGTCTCCCCTGACCCTCCTTTTCTCCAGACTAAACAACCCCAGTTCCCTCACCTGCTCCTCATAAGATTTGTTCTCTTGACCCTTCAGCAGCTTCATTGGCCTTCTCTGGACACACTCCAGAATCTCAATGTCTTTCTTCTAGTGAGGGGCCCCAAACTAAACACAGTGATTGGGGTGCGGCCTCACCAGTGCCAGGTACAGCGGGACAATCACTTCCCTAGTCTTGCTCCCCGCACTATTCCCAATACAGGCCAGGATGCTATTGGCCTTCTTGGCCATCTGGGCACACTCCTGGCTTATATTCAGCTGACTATCAACCAACACCCCCAGGTCCTTTTCTCCTGGGCAGCTTTCCAGCCACACTTCTCCAAGCTTGTATGGTTGGTTGCAAGGGGTTGTCGTGACCCAAGTGCAGGACCTGGCACTTGACCCTGTTGAACCTCATACCATTGGCCTTGGCTCATAAATCCAGCCTGTCCACATCCCTCTGTAGAGCCTTCCTACTGTCAAGCAGATCAACGCTCCCACCCAACTTAGTGTTGTCTTCAAACTTACTGAGGGTGCACTTGATCCCCTTGCCCAGATTGTTGATAAAGATATTAAACAGAACCAGCCTCAATACTACACCCTGGGGAACACCGCTTGTGACTAGCCGCCAACTGGACTTAACTCCATTCACCACAACTCTTTGGGCCTGGCCATCCAGCCAGTTTTTCACCCAGTGAAGAATATGCCCATCCAAGCCATGAGCAGCAGTTTCTCCAGGAGAAGGCTGTGAGAAATGGTGTCAAAGCCTTCACTAAAGTCCAGGTAAACAACATCCACAGCCTTTCCCTCAACCACTAAGTGGGTCACCTTATCATAGAAGGAGATCAGGTTAGTCAAGCTGGACTTGCCTTTTGTGAACCCATGCTGACTGGGCCTGATCACCTGGTTGTCCTGTATGCGCTTCATGATGGCACTCAAGATGATCTGCTCCATAACTTTCCCTGGCACCGGACAGGCCTGTAGTTCCTCAGATCCTCCTTCCAGCCCTTCTTGTAGATGGGCATCACATTTGCTAACCTCCAGTCAACTGGGACCTCCCTGGTTAGCCAGGACTGCTGATAAATGATGGAAGATGTCTTGGTGAGCACTTCCGCCAGCTCCGTCAGTAGCTCTGTAGACTTCTGTGCATCTAAGTGGTGTAGCAGCTTGCTAACCATTTCCTCCTGGATTATAGGGGCTTCATTCTGCTCCCTATACCTGTCGTCCATCTCAGGGGGCTGGGTACCCCAAGAACAACTTGTCTTATTATTATATAGATATGCACAGCTGCTTTATATGATGATACATTAATATGGTTGATTTCGAATAGACACTGGTCAAACTCTAGTATGAGATATGTTCTATGCCAGAACATATTACATGGTGAGAACTGTGGTTATGTTACAGTATAATAATAAAGTTATAATAATATAATAATACATAAACATATGGTTTATAACACAGACAATATAATAATAAGCTAATAATAAATTAATATTTTAACAAAATATAATCACATTGCTTTATGTGTTCATTCCCATACTGTTTATTATCAATAAAATTCCTAACTCTGCTTATTCAACCAATGCAATTTTTTTTGTGTTTTGCTCTGCACATTCAACCTCTGTTGGCAGGTACAGAATATGATCACTAGCCACATAAAAAATCCAGATGTGATACAAGCAAGGTAAAATGTTTCACCTACCACTTGGAATAGACAGACATTTTAATTTATATCTACATTCACGAAAGACCAGGTATTGTGGATCAAGGACTGACTGAAAAGTTAAATAAGCAAAATTAAAAGGTGATTTGGTTTGGTTTTTAAACAACTGCAAATTATTTACGCTGAGTGTTCTAGAATTCTAGAACATGCAGATTTACCAAGTAGCCATCTACAGGCTCGAATACACCTATTTCTAAGTAGTAAATTTGCTGTATTTACCTACTCATATCTTGCATTCCAAGCACTGTAAGGCACAGGCACTGGCACTGTTTTTGTTACATTCATTGGAGTCTTCAGGAGTAATCAGAATTTATCTACTTCTAACTGGAACAGCTTAGACCTTATCCACTTTCCTACATCAAACAGGTGAGCTTATGCATATACTACTCCTTATTTTACACACGTGTGTGTTTACAGGGTTGACTACCATATACCCTGACCAAGAGATTTTCAGTTTGTGGTCCACAGGACAACTAAGCAAAAAGTAACAGAGACAAACAACCCTATTGTCCATCAGAAAATGTTAAATGGTCATCAGAATAAAAAGGCATGAAAAAAACCCCATAGTTCTAAGGACTGCCCCCACTAAAAATAAAAACATTTTAAGTACTCTGAGAATGGTTGCTAATGCACTTTTTTTCAGAAGCTGTAGCTGAGAAAAACAAAGAACTGCAACTAACTTTTTATATGTCAAGTTGCTTTCTCGATATCAAACTTTAAAATACAGTGACAGTATTGCTGAAGGAACCTGAATTAGACCCAAATACAGTATTTCTGTTGAGACGAACAGAAGCTATCAGCTTGCAGCTTTGTTTCAGGAAGCAACGGTACTGGGCTTTTCAAAATGAATTACTGCATGTCAGTAATCATTGCACAACCTTAATAGCTGTTCTACCACAAGACAGATCTTGTTAAAGTGACAAAAGAGAATTTAAGAGAAATTTTAAATATACTTATGTCATTAGAATGTTTCTAATATGGCACAAACAATGATAACATTGTATTGTAGCAGTGTGCTATCTGTGCCACAGGTAAAACTGAGAAACCATTCTATTTAAAAGTTTCCTTTCCCGGCTCTTCTAACACTTCTATACTTACTTCAGTTAGCTTGAAATCTACAGTCTTGCAGTAATACAGTAATATTAGTGATCCCAGCTTGGGATCTTTTGAGCCATCACTTTCGCAATGAGACAAATTTATTTTTCTCTCCCACCAAAAAAAAAAAAAAAAATCCTAATATTTCTTATAATTGATAGAGTCTACTGTTTTTAAATGGAGTTCTGAGAAGTCAAACCATGCTTTTGGTCAATCTCAAAGCATTCAAGTCACTTAATATTTATCCAGTGAGTAGTACATGGAACTCCCCAATCCTCTAAGGCAGAAATACTAAATAGCAGGTGTTCATCATCATCAATTACAACAGCTGGAAATTTCTCCTCCTCATTAACTTTAATTGTGACTTTTTACATCACATTTTGCAAGAATCTTTTTTTTCTTCTTTTAGTCACAACATAACAAATGAGAGATCAATCTATATTTCCTTTGGTTGTTCCTTTGGCCAGCTTAATACAACTAATTCAAAGAAAATTAGATCATTATGAATAATTTCTGCAACTCTTTTCTGTTACAAGCTTCCTGCTTTCATGCATCATTCAACATTTTAAATTTTTTACTGATGTCTTCATACAACATTTTTCTCTCTTACACTGCCTACTGCACAACAGTGACTGGGCTTCATTTTAACCTAGACAATCTTCCTCTCAGGCATTTGGATAAGGTAACATCCAAAATCCCTTGGCTGTACTGTATTTTTATCACTTGACATAATTCCTTTTTAGGACCTCATCCTCTAGCATTTTATATCACTAATAAATTATGAAGATCTACCTGGGACAAATTAGACAGAATTTATTGAATTTCTTAAGTTGTTTGTAAGTTTTAAGTTCTCTGGCTATCACATGTAAGGTGCAGTTGTTAACTATTGGCTTAAAGACCTAAAGGTGTTTTTTTTGTCAGTTTAATGTCCCCCTTTTCCCCTTCATGATCTTCTGAAAGCACTGATAACTCTGGATAGTCTAGGATTTATTTCAGCATTGGTGAAGTAATCTCAAGTAGATAAACTTCCACAAAGCAGGCATCAATTGTGTCAACAGGTGGGACGTAAACTTTTCCAGATACGTGCTTGTACAGGATCTCCATTGTCTGGTGACTGACAGTAAGACCAGGCTATGGAAAAAATGCCTTGTCTTCCTCAATGGACAAGAAAAGGACACAGTTACCAACAGCCAATGGCTCCTGAAACAGTTCTTTGGAAGTCATAATTTCTGACTGTGCAATGGAACTTCTAGAAGTCCCATTAGCAACCAAGTAGGATGGTGATGATAGCTATCAGGCTATCATAGAACATGGGGTTTATGCAGATAATTTTCTTCTAGACAATTTGCCTTAAAATAACAATTCTAAAGTCCTGTTCTCATAACTTTATCAAAGGCCTCTATGCATATACAAAAAAAAAGAAAGGGTGAGGAATTATTCCTTAGCCCCAAGGCCAACTGGCACAGCACAGCTTATTTGGGGGTGACCACATGAATGGAATGAATCTGCATCTAGTGCCAGAAAGCAAGGAGTATTTTCAAGCTGCAGTGACATAAGGGGACAGGACAAAAAATGATAGCATCGCTGACAAACGCTATAAGGAGTCACAAGGAAGGGGTGAAGGCATAAAAAGTTATTTTCTTTTTTTTTTTTCCCTCTGGTCCTTCAAGTTACTGTACCTACTAAATATCAAAGCTGACAAGATTTGGAATTTAGACACATGGATATCTGTGACTCCTCTTACTAAACTGTTAGCTACCTCTTTCAAGCCTGCAAATGAAGACCAACTCAAGGTGTACTGCATGTTGAAACCAGAGCCTCCTTTCTCCCTGCCCAGCTACAAGTAGCATTTCAAGTGCAAACCATCTTGGTAACAGTGATTTATTTCCAACACCAAAAGGTACTCTGTAACCACCACAATCAATAAAACCCTGGGCAATTGGGAGATAAAAGAATAACATGCAGTTATTTCCTTGGCTGAACATCATGTCCATGAATGCTGAGACTAGCTAATCTCAAGGTTCTGAGAAATAGAGAATAAGAATTAAGTAGCATACACATTCAGACACTTTTCAACAGCAACTGATGCCATGAATACCTTTGTTTATGAACAATATAAAACAAGATCTGCCTTTACCCTTCCCACACTGAAACACTTATTGCTTCATAGTAAAAAAATGTTTTATTTGTTTCATTTTACAGCCTTCTTCTCCTGAAGGGTGTTATGCTTTTATTTTCCTCTCATTAAACACCCAGGCTACACTCATCTCCAACTAAATTGCTGTCAATAGCAAGACCACCCTACGTTCTGCAACTAAAGCAGTACTGAACAAGAGACATATTAAATCTCGAGATGCATATTCACTCCTTTCTTCGTGCCATGTGCGTCCCCATGCAAGAAGAAGTTTTCACTCAATTCCACTACAGTGAAGTCCTTCCAGACTGCATCGTTCTCTCACTGCCAAACTGATTTAATTAAGCCTTTCAATATTCACAGTAGTGATGCCTAAGACAGTGAATACAGCTTCAGTGGAGGCAAATCTCCTTTGGATATAAAATCTGTAGTGCTTAAGGTTGCCTGTGCATTCTTGGTCATCAGAGTGAATTTTGTTGAACGAGCCATTCCAGAAAGGCATAATTATCTCTCCAGGCAACCCTAACTCTGCATCAAACTTTTCTGTTAATAAACTACAGTGTATCAAATAGATCAGTTATAACTACAGTTATAGCAAGTAGATCTTAGAATTACTTAGTAGAACAAACCAAAAAGCCTTACAAATGTCTTTTATCATCCAAAAAGGCAAAACAATGCTCACCCAAAAAGTTGTTTTAACTCCTCAGATGCTGCCAGGAAGTATTCCAGACCAGTTTTTGCACAATAGTTAGGACACAGGGACATATGTTGTAACTTGAACAGCGCAGCTGGACAACATTTCTGCAAGGAAAAGATGTTTACTCCAAACAATATTCACTCACAGCTGTTGCTACAACAGAAGTATATCAACAGAGTTCAGAAATCTATTCATGCTAAAGATTATTATTGACTGTTTTCTGGTAAGCAGAGTTGCAAATTATTTTTTTACTTGAAATATTTTCTAACAAAGAAACTTATCACATCTTCAGAAACAGTCTTTTAAGCAACTTCTTAAATTACAGTTTCTTTATTATAAGACCACTGATGTCCTTGTGAAAAGAGGGTAACAAATGTATGTCAAAAAATGTATGTTTAAGTAGTCTTCCTTTTTCTCACGCCCTAGGATAACACTGCATGTGATACTAGCACATATAAAGAATATATAGATTACATTCTCAAACTTTCTCAGGACTTCAGGGAAATTTAATGTTTTTTATTCTGTATTCTGAAAAGAATTATTGGAATTTTCAACTTTCAATATCTAAGAAAACAAAGCCACCTCAAGTTAGTCTGAAATGTCTCTCAGTCAATCCAGCACCTTTATCAATACTTCTACATTGAACTTTACAAACTCATTCTTGTTTTGCAAATATAATGGTAAACCCCCGCTTCTGCTTGAGATTGCTTGTATTTTTCATTGAAGAAAAGACCTGAAAGTGTCTTTTAGTTATTAAAGTCAAGTTACCCAAGTTGCCCAAAATATATACAAGTGATTTTAGAATCGAGGCAGTTTTTAACCCCATTTTTACCATTTACCATTTAAAAATACTGAAAACTTTCTCAGAATATATTCTAACAGGGAATGTTCCTGTAAATCTTAGGTCAGAATTTCTATAACTTCACTGTAAGCATCCCAACTGTTAGCAACTAAATACATTTCTGGGAAGAAACCCTACAACATCCTGGGTGAGGGTAGAGGGTTAAATAAAGAATAAAAAGAAAATACAAAAAAAAAAAACATTTTAATAAGCAAAGTATCATATGTCAATGTGAACATGAATCAGATGACTATAATATAATTTTATTGTCTTGCATTTTGTATATTACTTTGTTGTCTGTCACCTCTGTACTCTCCCTTCCTGCATTTCTTCCAGTTAGGGATTAGGCTTTTAAAGAGATCTCTTAAAATGGATGGTTACACCTTCAGAGTTAGACTTTGTCTCCAGGGGACAGGCTTTAATTTGTGTTGTAGAGAATATCCTGCTTAGCATAACAGGGAAGATGTAGAGCAGTGAGGTGACAATTCCTTGGGTTGAAAAGCAGAGTCTACAGAAGGCTGTGCATCTCTGCTCTTTTGCTGTCACCACCAGCCTTCAACTGCTGTGGACAGCTTAAATTAAGACAGTTTGCTCTCGTTGATATATTTCTTCAGTCCTTATTTTTCAGGTACTTGAAAGAACTTTATGAAAGGAAGAAGAAAAGAGAATGAGAGTAACTGAAATGAGGCACTGTTAGCAACTCTTATGCTGTAAGGTTACATGTCAGCCCGAGATAGAGTTAAAAGGATGTTCCTTACAGAGAAGTGGGAAACTTACTCAAGGACAGCCTCTTGATCCCAGGATCAAAAGAACAGACAACTAGTATTGTCTTTAATTAAAATAATTATATTTTTCTTTGCTATTTAACCTCAAAGATATTTATAAAGGTCTCTATATGACTTTACACTTTAACTTCAATTGACAAAATTAGCCATCTTCTTTGTATCTCTAATGAAATAAATATATCATTTCCCTAACTTATTCTAATAGCTCTCCCTTGCAACATAGAATTGATAGATGTGTAACATATTCTTTCTTAGGGATTCACATAAACACACATGAGAGACAACGTTAAATGACAGACAACAGATAAATCAAAAACTAGAAGTCCTTGCCACTGTGTTCTAACTGTAATCAACTAACAAAGAACCACTGAGCATCTTTAATCCCCTGCTATTGAAAATACCTAGCTAGTTCTCCAGCCATCCAGCTAAATAAGAACCTATCTTTCAGGTAAACATTTTTTTTTAACTTAAATTCAAATCCATTGTTTAGTTACAAAAAATGGCACTAAGATGTGTTTTATACTAGCACCAAATTTAAAAGCTGGCATTTCTGACCCAGTAGTGCTACAAATGGAAATTTCATTTAGTGGATGGAGGAATGTCCCCATTTTTTAAGCTTAGGGCTTGCTTCTGGATCAGAAAGCTCATCATACAGGGCAAAACTGAGTAGATAACCTGCAGATCATCTTCTAAGGATCCTTTCTGAGCCCATCTGTATGGTTCTCAGACAGGACACGGCTGTTCTACTTCAGCTTGTATCTTGGGAGGGCACGGGAAATCCCAAGGAAACTGCACCTAAATTTAATCTCATTCCTTCCCACCTTTGCAACTTCACTCTTTCTCCATAAATACTCTCTCTGCAAATCATGTGATGAGCCTAAGTGGGTTATGTACATATGACCGCTGTTGGCTAGCCAGCTCAAGAGCTGCCTTGCTTTGCTGTTGTAGAATGGTTTGAGTTGGAAGTGACCTCAAAGATCATCAAGTTCCAACCCTCCTGCCATGGGCAGGGACACCTCCCACTAGACCAGGCTGCTCCAAGCCCCATCCAGCCTGGCCTTCAACACTTCCAGGGATGGAGCATCCACAGCTTCTCTGCATAACCTGTTCCAGTGCCTCACCACCCTCACAGTAAAGAATTTCTTCCTAATATCTAATCTGAATCTACCCTCTTTCAGTTTAAAACTGTTACCCCTCGTCCTATCACTACACTCCCTGATAAAGAGTCCCTCCCCATTTTCCCCTCACATGCCCCTACAAAATGGCAAGGCAAAGTAAGTATGCAAATTGCACATAACTTTAGTTACACCAGCAGCAGAAGCACTCAATTTATAGAGATTTTTCTCTACCTCTCTGCAACAGACCCACCACAGGCTGATCCCATTGGCCAAGTGTGTAGTGCCTCTTTGAAAACATATTTGAGAAAGGGGGGGCGGGGGGGGAAAGTCAAACAGAGAGGGGAGGTAGGAATGAAAAGAATGAGAAACAGGAGAGGAGAAGAAACACTAAGGTCAGACAAGGAGGAGGAGGTGCCCTATGGCACTGGAGAAGATATCCCCTGTATCCCCTGCAGGTCATGGAGGACCCCACACTGGAGCAGCTGGATGTTTTCTGAAGGAACTGTAGACAATGGAGAACCCATGCTGGAGCAGGTTTTTCCTGAGGGACTGCAGCCCATGGGGAGAGTCAATGCCAGAGCAGGGGAACAGCATGAGAGGGAAGGAACAGCAGAGAGAAACCACCATGTACTGACAATCCTACCCCTCCCCAATACCTTTCCCACTGCTGCTCTAGGGTGGGTGTGGAGGAAAGTTGAACATGGTAAAGGAAGGAGGAAAGGTGTTTTAAAGTTTTTATTTGGTTCTAACACCCAGATGTATTTTAATTGGCAATATAGTAGATTAGTTTTCCCCAATTTGACTCTGGTTTGCCCTCTACAGTAATTCGTAAGCAATCTGCCTATCTTTATCTTGATCCACAAGCTTTCCCGTCCTATTTTCTGTCCCTGCCCTGCTGAGGAGGGCAGTGAGATTGAAGATGGGGGGGGAGTTCGGCTCTGAGCTGAGGTTAACCTGTCATACCCATGCTATGCACTTTCGGTATAGAACTGTTGCCGGTAGGTATCTGAGCTCAGAGCAAATTACAGAGATCTGTAATCATACTTCACTGCACACAAATGACCTTTTAATTTATTATTCCATCCTCGACATGTACTGCTCAATATATCCAGTGCACTAAACACATTTGGGAGTTGCTGTGGATTAAAGATTAGCTGTGACAAACTGAACTTTTCAACCAAGTAACCAAGTAATTAAGCAATGCTGCAGTTCCACACAGACAAAGCATGCGTTCAAATAGCTATCCAAACTACACAGCCAGAAGTAATTTGTAGGCTCTGCTACTAGGTTAACAAACTGAACATGGATTCCCCTGTGCTCCCATTTTTATGAGCCTGCAGTCCCGAAGAGGGTTTCCTACCACAGTCAGAGGACGAGAGTTAATGAACAAATGTGTGCAGACCTTTCCTCCCTACAGCGCCATCACACTACCACAGAAGAAAACACAAACGAGTTATAACTGTGAATGTCCTCTGACTATCAAAAGAAAACCTACTTTGAAAGATTAGTCTATTCTAGCTCTCAACAGTATTTGAGGCTTAAAAAGTTGCACATTAGAGTTTACTATTTTATATAACAGTTAAAAACCCCAACAGTGGATTACTGTGACACATTCTGGCCCTTCACATGCTGGAAGATTTCCCAAATAACTGCTAGGGTATCAAAGGGGATAGGCCAAATTAACAGTAGCAGTAAATAGAATCACAGTCTAGCTAGGTAAACTAACATAATCTCTTCTTGTAATTGTTCAAGTGATACTAATTTTATCGATAAAACCTTCTTGCAACACGTCATGCAATTGTGTGACATCTTTCATGGAACGTTATAGCTATTAGCCTAAACCACAACAGTATCTCTCTTTAAACCTCAGGCATCCATAATACAATTATTAGAGTATCTGTACTTAAAAAAAAAAAAAAAG
>VZSZ01005023.1:207146-388059 GCA_013398815.1 Ibidorhyncha struthersii | reverse complement strand
GACATAGATTTGACAGATGGACCACTTGGTGGATAAGGAACTGGCTGGATGGCCAGTGATTAACAGCTCAATGTCCAAGTGGAGACCGGTGACAAGTGGTATCCCTCAGGGGTCAGTACGGGGATTAGTGCTGTTTAATGTCTTTGTCAGCGACATGGACAGTGGGATCGAGTGCACCCTCAGCAAGTTTGCCAAGGACACCAAGCTGTGTGGTGTGGTTGACATGCTGGAGGGAAGGGATGCCATTCAGAGGGACCTGGACAGGCCGGAGAGGTGGGGAGGTGGGCCTGCGCGAACCTCATGAAACTCAACAAGGCCAAGTGCAAGGTCCTGCACGTGGGTTGTGGCAGTCCTAAGCACAAATACGGGCTGGGCGAAGAATGGATTGAGAGCAGCCCTGCCGAGAAGGACTTGGGGGTGTTGGTGGATGAGAAGCTCCATGTGAGCCAGCAATGTGCGCTTGCAAACCATAAAGACAACCACATCCTGGGCTGCATCAAAAGAAGCGTGGCCAGCAGGTCAAGGGAGGTGATTTTGTCCCTCTACTCTGCTCTGGTGAGACCCCACTTGTAGTACTGTGTCCAGCTCTGGGGGCCCCAACATAAGAAGGACATGGACTTGTTTGAGTGGGTCCAGAGGAGGGCCACAAAAAAGATGACAGGGCTGGAACACCTCTCCTATGAAGACAGAGCTGGGGTTATTCAGCTTGGAAAACAAAAGGCTTCAGGGAGACCTTATAGCAGCCTTCCAGTACTTAAAGGAGGCTTACGGGAAAGATGGGGAAGGACTCTTTATCAGGGAGTATAGTGATAGGATGAGGGGTAACAGTTTTAAACTGAAAGAGGGTAGATTTAGATTAGATATTAGGAAGAAATTCTTTACTGTGAGGGTGGTGAGGCACTGGAACAGGTTATGCAGAGAAGCTGTGGATGCTCCATCCCTGGAAGTGTTGAAGGCCAGGCTGGATGGGGCTTTGAGCAACCTGGTCTAGTGGGAGGTGTCCCTGCCCATGGCAGGAGGGTTGGAACTCGATGATCTTTGAGGTCCCTTCCAACCCAAACCATTCTATGACTGGGTTCCTCATCGAGGAATAGGATGCACTGAAGAAACAAGTAATAAAAATCTATCTTTCAAAAGTATTGTTCCTAGTGAGCTTGCAATAAAGCCATCTTATAAGTGGCAGGTTGATTTGGAGGGAGGTGTACTGTTGGTCAGAAGGGGGGAAATGGATGAGCACAGGTAAAAATCTCTGTGGAACTGTTATGTATAAATAGAGATCAAATGGGATAGTCTTGCAGCTTCTTATTTTCTAATCTTAAAAATTTTCTATCTAAATTTGGCTAGACCTCAAGAGCACAAACTTTAAAAAAAAAATTCCAATAACAATCCTTAGTCCTTAAAATATTCTCTTTGAATATCAATGCATATGGCTTACTTGTATATGAAAACAGCTTCTTGCAAGTGAAGAAATACTAATGGGAAATGAAATAAAATTCCTACATGTTGAGACACTGAAGCTTCTCACAACCAAATATCTAAATTATGTACACAGAAGCCAAACAAAAACTTGTATTAAAATCACCTCTGTATTTGTACTGAAAACATATTTCTGAGGATTTACGAGTCTTGGGGAAAAAAAAATCATTGGGAACCAATTTTAACGTTATATATAATAGATACAACATCAGCCAGATAATTGCTCAATTGTAAACAGTGACTAATACTTCCCTGGAATATTGTATTTCATAACAAGAACTCTTCATATGCAGAACTACTGAGTCCTCTCTCCTGTGCAAAAGGGTCAAATTCTACATTAGTGAGTTGTTGATAAGCATTCACACCGACACAGCAAAGACCAAATTTCAGCTCAGTGACTTATCAGTCAAGTATAAAGACCCATTTTATGTCGAATAGAATATTATATGAAAATTTATTTACAACTTAAAATCAATGCTAGTGTCTATCAAACAAATAAAAGTTTAATGTTAGATCTATTGTAACACATGATGAAAAATAGCTGGAAGGTGCATTTTTTTTATCGAATATGCTTAATGTCTTTTCACAAATGGCTCACCTCAAATACATCTTTAAATCTAGGGTAGTTCAAGATTGCAAGACCTCACCACTTGCTTCTCTTTCATGGGTGTGTAGCAAACTAGAAAAAATAGTATTACCAGCAAACATTGCTCCCATGTTATGTCAAAGATTTCATCAAAAGGGAGAGTTTAAGATGCTCTGTCAGAGAAGACAGACATTTTTACCAGATCACAGGACAGAAATGAAAGGGCTCACAATCCATGTGCTTAGGATAATTTCATATTCTAAGCACAAGCTAAACAGAGGAATTTGTTAGGCTTCTCTTCTGGGAAAGAGACCAGAGAGGTCAGCCGTCAGCAAAGAAAACCGCTCCTCCACCCCCAAGCCCCCCAGTTTGGAATCATCAGTTGCTGTAAACATACAAAATAGGTGTGTAAAGGAGAAGTAGCTACCACCTGCTTACCTTCTAAAAGAGATTTTGGTGGATATAGTCAGTTTCATATTTTCCTATGCTTCATGTGTCAACAGGGTTGTGTCAGGTGTCCTATGAAAACTATAGCATGCTTACATTTGCCACTCTCTTGTACTAAAAAAGCTTTTCTTCCCTTTTCAGTTCACTTCCTGAACTTGACTGTAGCTTATGATTCATGTCAGGTTAAATAAAATCTGATTTTTAAAAACTAAACACCTTTTTTCGGGCTGAGGAATGTTTGTGCTTTTGTCACAAACTAACTTATTCTGTACTTTGAATTGTGGGTTAGGACATTGTCTCTTCAACATTGTTAAGTTTTTCTTGGAAAAATATGTGGTATTGGGATCTTTATGGGCTACAGCTTCCCAGACATAGGAAATCCACAGGGCAGGCACTGCAGAAGATCACATATAAGATACCACATAAGCAGAAGTGGTACAACAGTATAACTGAAATTAAATTAAGTGCTGAAGTAATACTTAGAACTTGTGCCAGAGTGGTAAGCACCAAATATCGCAGTGAGCCGTTTTCAGAGTTATTGGTATATCTTTGCTCACAGAAAATTAGATTAAAAGATAAATTATCAGTCAGCAGTAATAGCCATTTTTCTTTTAAATTCTCTGCTTTTCTGCCTCATTACATTTATATGATTTATAACCAGTCAAGTTTATTGCCCCATTCTCTATTCAGATATACACTACAGAGTGTTACCTTCTCCATTGCGCTTGGATACAGACTTACTACAGCAGTTTGTGAACAATTCTAGAGCAAGAGATTTTGATAATGAAATGATCCTCAGTGTATATTTTTCAGAGCACAGTTTGACTTCCTAAAGATGCAGATGTTCTGCAAATCACAACACTACATGTAAGATATGTATGTCTGAAGAAATTTCTGAAAAGAGAAGTGGGAAACTTAATGGCACATTCATCACAAATAGGGGTGTCTTATCCCAGAGATAGCACTGGCAGTTCCATAATTACATACACTTGAAAACCCATGTTACACACATAGAGCAATAATTCAATTGAGAATGAAAATCAGAGCTTTTCCAGTCCAAAGCTGCATTTTCTTTAATCTGATTATCTCAAAAACATCTGCTCTGTCCCTTAAAGTTTATTAGACTAAATTTTTTCCCAACAACATCTAGACCTAGGATAGGGTTCCCAAACAAGAACTGTCATTTTCTGAAGTAGAACTTTGTCTTGATCTTCCCACAGAATCTGTGCCTGATGAGTAAACTCTCTTAGCCCTTGTTTGGGATTTCAACAAAGGGGTCAAAATCCTCCTTGAACTTACAGCTGTAAGTAAAAGACTGAAAATAACCCTTGTGTTTCAGTGCTCACACACTTTGCCCATTCCTACTATCCCATTTTTAGCACATACTTCACATACTTTGTGATGGGTGATTAATTCCTGAAGGTGTATGTAGTGCCGTACTTAGTAGAAGTACACTTAAGAACATTACTAGACTGGATTTCTGCTAGATCAAAGTTATAATGAAAAATCATTTAAGATAAAAAAAGAACTTCATACCTATATTTTTCTAGCTAATTTTAATTAAAGCTAATAAAAATACATTTTTTTTTCAGTTGTATTGAGCAGGCAATTTAGTTGCAATAGTTATTTAGCAACATACAAGTCTTATAGTTCTGCAGCTGTAAGTAGGCCTCAGAGTTGACACTATTTTTTTGTCTGTAGAGAAGCATATAAAGATAATGTGTATCTAATAAAGTATGCAAAGGAAGCAGATAACTATTATGGGATTGGACACAGAAGATTTACACCTTCAGTAAAGAGTTTGAAAATGCCATGAAAGGCTTGTCTGTTAGCCTTCAAGCATAACAAACATTTGTCTTTGAATTCCATTTAGGTAAAGGCTTCATCTTCATAAATTCTGGTTTAGGAATCACAGAATGGTTGAAATTGAAGGGACCTCTGCAGGTCATCTGGTCCAATCCAGCTGCTCAAGCATCTAGAAGAGGTTGGTCATTACCATGTCAAGTTGGCTTTTGAATATCATTTTTCTTTAACTGTAGCTAAGAAATACTTACAGCTGCTAGTGGATGGTGTCTTGGTTTTGTTCTGTGGTGCTCACCAAGAAACGATTCTCTTCATGCAGGACAGGACAACAAATAGTTATACTTCGTGTAAAACTTGTCCCGATTCCTACAACACCCTGGAAAGAGTATTCTGACTCATTGTGATCTTTTAACTTAGCCTGCTAAGAACAATATGCCAACATTACTATGACTGTAGACATGATAGTATCTGTGTGTATATATGTATCATATATATTGTCAATCTTAAGGTAGAGTTTTAAAGAGAACTATTTTTTTTCATATCATATTATATGCATTTTAACTAGATTGCACATCTGGTTGCTGGTCAATAAAAGCTGTATAAAGAATGTCAGATTTTAATTGTCACACCGGGATTAATATTTTGATAGAAGACTGCAACATTTTAAATGTAAAGGTAGCTTAGAAATTCTCCATTGAACAACTTGGTATACTCTTTCCAGATTCAGCCAAAACCCCTTGACTCTCTCAGGTACTTAACAACAATATGGACAATTAAGCAAAATGGAATAGTACAGAGAAAATAGCTCACTGTGCATTAAAACACAGCGTAGGAATCAAAGACAGGTTGATCTATAATTTCAAGATGATTCATTACTAGAATGTAACCAACCAACAGTTGATACTTTATATCTGATAATGGAATATTTCACCTTGGCATATGTTCCTCTAGCTAGGCACTGGAAAGAGTTTCCTTTGGGATCACATGTAAGACCACTCCCTTTATTCATGTACTTTCCTTTGAACAAGCTTGAAAATACTTGAGCACATTTCATCATAAGTTACTTTCCAGTCACACCCTAATAAAAAAATATTTATTGTTCAGCACACACTGAGCAAACAAAAAAAGCCCTTACCCTTTGCTAGCACTCTGTTTTCCCTGAAGTCTGATTTAAGGAGTGTTGATGGAATGGGCAGTTCTGTGCAGCATTGAAGTATTTTTTCAAGATCCCTATTTAGAATTTCAGCATTAAAGGAAAGTCAAATAGTTTCTTTCACTATGATTATAATTATTTTCCAGCTGGAAGTCAGTTTGTAACTCCTTTTCTCCCATCAGAATGTTTCTTATGGTAGGAAAGAAGTTGGTGGAGTGTTTTATGTATCATTATTAACAACATGATGAGTCCCCACTTAAACTATTGGACTATCTTATAGGAGAGAACACTCAAAGCTACATAGCTATAAAAGCAAAATTGAACGCTGCTGTCCTGAGGCAGAAAAAGGATTGTATTTTTCAGGGGTGGAAGAGATGGCATGGGGAGGTGGGGGAGAGAAAAGTCTGGGAGAAGTCAGAAGAGTATTAAGATGGTACTCAGATTTAATTGAGTAGGCCTGGGAGCAAGCAGTCAGATACAGGGAAGGACTATATGTAAAAATGGGGGCTTAGGTCTTGTGCCTGAGGGACACTTTGAAAGGTGCAGAGAGGGACAGTGATCTTTCCCTTCCCCCTTCTTCAGCCTGCCCCTCTTCTGGCATGTTCCCTCTCCACTCCACCTCATCCCATAACCCCCAACACATCCAAGACACAGAACTCCACCCCTCCTCCCCACCTCCAAAGGCACCCTTAACATCCACCTCCCATTCCCTGCCTCAGATAAACTAGTTTTCCTTCCCAGCAGCTTCCCTAACAAAAGAAGGGCAAAGACAGACTCCTGATAATATGTGTTGAAGACAAGGCAGGACCAGAAGCAGAACCCAAAGAATATGGGGAACCCAGAGAGTGAAGCTTTCTGTCCCTTTCCTGGCAGGCCTGAGACAGATGTGGTTGTAGGGACAATGTCTGCTTTGGACTGGGGCTACTTACGTGGGCTGCCATTCTCTTCCTCATCCTCACATAAGGTGACCCTCTCTAAGCAGAAAGCAGATGGGGTAACGATGGATTGCTCAGACTATAGCATTCCGTCTTTGCCACCTCAGGCACAATCTAAACAGGCAGTTTGCAGCACTCTACAGGCTCACATTGTAGAAAAATGATGATATATCCTTGCTTGGGCAAGCTGTATGTGTAAAGATGCTGTATTCATCCTGAAATACTGTTAACTGTCCTTATTTTATCTTGGAAGAGGCTGACTGTTGAAAAGCAGTAGTGCATGGAAATTTGATAGCAGCTGTATCACATTTCAGGCCTTAAAGGCAAGCATGCATGCAAGTGCTGTTATTATTGGAGGAATGTGCCATCATAGAGAGGTCACCTAAGACAGATACTGACAGATGTCGTACTTGCTTCATCAGAAATAAATAAGGGACATCAAAAACCGTTAACAATCATAGACAATCGTATATGCTCATAATAAATGTCCTTGGCAAACATGGATTCTTAAGGCTTGAAGTCCAATCTGTGCTCCTCATTTTGCTTTGATAGCCAAAGATCTCTGCCCTAGACTTTCCTGGCTATTCCCTTTGATAGCTGGCTACATGTCTGAGCCTGCCATCAGAGTTGCAAAAAGCTCCGGGTGAATCCAATCTCTGAGTCAGTTTTTGCCCTGTTCCTAAGTCTTCCTACCTCAGGAATCAGCTGATTCACCCCAAACTAGAGCTAGAGATGGGGCTAACATGCAAATGGCAGAAATGGCAAAGAGGCTGTGACCTGAGACATGACTACATGACAGCAAAAGTGTTGCCTCAACATCACTATCAAGTCTCTTTCCTGCAAAGTGTATCAGTGCACTTTATTTTTCTCTAGTGACTGAAAGATGGAGCTACATCACTCACTTCAGCAAGGATGTTTCTGTATTGCACTGAACAGGCTTTGCAAAGCTAAGTTTGGACGTTTTCCTCTCTCCCTCCCAAACACTTGACAATATCAAACTTCTTTCTCAGTATTTTGAAAACACTATGTAAGTGGCTGCTAAAGCACCTCCTGGAATGTGAAGAAAGCATCACGTTCCTATTAGGGCAATTTCAGATTTCTTTGGTTTGTTATTTAATTAGTATAAACATTGCTGCAACATAGCAAGACAATTAACAGAGAAGTTAGAGAAGCAGATTTCAGGAGGATGTGTAGGTCTAACACTTTTGCTCCTAATTCTCTCAGAGCTTGTTTCCCACCTGTTCAGCTGTGAGTCATGCCCTCCTGTCTCCACCACTTAGAGCTCACCTTTGTAACGTGACATTCTCCAGTCTTTCCAAGCACAGTTTCAGGACAGGCAGAGAAAGATATCATCAAATCTGAAGCAGGAGTTAACCAGGCATCTAACTTGGGAGGTCCTGCAAATTTTCAATATTCAGCACGGAATGTAATACTTCACTGAAGGGGAAAAAAAGGCAGCGAGGCCTAAGAAATGATTCTTTTTGTGGGGGAATAAAAGAGACATTATTAACAGTAATGTCTCTACAGTACTTTGAATATTTAAAATGCAATATACTTCATGCATTTATAAGGTTGATTTAAAAAATCACAAGCACAAGAACAAGTAATGGGAATGTGCTTTGCAGACTAATCTTAAAATTTGGCAGTCAAATTCCAAATGTCTACAAATCATGGTCTGCGTCTTGATTTCATCTCAGTCTCCTATGAACTTCCTCACCACAGTATCAACAAAACTACTTGAACAGGGAAATGTACTCCTATTTAATAATGACTACATATTATTTATTGTTATTACTGCTGCTCTTACTGCTATAATTACGCAAGCATGTTCATGAATTTAGAATTCACTATTTATAGTGATGATAATCTATTTTGAGCTAGTAGGCTTATTTCAAACATATTTGTGTCCAGGCATCCACAATAACCTTCTAAACTTCAGTATCAGTGTAACTCCTGGTTCATTACCTGATCTGCTAATGCTCACAACTCATTTTACTCACCTAAGTGATATAAATGCTAGACAACTCACTTCTATTTTAAGACTGCACTACCCACCACAGAGCCACATAAATTATAAATAGTAAATGGCCTTTCAAAGGTCTTAAATTTTACTTTTATCACAGGACTCCCTTTCAGAAGAAAGTATAGTGCTGCTTCTTGCTGTCAGTTCTCAGTTTATGGCTAAGGCAGTGCTAGCTCTGAGTCTTGGTGATGTTATTTTGTGAATTGTGACAAAACTGATTACAAGACGAAGTAAATATGATGGAGTCATAATGATGTTACTTATTTTGTATTGAGATAGCACAAGGAAAGCAACCAAAAGTAGACACGTTATGCTGTGCATTGTACAAACACAACATAGTAGACAGTGACAGCCCTGAACACCTTACAGACTCAGTAATTCACAAAGATTAGAAAGCAGTTGATATTGAGTACTATGATTCTCTTTCTGGATTTATTGATACAGGATGACTGTATATCTCACCTAATTTATTTTAATCGATGAAGAAATACTTCAAATCACTAATGCAAAGGAAGGAACTTTTGGTAATCCATCAAAGCCTAAACTTCAAGCCCCAGTCAACACCTGTCAGGAAAAAATTCTGTTTCTCATACAGAACAGTTACTGTATCTCCCAGCTTCTACTCTGTGGTGAACACCTGGGAGCTGTACTTAAATTACCTTAACACCATCAGTTACATTTCATGCTTTACATGTTTAGCCGACTAGAAGAGGCCAAACATGAAAAACTTAATAGCACATTTCACACATCCCTGTCCTAAAGAGAGACAAAATCGAACCAAAAGGAACATTGCTAGTCTCATCAACCCTCTTATATCTTGTATCTGTAAAAAGAAGTTTTCTATCCCTTTTCTGCTACCCCTAGTATTATAAACAGCACTGCTAGTACAATAAAGGCCGTGTTTTGTTTGAAGTACAAATAGAGAAAGGTCAGATATTTTTTGTACAGGAAGTTTAATCAATGTTTCACGTGTAAAGGAAAATGGCCAATACTGCAGCTGCAGTCAGACTAAAATGCTGTTAGACTTCTTGAAGATCACAATTACTTAAATGAAACTTTTTTTCCCCTGTTTCCTATCTCAGTGTTTTCCTCATGAACAAAAAGCAAACAACGACGTGAGCAGCTGGGCCTGAGCATGCGACTTTACGGTCAGTGGGAACTCTGCCACTGACATTTGTAAGCCCAACAGGAATAAATCCAACTTCCACATGATTTCTGATGATTTTCACCCCTCACCACTGGATGTGCTGGTACCTCCTTAAATGCTGTACAAACCTGAAACATTGATTTCTCTCAGTTCCTAAGTCAGCGTCCATAGGCATCTGTAATGACTTAATTACAAACTTACTCTCTGAGGAGTTTTCTGTTGGTGCTGACATCCTCTCACTCTGTTATTCCTCTTCTCACTTCTTGAACTGAATAGTGACCACATCAATTCAGTAGTTACTGTAGAAAGCTAAAGAAAATAGTAACCTCAGACTTTTAATAACAGAATTTTCTATCCATTTCATCATTCTCTATTAAATCAAATTTAATTTTCTACAGATGTTGTTTTATCTCAGTTGGTCCAAGTCTTTACTGAGGAATAAGGTTCTTTTCCTCTGTCTTATCTGCTTATGTTACCTACACACAGCTTAATCATCATCTAAGGGTAACAGTTACAAATATCCCTGTCGCGGTCTGTGGCATTTTGTGAAACAAGTGAAAGATGAAAACTTTGCAATTTGTACTGTTTTATCTCTCAACCTCAATTGCCTTCTTTATTTTAAAATATGTTTGACTACTTTACTGATACCAAATCATCATCATATCAAAGACATCAAATTCAAAAGAGCAATGACACTGTAAATAAGAAGCATTGCTTTGCTTTCCATGTGCCCATAGCTGAATCCTTTGGAAGGTCCCAATTTCAAAGTCAGGCTTAACCTCTGCCCTCACTTAGGTCATCAAACACAGCTGGGTCAAATCCAACAGAAAATTTTTATTTTATCCCTTTTGAAAAAAACATTGTGTGAGAAAATTAGGGGAGGGTTTAACTTCAGTTTAACCTAAGTTTTCTCAGCAGGACAAACTGGAAGAAAGTTATATAGTCAAAAGCAAAAATCAAATTACCCAAACAAAACATGTTATACTCATCTGATATGGGATTTCTCATCTGAAGCAAAAAGCTACCATGATTTTCAATGCAGTCTCATTTTGAAGGAAAAAAAAAAGAAAATTGGAATGTAAAGGAAAACCCACAACTTCTCTCTCCCCCACACTGCCAAATGTGTTAATTAAATCTTGTAGAACAATTTCTAAAAGGAAAATCTTGCAAAAAATATTTTTTATTACCTGGAAATCCTATGAAATGGTGTTGAACCATTTTTGGGCATGTTTTTGTTGTTTTAGTACAAGTGTTACTTTTTTTCTGCCACCACCAACTTAAATCAATTAATGAAAGTGTACTGTCTTGTATATTTGAAAGACTATACTTATTTCATAAATCCTCTTCTGTAATCCAGAAAAACCCAAATATATGTTTTCAGATAAATTAATTCCTGTGTCATGTCATGTCATGGTTTGGGTTTTTGTTAGTATTTTGTTTGTTGGTTGGACTCAATGATCTTAAAGGTCCCTTCCAACCTAGACGATTTTATGATTCTATGATTCTAAATCACTTCCAACTTTCCTAAGGAAAGAACCTGAAAGACCCAGCTACAGCAGAAGTCATATGTTCAAGACTTGGCTTTGGCCTGTCCTCCAAATGCTTAGGATTTCAAGCTGATGGGACAATGAGATGAAGTCTCTGATTCCTTCTTTCTTCAGTGCCCAGAACATGATTCAGAGCAGAAACTACTGCAATTATTTGTAACAGAAACAGCAGATAGTTCATAGACACTGCTTATGGTTTAGAACATTAAAAACACGGCCACAAAGAAGTAAAGGCACATTAGTTGGTTTCTTTTAGCATTTTTTTCATAAACCAAAGGCTCACAGACTAGTCCCAGTTTGAGAATTTTTTAAGCTGACATTTGAAACTGTAGATCTGGTCCAAACTGTCAAACAAATTTATTTTGTGAAACGTACATTTAACGCTGATATTTTTCACCAAAAAAAAAAATATTTTGGAAAAAATGTTTTTGTGGGTTGTTTTTTTTCAACTTGTTTACAATCTTTCAATGTATGAAATCACATTATGCAACTGAACTTCAAATGCTTTAAGTGAAAACCTGAAAACACACATATGTCGGGACCACACATCACTGGAATTTATTAAATGAAATCAAGATTTATATTTAGTATTTTGTCATCTAACTCCATTCAAAACAACCTTTTGGTTGCTCAAGTCTTTAAAGTGACAGAGTCTGCTTCAAGACTCACTGAAAGTAGTGGATCTGATCCAATTTATTTCAAAGAGGCTTCCACCAGATCTCATATACTGTAGAATTATGGGATGTTTTATTTGCTCAAACACAAAAAACCAGAAATGTTTCTTTTTGAAATGGAAGAAAGGATTTATTTTCTGCCATGGACAACTCAAAGCATAGCCTAATTTCAGCTGTTCCTTGGCTGAAGTCCTCATTTTGTTCTTTATACATTCTACACTTTATAAGTAGACCCCTTGTAGGCAATTACACATTAATTGACTCATTCGTATTGATATTTATAAAATCATAACAGAATTCTTCGCATTGCATTTATATGCTATGGAGACAAGACAATTTTTTATAAAAAAAAAATTTAACTTTTTTTCCTAACAATTTAGTATTATTTAAATTCCTCTGCTTCTAGAACAAATCTGACTTTCACTGATGCCCTGTTTAAGAAAAAAAAAACAACCAAAGCCAACACAAACCCCCCATATTAATATATGAGCAGAATGGCACTGAATTAGCTCCCATTATCCCTGGACTGCTACTTTCTCTGGTGATAATGGTACTTACCTGGCTGCAACTGCATATCAAGATATCTGTAGTCTGAAAAAGTGAGTTGTAAACTACATTAATCCTGTATTTCCTCTTGTTTTTATTGAAATGAAACAAGTAGCAGGAAGAAGCCTTCCACCCCTAAGAAAATGACAAAGAACATACTATACAGTAGTAAAAAAGCATATTTATTTATCTTGCATTCTTCTATGATACAGTAATTGCTTCTCTGAGCTGTCACTGAACGCTGCTAGAAACAGACTGGCTATCTGATCTCTGAAGTTCCCACAGACTTTGGGTCTACATGCTTCTCTGACTGAGATCTTGATCAAGTTCATTCACTGGATGACTACTAAAATGTAAGTTTTGCACCCGCATCTGAGAGGTTAGTGAATGGCAAGTCCAGCCTTATTTTTAGTCAGGTATCAAATCTGAGAGGAGAAGCAGTAACTCTCACTTGAGTGGTAGTTAATCTACCCTTCACTATAACAGACAATGACATCATAGCTCTCTTTAGGGCAAAATCAAAAAGGTTAGCTGAACATGAACGATACTATCCTCTTATACCTTTGGTATGAAGACCTTCAGACAACAGATCTCTGTCAGGAAGCAATATCTAGTAGCTGATAAGCAGTAGGAAACAGCTTCCTAACATCTGCCAGCTGCATATTATGCAGAAGGGACCTTCACATGGACGTGTGAATGGGCCAGCTGGAGTGCATGCGAATGCTGGAAGTTCTTGTGATGAACCTGTAACTACACTGAAGGCCCACATCATCTTGCACCTGAGCACTGGCAGACTGATGCTAGAGATTTAAGTTCATACTCAAAATTGTACTGATACAAGCTTAGACATCTTGGCAAGGGATACTCTGTGAACAGTATTACTACTCTATGTTCCTACTCTCTGTAAATGCGTGTTGCCTTTGCTATGTTTTCAAGGGTGACGGTTTTTCATGAGTATACTCTATGGAAGAAGTACAGTCAGTTCAGCCAAGCCTGTATTCAGAGAAAGCAGTTTACACGGACTACATTGAACCACTTGAAGAAAGGCAATTCTTTGAAGCTTGGTGCCAGTTATATAAATTCCATGCCAAAGAGGATCAAGAAGGGTTCCAGCAAAGCATTCTCCTACTTTCTAACCCCTTCAGCAGCAAATCTGTCTTCAGGCAGGTGGCTAATACTCATCCAAACATCTTACTCCTATTCACTGAAATGCCTGTTCTCTCTGGGTAAAGACAAAGCAGAATACAGGGTCTACAGGACTCTCCATTTTGCTCCCAGAAACTGCTGTTCTGTATGCTCTGTCTTGAATACCCCAATGTATTCTAGGTTGAGGTTCTCAGACTCAGTGAATCCTTTGACTCTTCCTTGTTCAGAGGTTGGAAAGCATATTACATTACAGAGAAGTTTGATGTTGCACAGCAGACTTACAGGTCATAAAATAAATCTGTAAATACCTTTCCCACTTCTAAATATGACTGTGCTGATTCTGTGCTACCTTACAAGTAGAAGAGTCATGACATTTCAGAAATAATGTACTTTCATGGTCCCTGCATGAATGACAAAAACCCTCATAGAAACCAGAGGCTTTGGAACAATTAAGGTGATCTGAATTATTTGCAGGCCAGTTTTATCCTTTGCAACTTTCCAGGATAATGATAGTAGGAGTGAGACCTACCCCGCCTCAGACACTCTATCCTGCGTATATTGGTCTTTTCTGCTTCTGAGAAGCTGAAGCCCTGTCTCTTTTAACTGCCTTTAAAAATAAAATTATTGACTTTATCTCATAAGGAAGAAAACGGTTATGCTTATTTACATCCTCTAAGGATCTAGCCCAGCATCTCCTCTAAAAAGTCCACTTCATTCTGCCTAGCTGTCAGTCTAAATTAGCTATAATTTTTTTTGTTATTTCACTGCTGAATATATTTTCCTATGAAGAGATGGGGTTTTAGTCATGGTTTTTTTTTCTTCTTTATTCAACTGAGTTCTTGCTAATAGCAAAGTATCTGTTCCGTCTGGTGAGAACCTCAGAGGATTTTAGACAGTAGGAAAGACAAGGGTCACAAGTTTATGCATCAATTCTATTTTTAAGAAAATAGTTCTCCTGGAGCTGTCTGCTAAAAATGAATATACATCAGATATGATAGCTGAGGGAAATAGGGAACATTTCTTGAATAACACCAGTTTCTCTTAATTTCTGTTTTACACAGAGATGTAATGCTCTCTGACACTATTGGCTTTGAACTGTATTTCTGTAGTATATTATAGAGAAGTCATTTAATGATGAAAGTTTAAGTTGCCTTGTGGAAAAAAGACTATTGTTGTGAAAATGAAGGAGCTCTTTAAACTGAAATGTTAAAAGGGCATTGTGTTATGCTCCAGAATAATCTTAATAATCTTAATTTTCACCATTTTAGTGCAGGTCTTGAGATTCTTACACTTCCGTCTCCATTCCTTTTTCTCAGAATTACTCCTTCCTGGGAGTTCCAGACTCCTTCTGTGTTTTATCATCTACAGTATCCATTTTTTTAAAACAAAAATCTGTGTCACAGCATTTGCTTCAAATAGATAAGTATATTTTCAGAGCTTAATTAATAGAATCAAGATGACAAGTATATAGATCTCAGCAAGACAGATACTGTACCAGAACTGCCCTTCAGAAACCTGACCTAATGCTTTCCAAATTATCTTTTCCTTTACTTTTCAGAAAAGTAAAAACCATGACACCCTGAGGACATGAAAATTCTGGGAGTTTCACTCCCAGAAGCCCTCAAGCAGAATGGCATAGGCCCTGCTTCAAGTCATTCTTCAAAGCAGCTCACTTTTAATCTACACCAGTCAGATCCTTTCCTAATGTAACGACCATATAGGTATAAGGGCTTTTCTGTCCTGAGCTGTGACTATTCTGTACAGGAAACAAGGAGGACTTAGGTTTGGTGCATTTTGTCCTTGTCATGCTCAGCTGCTAGATGCTGTCTCAGTACTGTGACCCACATAGCCAGATAATATCAGTCACCCCATCTCCAAAACACTCGGCTGGAAATGCAAAGGGAAAATATTTTAAGAGTACATACTCCCTGCTTCTTCACCACTCCCCCAGCTTGGGATTGTTTCACCCTTATCATTCTGCTCCCCAGCATTGTCTAACATAAAGTAGCATTGGTACCCCACAACAACATATTAAAACAATCTTTCTGCCACTTTCATGGGGTAGTCCCCAGGTCTGATGAAGATTTTAAGAAGGGACACATATTCCTGAAGACCATTGAAGCAAAGTCGTCTGCCCATATTCCATGCAGGAGGACCTGGAAACACCTCTGCCAGTTCCCCTTGGAAGAAATATTTCAATTTTTTCCCTGAAATTTCAGAAGCCAAAGAGCAGCCTTTCTAAAAGATACCTGGTACCTCTTGTCCCAGGTAGTAGGGTTTTTTTTCAAAATTTCTTACAGTTTCAGAAGTTGTGTGGCCAACAGTGAGAAGCTGAATAAGTCTGAACACGCACCAGAGATCCCTTAATTGTACTTGAAGAAAATTCTTCTGAGCTCTAAAACCTAGGAAAGAAATTTAACAACAGCTTAATCTGCCAGCTAAAAGCATAACCAAGTAAAAGGCAAACTCAGAACTCCAAGTCTTAATTAGTGTTATGAGCTGTAATTCAAGTCTCCTGAAGATCCTACTAGCAGCACTGCAGAACTGCTTTCTTACCAAAATGACAGAGGTATCTATGAATAAAAAAGTTAATCTGTCATATATCAGAAGCCCCAGTCATATAAAAGGGATATTGGCACTGTGACTTGTTTCATTACAAAAAAAACTCATTAAGAATCACCTGCTAATTAATTTATATTACAGCTGGCTGTGCTAGGCTTCCAGAAAAGACCAAGCTTTGTGGGCTTTTTTCCACTCTCTTTATTTACAAATTAAGCAGACAGTAATGGAGCTGCAACATGCAATCTGACAACATCCTGTCTCATCCTGTCAGCCAGTTCTAAGAAAAACTACCTCCAACACATGGCTAAAAGCCTACTGCCATTTTCCTATCACATGTAGCAAGTCTCTTCTCTTTTGGGTGGTCTCAGCTTCCAACTTCCTTCCTCCCCATTTAAAATTCTAACTGGAGCCGTCATTGCCACTTTCTGACATAAAGTGGTCCAAGGAGCCAGTAAAACATTACATGGTGACCTACATAGAAAACCTGCGGAGCTAGCACAAGTGCACAGCTGAATGCTTTGAGATGCCTGTGTCAGTTCTTGTAAAGGAATTCTTGGTGTTACCACTTCACATAAAGTTAGTATTTTGCAGAAACAAAGGTGCACACATCACGCAGAACTGGGAACAATCTCTGTGGTGAATTATTGTTCACCTTTGCTTAACTTAACTGAAAATCCTTGCTTGACGACCTGCTGGCACCTACATGAAAAAAGAATATAGGGTAAGTCCTCATTCGGCCATCCCTTTTCAGAATCAGATATGCTTAAGATCATAGGGAAGAGCAGACCTCTGTTGACAGTTACAAAAAACTGAAACGAATCTTCAGTGAACATTTTCACTTTTCGACAGGGACACAACTTGAAAGGAATACTAGTGCAGGCTATTCTTTTCTGATGAAGTTATTTGTGTGACACTCCTTTTCCAGTTGTCAGCTTCTCATGTGTCAGAGGAAGTACCATCTACAGAGGAAGCAGAGGTTGTACATTTGTGTGGGATATGGGCAGCCCTCTTTGCTTTAATGCTTTTCAAGAATGTGTATTTCTTTTTAGAATATTCATTGGACTTGGGGAAAATCCAAAACTATTTGTCAGCACCGTCAACAAGATGTTTGTAATGAAATATTCCTTTTCTCTGTAATACTAGTTTCTATATTAAAATTTTACATGAAACTGAAAAATCCCCAAAACACACACTAAACCCTGAAACACATATTACAAACTGAAAGGAAAATGTTTTCTTTGTTATTCTTTTATTGATTCCCAAACTTATCTATTAACCCAGTTTAGACAGTTCTCATTTTACCCTGAGGGGCCACTAGCAGAAATTTTTGTGCACTAGTCAGTCATACCTACTCTTGGAAGTCTTTAGTGAAATCATACAGGGAAAAGAGACTACCCATAAAATGTATTATGTATTACGACAGGCAAATGAAGATGCATTTTTATACCATCTACATGGAATTCTTTCTAAAAATCAGTGGGTGTCAGAGAAACACACAGATTTAGTTGCACAGATTTAACATCAAAATGGAGTCCCAGGGCTAGCAAGCAGACAAAAGATGAAAACACTTTTTTTCTGAATGTTACTCCATTTCAAGTCCCTATTAATTAGCAAGGAGAAATACAGCATTTTTTCAGATATTTGTCATTAAAAATTGTTACCAAGATTTCCGTAGTGATAGGATCACATGCTCTTTTCTCTATTATATTTGTAGCTTTTGTAGCCCATGTGTTAGATTGATTTTCTCCTGAGAATATATGTGGTAGGTTTGGTATGACATTTCATTGCACTGATTTTGAAAATAATGTGTCAATGAATGGACAATGATTTGTTTTGTCAGTGCACCAAGGCTGAATGACTTACTAGTCTTAGTAAGATCCAGAGAAGATTTGATGTAATGCGTTAGGTGATGGAACACATTTATTGCCATTTTCTCACCTGTATTCTTTTCTAAAAAGAAAACAATATTTTCTAAACAGTGAAAATTAGATGTTCTGTATCAGTTTAGCATATTTTGTAAAAACAAATGTTTTTGCCATCAGATTCAACAGCTGTCAGTCTAGTAAGCCATAATAACCAAACAGACCTCAGCTGATTATTTTTTTTTTATGATCAAAAGTGGCACCTTGTATGACTAACACAGTTAGTTTTGTCCCCTCAGTTGTAGACATGGTAATAAGTGATGTTTTTAGCTACCAGTAGGGACTTTGCCTTGATAGATCCAAACCTTTCTAGAATATAGCACATTATTCTTTTAAATACTGCAACTTTTGAGACATGATAGAGGAATTTCCATTAAAGAAAATAATTCTGATAAATCCTTTTGCATTGGGAAAATAGATTTTTATGTTTATTGTACTTCAGGATCACAAGATGGATATTACTCTAAGAACAGGCTTTGTTAACTACACAAGAAAGTTCTGTTGTATAATCAATGGTGCAGAGCCAGGGTAAACTGCATAGGTGAGCTTTTGCTTCAAATTAAATAAAGCCTGAGGAAAATATCAGATCATCAGACCCAACTCCTTCACATGCCAGTGAATTACATATTACAGAAATGACCTGTAGCATGTCTAACGCTTCCAGTTACAGCAAGAATGTTAGTCCTTAAAAAGAAGGACTGGCTATGCTGTTGGTAGAGAACAGGAAAGATGAGACCTGAAAGCCTTGCAAGATTACGAATTTACTTGAGATATACCAAGATAATCCCAGAAAAGATACCATATAAAAAGCCAAGAGCAAATAAGTAGCTCCATGGATCACGGCTCTAAAGGTTTTTAGAGATATGGATCTCTTGGATGGATTCCTTGGTGTCTGCTATAATGTCTGTCAGAGAGAAAGTTCTCACCGGTGAACTCAACTTCTGCCACTGCATTAACCTAGTTGCCCAAAACCCGTGGAAGCTTAATGTCTCTGATGCTATGATTTTCATGTAATTTCACTAAAATTAGCCATAAAATTCTGAGCTTATTGGAGGCCAAACCCAGGCATGACTGCATAAACCTTGTTTTCTTCAGAAAGAGGACTGAAACATTTTTAAAAGTGCCTGGTAGTTTGACCTGTGAAAAAAAACCCTAGCTCAGGCATTCCAGATCACTGGGAACATATTAGTAGGGCATACGGTCAAGATAGTTGAGAGGGGCCTCTGTACCATCTCCCAGCTGGCTTGCCCTATTCAGTATGCTATCTACAACTCTAAGTTACCTTGGACGTTTCAGAGAAAGAAAACCAAAAATGCCAGAAACCAAGTTAAGCATGAGAGGAAGAAGGATTGCCTTCAGGCACCTGATTGAAGTCCTGACACATGACAATTAATTGCAGTCAATATTTCAATGTGGAGACAGAAGAGTTTCATCCATGTGAAGGACTTGTGAAGAAAGGGAATGAGCACAACTGCTCAGCTCCTCCATACATACCAATGCAAGAAGAACCATCTTATCCTCTTTCCAATATGAGAAGTAAACTTGTCTAAGAGATTCCAATAGCCAGCAAGATGATTATGTCACTCTGTAGCCCTGGGATACTCCTAGGCTCCTGTTGAAATCAAAAAGCCCATCCTTCTCCCTTGCCCTACTGTAACATATCTCATGTCTCCATATTCAAAGACATCTACATATAATAAAACTCTATCCAGCCTTATTGATAGACCTGTTCAAGCACATTGAATTCTCTAAGATTCACATAGCTTGTCCTCTGCCTAATTATGTAGCCCATTGTTTGAACCCTCCTTTCTTTTAATTTCCATTTTACACAGACACCACAACTGAGCACCGTATTTCAGTGGCAAGTGTTTCTATGTAAAAAATTTTTATGTGTTCCTTCCAGGATGGTAACTCACCTTTTCCCAGAGCATTGCACTGAAAGCAAATGTTGAGATGATTAACTACAATGTATTAAAGAAAAAAACAAAGCAAAACCAAAAAACAAACCAAGTGTTTCCACACACCCTTTTGCAAAGTTTAACATTGCAGGTTATAAGCTGATTCAAGTAATTCATGCAGCACATTCTTGTTCAGACCAGCACTTCTCAAGTCCATGACTTCAGAACAATACAAGTCATGATGAGCAAATAAACTGAAGCAAGATTCAAACTTGCAGAAAGCATGTCTGCCAGCATCAAACTATTCATTATCACTGGGTGCCCTTGCAAGCCAACATAACCCGATTTGCAGTTATGGAAATCTTTACAGCAGTTACCAGGGTCAAAGTCCCACTGCACTAGAGAATCTGAACTTCATTCTGCTATGTGTTACACTGAAATCAGTCTGTTTCTAGGATACGTGCTTTCAAGACGGCAATGTATTGAAATGAAATGAATGGAAAAGATGTTAAGTGCTTTGTGTTTACATTTAGTGGTGAAAGGGGAAAATGTGCTAAACATTTCATCTTTATACCAGAAAAGTTTGTAACATTTTCTTAACTTGCATTCCTCTGGTTTGTAATCTACTGCAAGTACTTATATACCATTAAGTATGTCAGCATCTGAGAGTTCCCCTCCCCAAGAGCTTTCATCTTCAAATCCTTCTGAGAGTAACAGAGTCATGCCAGTGGAAATGCTGGCACACAAAAGGCTATCTGGCATAAGCTTGCAAATAGGAACAAAAATTTTGAACCTAACACACAAGGTGGGGCCATGGTGGCAGGACATAGTAACAGAGGCAAGAAAAATAGAAAATCAAGGCACAGTCTGTACAGCAGCACTCCAGGTCTGTGAGCTGAGGAGCTGTGTAATACTGCTCTGCTGCAGATTTCTTATAGCTTTGGAGGCAAGACATAGGAAAAGATCATTCCTTTCAGATGAGTTAGAGCAAAACTGAGTAGTTTAATTGTCTGAGCTGTAAAACAGTCCTTTTGTCAAAGCAACTTCTCACTAATTACTTGCCTGCCAAAAATACATTGCTCATTCCACTCTTTGTCAGATGTAATTGATGCAAATTCAGTTTTATACCAAAGTATTTGTTGTATATATTTTGTGACATCTCAGTTTGACAGCATGCTATTAAATGAGAAGTGCTGTGGTGTAAAAAGAACAGTTCTAATGAGTATTCATTGTATAAACTTATATCTGATGCCTTATATTTCAGAGGACATGAAAGCATTCTTTCACCTTCCTCCCTAGCAAACAGGTCTGAGCCAGGTAAGTAGTCAGAGTCACTGCCAGAACTTGTCAAGCAGAGGTTAATGGACTCAAGGGCACAGGAATGCCTTCTTGCACTCAGCTGACTGCTGCTGTGAGGGTTTTCACTTGGGAAGCGTACTGTAATGATCTCTCAACTTTTTTGTCTCAGTGTGTCAGTACAGTGTATCCATTTACGCTTGGCTCAGACTTTGTACACTGTCCAGGGCATTGTGGGCATGTTTCTCATATAGTGTCCTGCCCTCCTTTCAGTGATGATTCTGGGGCTGTCATGCCCTTAATTTTTTCTAGGCCTCTTCCTAATCTCTCTGTAGCTATTCCTGTCACATGATTTCAGACCTTAATCTTTTTCTAACACCCACATTTGATTTTAAAATGTTCCACTTGGCACTTGCCATCTTTTGAAGAATTCTCACCTGCACTGCCTACAGCCTTCTCATGTCTGTTTTATTTTAAGCCTCACCTTCGACTCCAGAGAGTAATACTATTAGTGCACTGTCTGGATAAAGCTTCACTTTGATATCAAATGAAATGTTTTATTATACTGTAATTTTGTCACTTTCTCTGCAACACTTAACAGTTAAGAGGTATCTCTTTTTAATCTCAGTGTTGGCTGAACCATCAGAGCTTATCAAGCCCCCTGGGTGCCTCCATGGGTCTTCCTTATTCTGTTATTTCTTGGCTGAGGCATTTCAATATTCTTTTTTTGTTTTTTTCCTAGTTGCAACCACTTGATCTTCTTGACACTTATATTAAGTATAGTAATCCAACCACATGGATTTACTGTCCAAGTTGAATCCGCTATTCTAAGAATTATCACAATCAATGTGTCAACTGGTTATACTCAGGGATTGTCCAGCTTTGATAACTGGAACAGAAGCCTAGAAAGCGAGTAGAGTATAAGTTGAGTTCCGGGCTGTTGGAGGGATTTCAGGCAGTGAGGGGGTGAAAACATGGTACAATACAGAGTTACATTTTTCATTTTAGAAAAAGAAGGGTACACATGTCCAATAACTAGAAGAAACAACAGCTGCTGCTGTTGCCAGTGAAAAGAATATCTATGCAATCTGAGTTTAAGGTTTCTCTATTAGCTCATCCAGCATCACATTCTCTAACTCACCCACATTTCTCTCTCTTCATTTGAAGAGTACAGTGAAAATCCAGGTCCTAATAACACATCAGATAACATCGTATCACCCCAAAATTTTCAGCTGTTAATTGGTTTTCCCCTTCATGGTTCTAGTGCCCCTGCAGCTATTTCTTATAGTTTTTAATAGCAGGAGTGATCTTATGCAGAAAACACCCTATTGCTTTGTTATTTCTACAAGACGCCCCTCTTGACTTTAAGTGCATCCAGAGAAACAACAAAGATAGCAAACACCTTAATCTTCATTCTCACTTTTAATCCCATTCACAGGTCAAATCATGACGTTGCATTGGCTCACACCTGCCCCCTCTGTAAAACCAGTCATAACTCCTTGATAATAATTTTCATAACTTTTAAAAAGTATTAATACTGAACTATAGATACCTGTATAATTTGCATCAGCAGAAACACTTTCCACACAGTAAAAATGTTGCCTTTATCTAGCCATCCACTACTTCCTGATCTTCACTTTTTTTATTGCCTGAATCCTTTATACTTACTTTATTTTTTTTTCCAAAGTTGTTATGTTCCCTATACTCCTATAGTGAGGTTCTGTTCCTGCATTAAAAGATTTATCAACCTCTGTCAGGCAGAGATAATTTGGGCTTCTGGTTTCATCACAGGAAGCAGTGGGTTTTGCAGTGAAGGATTAAAAACACGAGCAGGTACATATGATCCAATGCTGTGCTAATGTTTATCTAACTGGCTTTTAACAATTCACCTGTTGTGTTCTTGCCCTGTTTTTAACTTCTGCCTTGCTCTTTCTATTCTTTGTTCTGACAGTGGTCGTAAGTGGACAGTGGTCTTCAATACTGCTGCATTGGCAGCTGTTCTGTGCATAGACTGCTCTGTTCATCCAGCTGCACAGCAGTAATTCCCCTTCACCTCACAGAAAAATCTTGCTTTCTGTCAAAATAGCAACTCCTTTTAATATTCAAAGGAAGTCTTTCTTCATTTGTATCACTGAATAATGAGTATTTGTATACAGTCCAACTTTTTGTATAATGTTTTAAGATCTTGATTTCTTTCCTGTCTCCTCTAGTCTGTTGAGCATCAGCTTCCCAGCATCAGCTTTGGTGAGCAAAACTCTGCCATTTCGTTGCAGCTTTGTACAATGTTTGAGGAATTTTGCCTTCCTCAGGAATGCTCTTTGCTCATTATTTGTGTGCTTTCTTCCCCAATTCCTTTCTCTGCTATATTTTGTGTTGGACTGTATGTTTTTATAACAATGCAGGCGTTGAGAGCAATGAGTTAGGCTTTAACAAGTTAGTACTCAAAATGGCTGGGCAATGCTGGTGGTAAACCAGGCATTACCCTCATTGTACAGGAAGGCAGCACAGGTGTTGAATTAAGTCTGGAAGGTGATGAGACAGACCCTATACCGAGTGGATAGCAGAAGCAGAATGAGAATTGCAACCTCCTGGCTGCCAGCTGCCTGCTTGCTCTGACCAGCCACGGTCCTTTCCAGCTATACTGGATTACCCTAGGGAGACTGAATGGCGTTGTTAAATTGTGTACAGTTGAAGCAACCATGGGCCAATTACCCTCAGCTGCCGAATCTTCCAGTACAGCACTTCCTATCAGCATCAGTGCACATGTTAGCAAGTTCCCAGGAAGGAGGTCGAGACAGATCTCTTTGCATGCTATCCTCTAAAAGAGAAAGGGGGGTGGGCAGTTAGGGCACTCTGAGTATCTCACATCCCCAGACAAGAAAAAAAAACCTCAAAAGTTAAGCTGAAAAGGAAGGTTCTTACAGTTATTTTGACCCCTGCAGAATATATGCTGTCAGCACAATCACTCCTAACTGAAAGCATCAAATATAGTTTATACTAGAAATTTTATTTCCATTTCACAGCCAAAGTTTTGTCTCTCAGTAATGCAAAATGGACAAGTAATTAGCCTGTTATTTTTTAAATTGAAAGCTATTTACTAGGCAATTGCTTCATTTAATTAAAAACTGCAATATTAAAAAAAAAATAGTCTAAAATGTATGAGGTTATTTGTTGAACACCTGTTTCCCAAAGAAAAAAAAAACTGAAAATGAGATCAAATCAACC
The DNA here is from genome assembly GCA_013398815.1 of Ibidorhyncha struthersii. Lineage (NCBI taxonomy): Eukaryota > Metazoa > Chordata > Aves > Charadriiformes > Charadriidae > Ibidorhyncha > Ibidorhyncha struthersii. Next base: position 363,673 of record VZSZ01005023.1, on the reverse strand, counting down.
AGAATTTTGTTTTGTAATGTTAGGAAATCGAACGTTCTCACGCAGTACTTGAAAAAAATCGATCATATGTGAGCAAAGACTTAGTAGGCAGAAGTAGCCTACAGGTCCTGTTATTCCTGACTGCATGTGTTTGTGCTGCAGACTGGAAAACCAGGTCTAGTTGTTAACTGGCCAGCTTGAGAAATTCCAGAATGCCAGTCATCCCAGAAGCCATTTTGGTGGCTGGTCATATTCCAGGGTAGATCTCTGACATCAAAAACTGTAGTCTACTACATGAAATACAAAGGTAAATTGACAGGCAGCCACTCAGAAAGATGGTCCTATATTAAACAATTTGATAGCAGGTTACTTGGAAAAATGGGTAAAACAGCAGTAGGATAAGAAAGAAAAAAAAGGACCAATGACCAATGAAGTTGCATGCCCAAGTTCTCCAGCCTGCATTGAGAAAGGCTGTTTTTTCCTGCAGTGTTCAGCGGAACCAGTAGATGAGCTCTGAAAATAATCTGATATGGTCATCTGTAGCTTCTGTGAAGTCCTTAATTCAAAATACAGTTTCAAACATTAAGCAACTAAGATAAGCAGTGATCTAGGCAGCTCCTGAGAAAGTTCTAGACTATGCACTGTGGAAGGGAAGGACTGGCATTCCGAAAAGCTCAGAAAAATACTGATGTTGAACCTCAGACTGCTGAAAAATGCACTTACTTATTAGCTACTTGGAAGACACTTGAATTTGCAGAATTGGTAAGGGATTTCCTGTTTTACATTTAAGCCACAAAACTGTTATTCCAATCAGAAAATATCATAAGAGTTTGTTCAAGGCTTGCTGTGCAGAAAGTCTACTATAAGCACAAACATTATTGCTCTCTCCAGCAACGTCTTTGGGTATACTTGCAAACGAATGTCCTGATTAATCTGTTGTGAATTCTATAAGAAATCTAACAGTGACAGAAACCTGAAAGATTCCAGCTCATTTTGGAGATGTTATTTGGATCAATCCATGCTCAGGCATAAATGGAAGGAAAAGGCTAACAGTTCACCTGAAGAATATTACATCCTTTCTCATTCTTCCCACTGTAAATCAAGGAAAGTGTTCTCTGACTCCTAGTTTGAGACTTCTGTACCCAGCGGTAGTTACAGATACGTCAAAAGGTAAGTATGCTTGACAGAAAAGGAGCTTCAGGGAAAGCAGTCAGCTGAATCCTGACATGTGTCAGATCCCTTATAAAACTCTTGGGTATGCCAGATCTATGCATTAATTACCTGCAATGGACATCTGCTTCTCAGAGGTTCCAGCCTCCTTCCCTATCACTCTCTCCACAGATTTTTTTATCAAGCCAAGTGAAGGAAAACAGAAATAATTGTACCTGCTGTTATGTTGTTTCTCATCATAAGGGTCCAACAAGGAACAAGAGCTTTCCTATGAATGAACTACCAGCTGTAAAAAGGATAAGCTGCCAAGCGGACACTGCCAACAAAATCAGTTTGCCTGAGGGAATGACAATGTCAGAAAGTCAAGAGGAATATAAAATGTCTAGACTTAAATGCAGCCTGACCAACACTGAATCTTTGCAGGTATTTAATTTAGAGAAAACACTTGCTCATAATATTAGCCTTGGCTTACTATTTTATGTAGAGGTGCCGGCCAGGAAGTCCAAAGAGCTACATTTCTCATAAGGAAAAATCCACCTTTTCTATCCTTCCCTTGAGGGTCTGCTTCCCTTTCTGTTTAGGTAGGCTGGGTAGAGATGGAGGAGTTTCACAGATGGGCTTTCAAGATGGTTTTGCAGATCTTGCCGTGGTTTAGGCCAAATCGACCACTGGGGATGTGGGGGACCCCAGATGGGACTGATAGAACCTCCGCTCTACCCCTCTTCAAAGAGAGGGGCAGAGGAGGGAAAAAGAGACGTAGGAGTTTAGAAGGAACTAAACTACTTTAATGAAATATTAATAATAAAATAAAAGGAAATAATGACATATGTACAAAACCATATCAAGCTCCCAGGGTGACAATCACGACACCGTCTGGCATTCGGGAAGTCCCAGGCTGGACTCAGTGACGGACAGGAACTGGATTCCGGATCTGCATTCAGGATCAGGATTGAAGGCAGATGAACAGAGTCCTCCTCAGATGTTGGCCATTGACGAAAAAAAAAGAGCTGACCCTTTGATCCCTCAGCTTTTATACTGAGCATGAGGCAGATGGGATGGAATACCCTGTTGGTCAGTTTTGGGTCACCTATTCTGTCCGCTCCTCCCCGCAGATGGGACCCCACTGTGCTTTTCCGCTTCTGAACCTCCAACAGGGTAAGTAACAAAGTTGGTTGGCCTTGGCTGTTAGAGCAATAAGCATAAGCAAGAGCCTCTCTGCATACCATGCCTTGGCATCAGCTATAAACATTGGTCTTATCACTCTGAGAGCGAACATTGTCTGCATAATATGCTGTTAATTTCAGTAGTTAGAAGAGGCCCAGCTAAGAAGCAAAGTTACTGGACAAAACTGATCCCGTTTTACCTCAAACCAGGACAATCTTCAAGGAGCTAGCTTCTCAGCCGGCTCTTGTTAAAAGGCAGAACATTTGTGTGTCAAACAGAGCATTATGGTATTGAAGAGTTTCCAAGGTGCAAGATTTATGCCCATTTAACTCATTAGAAAATGCTGCAAAGAAGGCAGACTGTTGTTTTTTCCAGTGCTGCAAAGAAGGTGAGACTAGTGCTTTTACAGCTCCATGATTGGGTAAAAAAAGAAAAGCCACTGCTTACAGCAATTAAACTCCTGCCAGTCCCCCTTTGTCCAAGAAGATGGAACACATCATCCTAGGAATCTTCATTTACCTGAGCAGCTTTTTGGAATATATTTTTTAAATGTCATAACAGCAAAAGGTGAATTAGTAGAGTTATGCATTATGGAGGAGCTTCCAATGAGGGAACAAAGCAAACAAAATAAGGGACAAATTCCAAATAGCTCAATGCAAGTTTGGGACAGATTCAGTCCCAGCATTATCATTCTGAAAGCACAAGATTTTCCCTGTCCAGCATCAGAGGCATGACTTCTTTCTTCTCAGAAAATGTTCAGTCTGTGAAGGTAGAGCTAGACTCAAGTTGCTCAGCATTTCCCAATACGAGACATCAGGGAAACAGCTTCCCATTTACAGCAGTTAATAATAAAGGACTCACGGATTCATTCAGTGCTCTCTCCCTCATATGTTATGGCTTGCAAGTGATTTCTTGGGAAGGTCTCTTAATCCTCCTACCTTTCAAAGTACAATTGACTCCACAAAGCAATTGAGAAGGGTTAATTAAGAAGCCCTATGCAAGCATTCAGCTGTGTTATGAGTCTTAAATGCACACAACTTTGAAGTTATTTCAAATGCAGGAATACCCTGAGCTGGAATTTAAGCACGATATTTTAATAACCCACCAAGTCCTTTCTTCTGGCATCATTCACGCCATTTATTTCATAACCTCCACAGAAAGGTAGTGTTGCTCAAGTGCAGGCCAGCTCTGACACCACTTACTGTTAGCTAGACATGGGACAACATCCAGCCTCTTGAAATTTGCCCTTTGACACTCTCAAAGCCTGTAACCTCTGCACATGCTCCCCACATCTCAAGAAAGGTGCTGCACTCAGTTCTTATGGTCAGTGCTGGGGGTTGAGTAAGCTTATTATTTCAAGAGTATTAACTTGGTATTAGTATTAACATTGTGATTAATTCCCTTAGATAATCTTCTTCTTCAGTACGCTGAGTTTCTGTTTGTGGATTAGTCTTTCTTTATTACTATTGTTGCTGCTATGGACAGCACTATTTAGTTATTTTTATTAAGTCTCCATCTCAAAGGTCCAGAGAATACCACAATAAACAAATAACACAATAATAGTAAATCCATATACTATTGGGAGCACGTGACACAAATTTGGTTTATGTCAGAACATAAACCAGCATGATACTAACAACAATTAAACTCTCAGATTCTTTTCTAGACTCTCCAACATACATTAGCACCAGGGAAACTATTAAATACAGGATTAATTTATAAGTACAATTCTCTCAGTCTGGGTGTTATAGTCAGTGGAAGGTACATCTGACAGCTGTTGATTTACTGGCAGAGGAGAGGAATGCAGTCCCATTTCCTGCCTTCCACCACTAGGCACCGTACAAACCTGGTTATGAAATACGGGCAATAGTTTGAGATGAAAAAATGGTCTTATGAAACCAAAGTTCGTAAGACATTGACTGATCCATTTCATGAGATTTACAGTTTGTTCTCTTCCTTTCCTGTTAAAATTCAGGACTCGTGAAAACAACTTCCAACCTATAAAATTCAAATACTACCCCCATTCGCCCCCTACATTCAAGTACTGAAAAGGTACTCCAAGGTTTGCAAACTCAGCATGATGTATATTTGTTAATCAATAATCCATATGGAAACTGTAAATTCTCATACAAGCTTCTGGACAACACTACAAGGCATTTTGTAAAAGCCTACAGCTATACGAACTTTTCACCCTTCATTCCCCTAACTTTTAAATGAGTAGATCAATTTTAGCACAACATATTTTCCATGTTAATTCTTCTATGTAACCTTTGAATGCTCTATACCGAAACTTTGTACTCTGTTTTACGGCATATGGTGATTCCTTTCTACTATCACAATACAATGTGGGGGAAGTGAACACAAACTTACTTTCATGAATGCTGAGAAACTGGGGAACCAGAGCTTGACAGAAAAGCACTAACTACAACACAACTCATGCTAAATTGCAAGAACTCATTATGCTTGGTCTTTAAAAAAAATCAGCCACCTTAAATATAGAAGAAAAGCCAGATTAGCAGAACCATGCTCAAATGCCCACAGACCATACCTGTTCTATGCAGTTTCATGCTCTTTGATGGAGAGTCTCAAATCATCCTACAAACACATTTCCCTGCAAGGAACAGAAAAGTCATCACAGCGCTTTGATGAAAGCAGTTCTGAATTCGGTACTTCTGTCACAGTTGTGTAAGATGCTCCTTTCAGCTTTCTCTGATACTTTTTTTTTTTGGGGGGGGGGGGGGGGGGGGGGAGGTGGGAGAGGGGGGAAATTCAGCAATCTTATTTATTTGGTGTAGTTACACTGCTTCTGGGAGTTATTACATCTGGTCAGTTTCTTCACCATGGAAATCCATCCTACAAATGCTTAAAAAAGAAGGGGACCATAATACCCCCAAAACGCCCGTCAAACCACTGCCATTTAGTTTGGTTTGTGGCTAAACGGAAAGTCATACACAGGCAGGGTGATGGGTCTTTCTATTATCCATTATCAAGTATATGGTTACAAAAAAACAATGCCTTCAACAACTCAGAGCTGGGGAAGTAGATTTTAGAGGTTAAAGTTGTTATGTATCTGTTTCAAAATAAATGCTGTGAAACCAAAAATTTAGGAAAGAATGACAATGTTTCCTTCGATAAAACATCGACACAGACTGAACAAGAGGAAAACTTCATCCCAGTGTTGGACACTATGACCAAGTCAAGTCACTTAGAACCTGGCCTCACAATCCAGTTTGTTTTAGCATAATTTCTGCAGGTTTTTGGTACAAAGGCCCTCTCTTCATTATACATAAGTTTAAAGTGGTAGGCAAAGAAGGATCTTAGTTTCTGAGCAGGGTCACTAGGAGTTATCACAATACAAATAAAAGCAGCTGAATTATCTTGGGCAAAGAATGGTGGCATATTCCTCTGGAGTTCACGTGATGATTTAGTTATGCTTTATTTAATGCTGGCACATCTGAAACTCAGAACCAAAGAATTTTCAACTGGATATGGCTCAGACATGGCTACAAATAGAGGTTTTTTTTTATAGTCCCCTTTTGTGGACTCGACAGACACTTAGATCAGACTTAAACTGGCTACATGGTGGTCAGCTAACATCCACACAGCTCTAGAGTTTTTATACACCTATGGCTTATATTAGCAGAACCTCTATGCCCACAGGTTCTGGGAATTCTGAATTTACATGTTTGACTCCTGAGAAATTACACCATACCATAAATAAAAATCCTAGTCCCAGAAAAATAGAGAAAATTCTATATGGGAAATGAAGAGCTAGGTTTTACTGTTAAGAATAGACTATCAGAAAATGCTGCCCTGAAGGGAAGCAGCAGTTGATACAGAATACCAGAGAGTCTGGGAAACAAAGTGGAGTAAAAGGACCTGAAGATAGCACTGACATTACAAACTGTCAAAACGCGGCAGCTTCACTGCACAAAGACAGTAGTTGCTAAAGTGAATAACTTTGTTGACAGGTGGCTTCCTGAAGAACATGGTAGCATCTCATAAGGACAGCTTTCTTTTCCAATCTCCTTGTTTTCCTTCAGTCTCCCCCTCCTTTTTACTAGAACTCTGCTAAATCATTACAGGGGGGTATAGGCGGGAATAAAACAGTCAAGAGAATGTATTAGTTGTATGTGTTCTTACCTTTCTTTTTTACCCTTGGAGAATATTTATATAAAAGAGGTTTCTCTTTGTTCCAATAATGGCAGCACTGCAATAAAAGTATACAATGGTTCTACTCTGTCAAACACAGTGTAATGTATTCCCATTCTAAAAGGCTCTCTGCGTATAGTTCTCCACAAAATCTTTGCTAATGCTATTCATTTCATACAGACCATTAAAACTCTTGAATGTCAAAGCATAGAGAACCTTCAAATATAGTGTTTGTTCTTAACTAAAAATAATGTTTAACAGCTTAGGTTATTGTGTGGTTCCATTTCTGCTGGTTAAATCTTTACATCCTTACTCACAAGATAACTCATTAAAAGCCATGACAAATTTACATTTAAATTTTAAAAATAAAAGGTGAAATTCTGATGCCCTTAGTAAATTTTTATCATACTTTATTCAAGAAAGATACCTATACATACGGGCTGAAGAAAAAAAAAATCTAAACCAAGAATTGAATAAAGCAAAGGAATCACTATAGAAATTCCTTCTTCCTTGAAAACCATTCTAATTTTGCCCCTGCTTGTTTTTACTTACTGATCTGAAACCAAAATAAGCGTGGCTTAAAATGACAGTCCACACAGCCTTTTACGAAGACTTACCTATACTGTTTAAAGCACAGCTCATGTTGAGCAATACAATCTGTGCAGGAAGAAATGCTCAAGAGGGCCTGTAGCCTATTCAGGAAATGTCCTACCTGAAAGGGAATGCAGCACCTGCAGAAAAGAACTTGCTGGCTACACAATTTCAGCAACATCTGCCTGGTTCCATCTGTGCGCATGTTTAAGCCCACACTGACAACAACAACATAACTCAGGAAGGACGTTTAGTTCCACCAACAACTCACCACTTTCAATCTGGTAGGCTCCTATTTTGTCCTATCCTGGAGTATGATTTTTATCTCTGACCCACCTAGGTTCTAAAAATGACTTGATTGCTTTGTGCTATGCTAGGAAATTTGTACACTGATCTCTCTTAGTGTAGGCTAGCAGGGAGAGGGAATCAGATGCTCCGATACAAAAAATTATATTTGCGTTTTATCAGGAAACACTACCATTAGCGGGTTATTAGAGCTTATGCACCAAAGAGTAATAGAAAGTATATATAGCATAACGCTGGACCACATTTAGAGCAGTTTAGTTAGTGCAAAGAAATCCAACTTAAATTGTTTTTTTTTTCAGGAAAAGCTGTTAGGAAAGAAAATACTTAACTATATACACCATTAGCAAGTATCTTTTAACCAGCTCCAGGTGACAGCAGCTATAGAGTAACAGGAATATTTTTGTTACCATTCTTCATTCCTTTAACAGAACCAGGAAGCTCAGAATGCATCCTGTCCTACTCTTCTCTGTTTTTAACACCTCTGAAACTAGAGTGAACTTTCTTGCAACATATTTGTTTTAGCTTGTGACAGCTGAGTAGCAACATGTGACCCCCTGCGCTACACTTTCCCCCAAAACACCCTTTCCAGACCATTTCTGCTGCAGCTCATTTGTTTTCGGAAAGATTCACTACCTGCAGCATTCCAGAAAGTTTCAGGTGGACATTAGGAAAATCTATTGCCTGGATTTTTTGAGGGGAGTGAGGATGGAGGGAGTGCATTGATTTTTCTACCTTCTGGAATCTCAATGGTATGCCAGGAAGTTAAACATCACTCAGGAGTGAAACAGGGAGGGAGATGGCCTCTGTAAGCCCCGGTTTTCTGATTCAATATTCTCTCCCATCAAAATGGGAATTTGTTCAAGCATGATTCACAGCTTCTTAGGAAGAATAAAAATAGGCCCAATCTGCAAAAATCAGATCCATAATTTACATACTGCAAAAGCTAAAGTGAATAAAGATTCAGAAATCTGGATTCAGGGACCCAACTCCAAGAAAACTTTGGTTTTATATAATATTAAGTGCTACAAATACTAGCATCAATTCAATGAAAAACCTGAAAGTTGCAGGTAATGGACATATTTTTATGGCCTAGAACTAAGTAGGCAGAAAATCAAACCATTCCCTGTGGCCGTAGATATAAACGATGAATGAACTGTACTAATTAACTTTAACTTACAAGTGTAAATCAGGTTAATTAAAAATAAACTTTACTACATTACAACACTGAACACATCCCTTTTCTTAATTCAAGTACAGATGAATGGATACAGTAAATTTGATCTATATGCGTTCACTGGGTTAATTAAAAGTCAGGCATTCATCTACAGAACCAGACGGAATTTTTTATTTCTACAAGGGCTGTTGGCAACTCGGGATTAAGAAAAAGATGAAGAAAAAGAGCATCTGATCTCTGTTGAAGTTAAAAGATTCTTTACACCAGGAAATCTAAAACACTGCTAACGTGAGAAATGTTGACTCACAAGCAAAGAAGTATTAAAGTCTGCCATGCCCTGTCCTTTACACTGTCTTTTTTTTTTTTTTTCTGTGGAGATTACTGTGTGTATGGTATGAACTTCAATATATTGAAGTAGCCTAATACCAAGGCAATTTTACCTTTAATACGCTGAGCTACAAACAGCAGACATTCAGCTGCATCACAAATATTTAAGACAGCACGGTCAAAGGGAGCTCAGGAGAGGGGTGGCAGCTGGATGCAGTGCCCTCATCAGCCCCTCTGCATTTATGGGCTGCTGCTGAGACATGTCACTGTTGTCCACTTGAGGAAAATCTATGCCCAAAATGCAGCCTTTTAGCTGTAAACAGTCTTCCTGCCAGGATGTTGCAAGTTGTCTTTGCAGAGACTCCAGCATGCAGCTGAAGCAGATTTGTTGCACTTCGTTCTACACTTTGTTCACCACCGGCATTTGCCTGCAGGCATGAACCCATTCCTGAATTAGTTTATCACCAGGGTCTCGCTTAAGAAAGTCAGCAGCACTAGATGCAAAATGACTAAGTAAATATGTACCTAATTTTTAAGATGTTCTTGTTGGCAGAGGCTTTCACCACACCATCAGAAGTACTGGATTCTCTTGCACCTTTCCAGGAATATTCTTTTAACAGACTACAAACAATGCATCCCCTAATGTGCTACATAATCTCTTCATACAGGAACTGTGTGACAGGAAAAGTGTTAAGCAGACCTCCTCTATGTGGGGAAGTCCATAAATAACCTTGTTCGGCAAGAACTGAAGTACAGCCATGTCTTAACTGGCCTCACAGAGGCTCTTCAAGTGAAACCTGATCCAACAGAGGCAGCAATTTNCCCCCCCCCGAAGTGCACAAAATAGTAATTTAGATGCAAGAAAACACAATCTGTATGATGAAATGTTTTTCAAGAATGCTTCCTCCGTAACAGTTTTGACAAATATACTGTTGTACACGCACACTGATGGGCTCCAAGGCGGTGCCAAACAGAACATCTGAACACTGCTGGACGAAGAGGCTGAAGATGGGTGGATAAACTGTGCTACTACCTAGGGGCTGTCAATTGCCTGTAGTCCAAGCAGCTTACTGCAGCAGCCAAAATGGCAAAATTCACATCTAGAACTGGACAAGGTCCATCCTTGCTGGATTTCTGCCATTCCAATGTGAAAGCATGCTCAAAGTACACGAGAACTGGAAATCTGCATGAGGTGAATCCAGTGTGAGAGCAAGAAGCTGGCCTCTGTAAACTCCATCCCAAACTTAGTTATTTCAGTGGACTATGAAATACAGTCAAGGGTGATGAGGGCTCTGTTCTGACAAGGCTACAAAACCTATGCTGGTTTATTCATAAAGCTGAGATAATTAAGCAATAATTCCTTTTACATTTCAGCCACTACTTTGCCTGTAAAACCAGCGATTAATTTAACATACCCCGGAATGCAGAAAACCAATGCAAAATATGCTGCTTTAAAGTTGTACCCTTCACTTAAAGGAAAACTGCTGGGGAGTATAAAACTAATTCTAAGCACTATCACTAAGTACAAGAGAGGAATGAACTTTAATTATCTCACTGTTAAAGTTTTTAATAAAGATTTATTAGCAATCAGTTAGCATAACAGCAGCTTCCAAGTGTTTCAATGCTGATGTTAGGAAAAGGAAATGTAAAACCTATGCGATTGCAAGGGAAAGAAGAGATTTTTAAACAAAACCATATGTCCAGAATACCCTGCATGTCCACAAGCTGAAATTTCTTTTATTAAAAAAACCCCACATGTATAAGGCAACATAGTCTAACTGCAAGTCCCTTAATCATGAGTATACTTTAATAATGTATTTACCATTAGCAACCTAAAGTTGGTAACCTAAAGCTTAGCAACCTAAAAATAAATAACTTGCATGTTTTTGCGGCACTTGTTTTGAGGGAGAGTCAAACTTTTTTGATTTGAACTTTATCGTATTTGTGAGACAGATTAGATCATAGTTTCAGGTAAAATCTTTCCTCATCAGAAAGCACCTGACATTCCAAATCTTTGTCTCAGATTTCATCAACTCAGCATTCAGTGCTGAATTTTGAGTTGTACAGAACTCATCACTTTAATGCCAAAACAAAATCACCCAGCTGGGTTCCTACTTACAGTAACAGAGCAAGGCTGAAACTGTTCTGAAAATTCACTGTCAGTGTATTTTGGCATTAATAGACAACTCTTGTTGAAGATGTTCTGATTTCTCTTCTCGCTTCTGTCTTCCTTTTATGTCAGATGAAGAAATATGCCACTGATGTAGTCAGATTTGTAACCACAACTTTGTTTTGAAGGGAGCAAATGCACCTAAAAATCAGAGTGAAAAGCCTTCTTTTTGTTCACATTATGTAAAATTCTAAAAGACAAAGAAGCTATGGGAACCTCCATAGTCTAGCCACTCTACCTGCAAAATCTATAAAGAAACAAGTGTTGCAGTTTTTTCAGGTGACAGAATTATAAATCTGTGAAGAAGTGAGCTATTTTGACATGCTTTAGATTGTGGTTTTACTTGAAACAGATTATTATGTACCTTTGGATGTGGAATCATTTGGAACTGAAAGATGGATGAGTTTGATTCAATTTGGGTATGCCACACCAGCTGAGATCTGATTATGAGTAGGAGAAAGGGGCAAAAAATATGATATAGGAATATGTTCTCCTCTTCCGTCCTTTGGAAGTTTTAACACATATTTTAACACTTAAATTAAAATTTACTGTGTTTGTATTATATTTGAATGCTCATTTGCAGTCTTGTGCTGAGCAGTTCCATTTGAATCTTCCACAATGGTGATACCTCCCAAAGTATCAGAGTATTACCAAGTATTTTACTATTATTAAGACACTGGACAAGAGTTCAGTGTCATTGCAGCCCTGGTCCGGAAAAGCAAGAGGAAGTTTGTCTTTACCTCCTCCCATTACTGTCTATTCCCCAGATGATTTGATCTTACTGGAAGGCTGGAATTTTCCCCCTAAAACTTCTCCTGCTGAAAGCAGCAGCATAAGGTCATATGGGAATCAGTCATAAGAGAAATCTTTCTCCCACCCACTCCCTCTCTGCAACACACAGACCCACTATGTACACCTCTGTTCTGCTCCAGCACTTGGTGGAAAGAGTGGGGTGTGCTTTCAGATGGCAGAAGAGCAAAGATGGAGCCCAACCCACCAGAAGCACCCTTACAAATCCTCTGTTGAAATGGAGAAGACATACAAGCAGCATTGCCCTCCTCTGAGAATGAAGTGGTCAAGGAAGAGGCAGAGAAGAGACAGGCAGTGAAAAGCAGGGACAAGAAATGGATATCCTGGTAACACTGGCTGCAAGTGTCATTGCATAATGCTTAGAAATTTAGAGCTACAGTACTTCACGTAGTGGCAGAATATCAGTGCTGCCACACTCCACTGGTTTCCTACCTTAGTTTATACAACACTGGAATCTTCACTGACATGGGAGGAGAGAGGTGTGTAAAGCAGGCAACAGACATGAAGATCCTGACTTTACTGGAGTTAAGGATGCCAAATTCAGACTTTAGGAGACTTTGTTCTTGGCTGAAACTGTTGGAAAGACACTGGAATATATACAAGAGAAATACCTTAAAAAATTACATCTCCATCTATTTTTTTTCCAATACAAAGAAACCTCAGCTCAGTGAGAGACAGCTAGGAAGTGGAGCACACTGTCATTTGGTCTGTCATCATTAATTATGCCCACTTCTGCTTCAGCAATAGAGAAGTGTGTGACAGAGCACTGGCAACAGTTTTTCTGTTTTAAAATAGGACTATATAATTTCCCTAGGCTAAAGAGCTCAATAGCATTTAAAATACACACACATTCACATTTATTTCTTAAAGTATTTCCTTGCCAGGCAAGTTTTTTCTTAACTCTAATGAGGACTTCAGAAACAGTTACACAGTCTTTATGAATGCTTTACGCAGAGGGAAAATGCCAGGAAAGGTAAAGTAGTTAGGTCCTTGGCATGAAATTAGCTGCTAAACTGCAGCCATGGAACAAAGAAGAAAGTAAAAGTTCTAGACAAAATTAATTGTCTCTCATATGCAGTGATCAAGCATATAAATTCCATAGCACCAGATGATAGAAAACTTCAAGCTAGTGGGAACAAAAAAAATATAATGATCGTAACTGCTAACCACATGTCCACCTCTGTACGTGAAACTGAAGGCATGGAAATCACTGCCTTAATAATAGCTCACTCCAAGGAGGAAAAGTCAATACCAAACTACGCTATATGTCAATTACCTGCTTAATTGTCATATATGTGTCACTACATACACCTTTTAAAGGGTTGCAAACAAATTTTTGCCGTTTGATTTCCTCAGCAAACAGACCTGTCTATCCTCACAATGCATTTTTCCCTGATTTTCACTGCCTTTTTATACAATGTAATAGTTAAATTTCATAGCTCAGGTGACTGCTGCTTAATTTCTCTCTCCTCCATGGCTAAGAGCAAATTCTTCATTACTTATACTTGATAACTGAAACAAGCATCTCCACGCTATTGTCTGTTAAGTACAGCAACACATATTGATCCATAATTGAATTAAATGAGAGTCAATTTTGTTTTGTTTGTACAGATAAGTAGAACCGAGAACTCTTCCGAGAAAAGCAGAAAAGATCTTTAAAGGCTATGAGAAAAACAGTTAAATTGGCCCCTCGGGACACATTGCAGCTTCAGAAAGTACTCTTGCACTGCTAGACTCAATAGGATGTTTTAACAGATCTCTGCACAGGCTCCATGAATTTCCAGCTATATAGTCCCAAGCTATTCTATGCATGGAGAGTGCACCAACATGTACAATGTATTTCACGGAAGCAATGTTACAGAGGCCACTTCTGGAATTCAATGCACCAACAAAGCTAATATGCACTTCCCCTTTTCCCCAACATGTCTGTATTTCCAATTGAAAATACTGTCCATCACAAATTTCTGTGTTTGGGTTGCACCTCTGGACCTGAGAGTGCCCTATGCTCAATCAAAAATCCTGATGCTACAGTGCCAGTGCTGTACAGTAATTGTCCATGTGTCTATTAATGTTGGACACAGCACCGAGGGCTTTCCACACTTTAAAGACCTGCATGTGTACAGCTCACCTTCACTGTGTAAATACAGGCACACACAATGAGTCACACGCTTTCAGCACATAGAGTGTTCATTGCACATATATAATAAAATTGCTTTATCTGATAGATTGTCTAAGCATATTGTGGCATGGTCAAAAGGAGAAAACCATTGATAAACATTAACTCTAAAATGCCTTAACTTTGGCATTATAAGCCTGATGACATTATGGGACTATTTCATTCCCATGAAAAGTCATGGCGTTATAAAAAGTCCTCAAATCCAGGGCACCTGAGGAATCCTCTTATTCTCTGGTAAACTCTGGTGACATTGACACAGCCCCTGTAGGCCATATGACTAAAAGCCATTTCAGAATCTTGGTCCAAAAGTAGTGTCACACATTGACTGATCCTCGCTAACTGCAGAATGAGAGATTTTCAAGCACTTCTGTGCTTTTCTGCAGCCTCAAATTCCTCAGCTGCTACCACAAAGAAGTACCCAAAGTCTTCATTACATCAAAGTCCTTAGAACAAAACTAAAACAAGATTGCTTCCAAATCAGCCAAGGTTTACAGCCATTTCAAGGGAAAAGGATAGTTAGCACCATTCTGTTGACTATACCATCACATTGCAAATTCATTCTTATTGCATAGCCCAACAATGATTTGAAACACAAGAATCTTAACTTGTGAGGGTGCCTAACTTGTATAGTAACTGCTGTGTAACTACAGTGAATTATTTGCTCTTATGCAGTCATGACTCATGGTCTGTGAATAACAAGAATCAATAGTCAGAGTAAGAAACTTTCAATGCATTGCTATAATGTGCCCTGGAATACAAACTCTGGCCTCCAGCCCTGGCAAAAGTTCATCTCATTTAATAAAAAACAAAAATTAAGCCTTAAGTATTTGTTTTAGATCCCATATATGTCAGGTCATTACAGCTTTTGTATCATACAGTGATTTAATAGACTGTATATTCTAAGGAAAAGGCACTGCTAGAGAGTGTTTACCAAATTCTAGTGGCTGAACAAACATTTTGTGTAAGTTTTACATTTGATATGTCACATGTGTATTCGCCTGAGGCAATATGTCCAGGAAATGTGAAAAAAACAGCATAACAGCATTCAAAATCCACATACCTTGTCAGGCATCATTAATTCTGTAACCAGGCTTACAACGAACTGAAATCTGAGGACCACCATTGCCTGAAGAGACAGATACGGCTATTTAAATCACACATGCCAAAGGGCCCTGATTTGGTTCCTGACAAGGAGGTATTGGGAAAGTGGCAAGAAGGTAACATTGTCCTCTACAGCGCTTGCTGAAACATGATGTCCTATTGTTAAGCTACAGAACAAGCAGCTACAAACAGCAACGAAAGAAAATAGGCAACAGTCTTTGCCCAGTGGTAACTTTTCCTCGCCTTGATGTGTAAATGCTAAGTGAACCCCCACACACACACTCAAAGAAAAACTGATTCATCCAGATGACACCCACAATAAGCACTGCTGTGAACTCTAGAAACTCTG
The DNA here is from genome assembly GCA_013398815.1 of Ibidorhyncha struthersii. Taxonomy (NCBI): domain Eukaryota; kingdom Metazoa; phylum Chordata; class Aves; order Charadriiformes; family Charadriidae; genus Ibidorhyncha; species Ibidorhyncha struthersii. The sequence goes on along the minus strand of VZSZ01005023.1, from coordinate 348,204 downwards.
AGAGTATGAAACCAGGGTGGAAAAAAAGTTACAAACCTATAGATTTTTAAGCACTTGCTAAGTCTTAGCAATTGTTTCTTTTGCCATTTTGTATGTCATATTTGTTTGGTAAAGCAAATGTTTAAAACCAGGGTGCAGACAAAGCCAAGGACACAATGTTTTCAATTTTTACTTCCTGAGGTAGCATATTTGTAGGGAAAAAGCACACGGATTGGGGAAGAAAAAGCTGACAGGTTTTGCCACAAGAGCCAGCAAAGGCTGTGATCCTGCAAGGGCCATATTTTGGTAGTTCAAATGCTGCTGGGTTCATAGCCAAAACCACTATCCACCTATATATATCCTTGAATCTATCACAGGCAGGCTGTTCTCAATTGCTCTTTTTCATTCTGTAAGGGGATTTTTAAAAAGGAAAGAGAACTAAAGGTACTCACTTTTACGCATCGTTAGGTTACAAAATGACGGACTCTGAAGTCGTGAAGCTCATAAGCTTTCCTACAGTGTTGCCATCTGTGACCGTGGTTCACAAACAGGTTTGGCGTGGTCCCCCCTTGGAAATGCTCACTGCTGGCTACAACAATGGCACATCCTCCGANTAGAAAAATATGATTTTTTTTTTTTTTTAAACAGAGAGTACATAGAGCTTTGATTTTTAAGGCAAAAGGAAGAAACAATGTTGAAAATGGATCTCCCCTTCCTGCTCNCCCCTGGAGAGCACCCCCCACAGCCCCCTGCACTCCACAACCAGCCCCCCAACCCCTCTGTTTCTCCGAAGGGGAGCCGCCTGCGCCTTCCCTCAAGACAAACACGCCACAGCAGTAGCAGAAAGACTTTGTGCCATAAGTTTGACTAGAAAAATATGATTTTTTTTTTTTTTTAAACAGAGAGTACATAGAGCTTTGATTTTTAAGGCAAAAGGAAGAANTCCTCCGAATCTCAGACGTTCTTCGGAGGACCTGCCTCACACACACTGCAGAGCTTCCTGAAGGTTCCCCCGCATCTTCCAGAAGGTTCTCCCACCCCTGCAGCAAAACAGCCCTGAGGAGATTCGGCAAAAGGGTCACAGCTATCTGTACCCCCTCCCCCCCCTACAGCGAAGAAGAGTAAGACCAAGCTTTGGAAAAACCCCCTCAGTGCGTCCCGAACCCACAGGGAGTCTGTCTCTGAGGAAGGCGGGTCAGAGAGCTCCCTGCGTGATGGCGGCCAGGCGGTGGCGGCACAGAGGAAGGTGAGACGTCAGCTCTCTTCCCACCTACCTGACTGCCTCTCAAGCAACGCATTAATTTACCAAGGTATATCCAAAATATACCAGTTCTCTAGATATTAACAACGTTCCTGCCAGCCTACATACGCTGCCTGTGATGAAGCAGCTCTCTACAAGGCACTGAGGAGAGCGCCTGGATCAATGGTTTCCCTCTACTGGCACTGGACCCAATGTGCTCTGCTCCACTTGACATTGGAGGGATTAAACTCAAGGCTGCTTTCATTTGTGATTACATTTTAAATGTATTTGGAAGGGCAGAGAAACAAAAAAAAGCCCCAAACCCTATCACAACAAAAAACAACCCTTCTGTGTTCAGTCCCAAGATGTTTAATATTCCTAGAGGGGAACTGATTTTGTTGCTAAACCCCTCTGTTTAAATAGCTGTTCCACTGCCGTTCCAGTTCTTCGCGTTTAAATGACGGGGAAGTAGAGGTCATTAAAAGAGGTTTCTCAGAAGTGCTGAATATTCACTATTCCACTGACAGGCAGCAACCTCCGAAGAGCGAATGTCCTCATTCATCTTTCTCCCTTCAGCAGGGAAGGAAGCCATTTTGGCAGGGTGCAGGCCAGGGAGGATGCGGGGGCAGCCAACATGCTGCCATATATTTGAATGCCATTGCTTTTTACGGCCATGCAGATGTGAAAACTGCCAACAAATTTCTTGTTGGCACTGCTGTAAATATTCTGTAATTTCAGTGCAAGTCTAGGCAACTTCTTACAGGGGTTCAGTATATGGTATTCATGCTGCTGCTTTACGTGACAGTTTCATCTCACAATCCGGATGTTTAAAGCAACGTGGCTGTTTGTTCTTTCTCTTGCAATGGCGGGCTTGCATTCCCTCCCACCACCGCTCGGGGTCACAGGGCTGGCAGGTGTCCGACTGATGGCCGTACCCACTGTGCTGTCCCAGTAGCTTTCAACAACAATGATTTTTAACCTTTACAGGTTAAAAACCTCAGCATTACAGCTCAGCACATGCTTTGCTATTGAATTAGCACAGGGAGAAGGAGCCAATAGAGTCTCTGCATGAAATTGAAAAGTGCAGATTTTATTTACCTTTCATTTTGAAACTTCTTTTCACCAAGTAAAAATTTAAAGTAGATAAGCAGTTTGACCAATAGCCAACTTTCAATATTACTGTCTTGTCTGCAAATGGATTAAGGAGTACAGTCATAAATTACTTACTTATTTTTAATGTCACTCCAGAGCGAATATTGTTGCTGGCTAAATGCAAGAAGTGCTTCTTGATTATTAAAAAGCATTTTCGGTACCGAATTTTTGCAGACTGGCAACATAATGCAAGGCTTATCCAGTCAACCCCCTGTTCACTTCCTTAAAAACAGTTTTTATCTTGCTTTTCCATACCTTGAGGGTTCTTGGAAATGCCTATTCTAATACATCTTGGGCTCCTCCTTGCTTTTTTAACAACAGGGTGGGGTTTTTTTCACTACAGCTGAACAATACTCACAGCTGGCAGCTGCTGTGGCTAGGATTCAGACACCCTAACTTTGTCTGTAGGTGTCTAAACTATTTTTCTGAACTCCCTATCTAGTCCCTTCCTAACTAGAGAGAGAGAAGCATCTCTAGAGAACAGTTCACACATTCCTCAAACAGTTGGATTTAAGGTATCTCTGGCTTTGGCCATTTTTCTCCTGGGAACCAGACTAAAATTAGACAACAAAAGTTAGGTTACATAAACCCATGCCTCAGTCTCCACTTTAACATAAAAAACCTGACTAGGTATTTCAACTTGCTGGTTTTGAATTGCCTATGCTAAAACTAAGGATTACTTCATAGCTAAGCTGCACAGTGCTACTTCCTTTATCCAAAGACGGTCAAGCTTCAGCTTGTATTTCTCATGCTAAATGATTTGGATTCAGTAGTTAACATTGAATAAAACCAACTGCAGCTGGTGAAGAACAATACCAGGGACCAATGCTCTGAGAAAGCTCACAGGTGCTCCTTACATGTCCCACTAATAAGTCTTGATACATGCATGGGGTCTCACTCATGATCAGATGGAAATTTCCCTGAGACAAATTGGCAATGGCCTTGGGATTTCCCTTGCTCTCAACTATATGGGATTATCTAGGCACATTTTACCTGAGCCATGACATATCACAACAAGGGCCCAAGGTACTTCTGATAATCACTGGGTTTTACGATCAATTAATTTAATATTTCCCGAAGAATAAAGTCCTTTAGTCTAACTAACGTATTTGGGTTTAAAGTAGAAGTACCTTATAAAACAAAGCATGGAGGAGTTCATCATCTCTTCTGTCCTCAAACCCTAGGAAACTCTATAGAATAAAGTTGATTTTCTTGAGTGGGATTTTGTACTCAGATAACCAAATTCTTCAGTGTTTAGGGAGATTATGATTAATTCAATGATTCCATTAATTTTATGGTTTAACTTCAGTCCAGGAACAAGTTATTGTGTAAGTGGTTTGATCATGATATTGTTTTCAGTTTAGTGTAATTGTAACATTAGAATACTTCACAAATATGCTTTCTTGATTTTATCATTGCTTTATAACAACCATCTCCTTCCAGACGGGTATGGTTGGATTATAAGTACTTACTTTGACCTTCTCCATTTACAGACATAATAAGAAACTGCAGGTTTTGCCTAAGGTACTTTACATGTGTAAAATTAAAGCCTTTGATTCTAATTTATGTTCTTCGATCGGTTGTGATAGGATCCAACATGACACAGAACAAGTGCACAACTTTTTTTCTGATATCCATCTATTTGGACTATTGTTTGTCTTGTTCTCTTTGTTGTGATAAATACAGATATAAATAACCTGTTATAAAACTTTCTGGAAGGAAAAGAAACAGTGAATGAATTATCAACTGCTTACAAATGTAACTAATAAAATATTATAATTAATATAATATTATAATAAAGAAAATATCCATCTTAAACCACATACATTTTAAAATTTGATGGTCTTAATAATACCTAATTTATCAACAAAAGAAATGCACATATCTTATTTTCTTTTGGAAAACATATATTGATGTGTGGAATTCATCACAATTCCTTCAGCTGATCAAGCGAAATAAAGTAGCATTAGATTTAGATTGCAGTCTCGGAACTCCAATGACAATGGATTAGATCTTGCATCATTTGCAAAATCTCAATACAGTTAGCAACTTGGAAAACTGTGATCAGTAGTATTTTCACTGTTGAAGTCTATGTCTCAACCTCAAGAATAAATCATCACAATGATGGTAATTTGCTGTAGAATAAGGCACAGAGAAAAATGTGTGATGTCTGTATTCCCACTGGTGCAGAATATACATATACATAGTTATGAAGAAAAATATATATTACTGTGCACTACCCTGATCCTCTTATACTTTTTGCCCTTTTGCTTTATGTTCTTTTCTAGACAGTAGAAGAGGATGAAAATTACCAACCAATAAAAGCTGTAGCAAATACCAGACAAAGTAATAGAGGAGTTTAACATACTGCTGGCACTCCAAGGTCAAGCTCCTGTGACACGGATTGCTTCAGGAAAGCAAAGGTGCTTAAGTATGAACATCCAGCTACTTAAAATAGGAATAGATATAACACACTTCTATCTACCTTGTGTGCTGAACTAGAATTTAAGTTGCCTTAATTGCTATTCACATTCATTTTGGTGTTTCAATAATAGATTACATTAATAGGAGATATTATGACACATTTGTCAAACATAGTCTGGTACTGAGCAGTGCACTGGGAGAAAATTATTGAGGAAACTGTTGAAGTGGAAAAAAAGTCTTCACTGCCATGCAAGAGGGCTGAGCTTGCTATTTTAAAGTTTTAAGCATGCTGATCAAAAATGCCAACACCCAGGACACTTCACGTTTTCCTGATAGATTTGGCTAAGTTTCCTAACTTTTTTGCATTTATTTAAGATGTGATTTCAGGTGGAAGTGTTCTTCTTCCAAATAAGCAGCATATTATGTATAAATTCTCTGCTCACCTATGACCCTATCACAAATTGAAAATAAGGAGTCTACCAGAAAAACCATAACAGTCGTCCCGTAGCCGCAACCCGCCCAATAAACAAACCATGCCTTCCGATATGAAGTTTAGAACAGAAATAGAATACTGAAAAGTGACATACCTTGTGTTCCAATTAATCAATTGTTTGCTTGAGTAACTGATTTTAAAATTTACATAAAGACTTCAACAAAATCCTGGGTTGGGTTGGGTTACAAAGAACATTGTAAGAATGTTATTTACAAAGCACATTTTCTGTTTTCCCGTTGTCATATTTATTGTTCTATTTGTGTTCCATACACATAGATGAACTTCGTATATGTGGGTGCACACTGCATTCTTACAGCATGTGTTACTTCAAAACTTTATTGGAGGACCAGGCAATTTTCTGCTAAAGGGTGAATGAAGTGTGCACCCACAAATGTGAAGTTTATCTATGTTCACCCTGTCTTGGATGCAAGACATAAGCCTGAGTTAAAGAAATGGAACAGAAAAGTCAGAACAAAATGTGCTTTATGCCTGACAGATAAAACAAATGCGCATTTTGGAGAAGGTAAGTGGCAATTATACCTGACATTTCCTGAACTGCATTTGATTATCCTGCAGAAGATTAGGTGGGTAGTTTCTAATCTTTTTGGCTCACGTTTAAAATAATTTTGTTACGGGTTCCAGGCTTCAGTTCTCTCAATGGAATCCACATCATAACTTTGCCTTCTTAACAAAGTTTCATGAAAACTCATTTTAAAACATAAATTTTTCAGGCTTTGGAGAAGCACTTGTTCTACTTAACATAGCCTACATCTGAAAAGGCAAATCTGCGATATTACCGCTACTGTGTATTAAAATCTGAACCGATTCAAAGAGCCTACTGAAGTCCCCTATATTTGCAATTAGCTGGGCATATCAAAAGCAAAGCTGTCATGCAGAATTTTCTCTTGTTGAATCTCATACCTGCTTTGGCAGTGCCATCTAGTAGCATGACTTGTACATAATATTCACTGGGCCTGCATTTACTTAATTTTTAAAGAGTACTCTATAAGCAGTTCTGCAAGTGCTCAAAGCACAAAGCCTGTACAACAGTTCTCCTAACCCAGCTCTCCATCCAGGTTCCCGAGTTATTCCACAAACAAGAAACAAAAGCAGGAAGCTAGACTATAAAAAATTCTGGCAGAGGAAAACCAGGTACAAGAAGATTCAAGTGGCGTCATATCTCTGTATTGCTGATAGTGCTTGGGTTTTACCGAAAGATGGATGATTCAGACCAAGACTCACCAGAATATCTAGTCAAAGAAGCCACTTCTCATATATCTGGTTATCTTTTGTAACACCATCCCTTCTAAGAACATGAACTCGTATCTTCTTGAGTAGATCATTGATCATTAATTAAAAGGAAGCCAAGAGTGGGTAGAGCAAGACAAAAAGGTCAGGATATTTAGCAGACCACAGGATTATGGCAGCTTTTATAATCCACGGAGGTGCGATCACAGACCGTGAAAATATTCATGGATTATTGGATCCACACAGTTCCAGGCCCAGCTAATATGCCACCACCCTTCTCCCAGACCTGCTTCCCTGAATGAGGCATACAGAGCAGTTAGTTAATCTGTGTTTGCGCACATGATCTTGTTTAATGTCATTACTGAGTCTCCATGACATCAGTGGCTCAAGGGCCTTATGCAATCCATCAGCCTTTGTGGGTATTTAAACCCTTGGTGCTCAAACTGATGCAAGGATCCAAATGTGGATCTGGCTGCTGCAAGTGGAGCACAGCTGTGAGAACAAAGATCTGTTTGTAGGCCCATCAACTAAATAGTGTTGAACTACTAGTTTTCTAACTACAAAAAAAAAAAAATCTACTAAAGCAGATCAATAATTGAAACATTTAAAATATTTTATCATTCTCATCACAAAAAAAATGTAAGCAGCACATCCTAGTCCCAAAGATGTGCATTATTCGTATAGAAGACGCTCTATACAAACTCTAAGTAGTAGTCAGCTGGAAAAAGAATCCATAATTAGGAAATGTGCCTTTCAGGGCACTAATCGTAGTAAAGGATAATTTTGAGCTAGCATCATTGTAATTACAAGGCAAATCCATTGACTTGGTCACAGTAGCTTCCCTTCAAGACCTATCACTTCATAGCAGTCTCTTTCTCCAGACACTTAACAGCCACAGTAACTGGAAGTGGCACTTCGAGCACAGAAATTAGCAAGAGTTATCTGCGATGCTAGCTTTGCGTAAGTCAGTATCAGGTATGTAGTCTGCTTCATGCTCTTGAACAGAAAAACTGGGGCATTTTTCTTAACTCTAAAAGCCCCCTTTGTGCCAACTGTTATTTTTATGCTTGTGTATGCAGCCAGTTAATAGCTTGACAGGTATTTTAGTGCCTCAGTACTGCTAGAAGTTGTAATATTTTCTTTTCAATGATGTCCAAACAAATTTTCTGTCAAAAGTAACCTGCATGGTAGGATAGTGGGAAATGGAATTTAGCAGGTGGGAGATCAAAAGGAATTAAGTGCCAGAGCTCTGGCCTATGTGCTCGTAAAAATTGATTTGACTTAATAAGTTTAATGCAAAAGGGAATTGCATTGTGTGCACTGCCTTCCTGTTGATTTTTAAAAAGTGTGGGAGCACATCTTCCCTGCTGATGTCCATTAACTATGCCCATGAATATATAAATATAAACTGGGTGCTTCACTTTTTTTTTTTCCCGAACTCTTATCAGCATTTTATAGCTAAGCACACCAGCTGGATTCACACAAAAAAAACTTGCTAACAGCTGCTACTTTCAACTCATATGAAATGCTCACTTCTTTCCTGTATTGGTATTAAAAAAGGAAAAGTCCTGACTTTTTTTTAAATTATTTTTTTAATAACCCTCTGTTTCAGCAAAGCATGGAGGTGGTCTACCATAAGAAGGTAAAGGTAGCCATTAAGAGTACTGTTTAATATTGCTTATTGGCATTTTTTGAGTTTTGGGTTTTGTTATTTTTTCAGGTGAAAATCAGCTTGGTTTGGATCAAAAGTTTCTGTAGAACAGTGCGAATACGTAACTTATTTAACACATGAGTACTTTCTGTTTATATTAGGTCTTGTAATCAACCTCTAAAAGGTCTTTTAATCTTTGGATGTAGAATCCAGAGATACAATGCTTATCAATCATAAAAAAAGATTGCCTTGACACATTTTTGCACTCACTTCTTAACTTCTCAGTTAAGGATGGTCTTGGTCTCTCGCTTTTGCAGGAGCATATGAAGTGGTATGACCGTTTTTCTGTAAAATCATTTTGCCTGTATGAGGATGTATGTGCATGATACCTGCTTGGCCGAGCAGCCACGGCTCTTAAACAATCCTGTCATTTGTTCAAGGACATTTTTCATATATATGTTGATAAACTGGTAGTCTGTTTTCACCGTAGCTGCTACCACAGTCACAAAGCAACAAAGTATTCCAGCTCCAAGAATACCTGAGGTGGAGACAAAAGTTGAATGCAGTCTAAAATGCAGGGCTTAGGTTAAAACATGACCTTCCTTATCTGTCCTTGACTAGTCGAACTCGTTCCTCCCTGATTTTATTACATCTGTTTATCTGCTGCATGTTTCATATACATTCCCCTAAACCTAACTCTGAATTCCATCAAATAACCATCTAGACATACAGTTGCTATACTTAATGAGAATCTAGGTGCCATGGCACACTATCAGGGTGGGGGGGTGGTTGTGTTTGCCCGTTGCTCCCCGACACTGAAACATCATGCATGGAACTGAGTGGTGAAAAGGCTGGGGTGTATTGAGAGGTTTCTTTTGGGATTACTGAGCCCCAGTTGAGCCTGGTTGAGAGCTGCCACATTACAGACCAGGCAGCAGAATCTGGCTGCTGGAAACCAGTCCTCTGTGTGTCACACATTAACATCAGTCCCGTCTGTGTCACAAAGGTTCTAAGTGGCCACCTGGAAACAGAACCAAGTCAGATGACCCGATTTACAAACATTCTTCAGATGCATCCTTTGTCACTCTTTCCTGATATTCTGGTCTTGTTTGAAAAATACTTAGAGCCAGGCTATGATATTTTCATTAACTCAGGCTTCTCCAGCCTTTCCTTTACCACCCACCATACAAAAGAGAAACTAGATTAAAATAGAAAGTGTTGAGACTCTACCTTGATTAATCCTACCCTGATTTAAGTAGCACCAGAGAAAACAGAATTAAGCTGTTATTTATGCGATGTATTTTTGCCTTTGCTAAGTGCCCAGACAGGTTGGAAACCTATGTCTTACTAACAAAACCAGACCCCATTCAGATGCTTTTGAATATTTTACTGCACATAACCCTTCTAAACAGACCGTGTTAAAGGCATATATTTGCTTCTGTGTGCAAGCTGATTAAAGAGTTAGCTATTTATTATAATAATTTACAGGAAACTCCCATCAACTTTTATGTGTACTAAAAGAGCATTCACACACCATGACCATGAACAAACTCTTCTTCTCTGGGTCTTTGTACTAACAAAATGGTTTTGGCATTCACAGTTCTGAACCAAAGTCCAGGAATGTGAATGTTTCTGTTCAAATCTGGTCTTTGGAGTTAGTTTCTCACCTGAAATGCCCCATGTCTGATCCTTCACTTGTGAATAATGACTTCAGAGTCAGACCTTAAAAAACTTTTCTCTGTTTTAAAATATGTTAAGCTTTACACTGAAAGAAAATCTCTGAGGAGTGATACCACCCAAGGGGCAAATTCTGCTGTGGCAATCAGTGCTTATGTATGACAGTTGTTCTAATTCTGTTCAAGTCAGCAGTTTAAACTGCTTTGTCCTGTAAATTATAGCAGTCACAAATTATTCTTGCATGAAAAATGGATATCCACATGGACCTCGCTGGGGAAAGATGAAACAAGCACAGCAGTATTTTTCCCTTGTTCTTATGTTGTTATTCTCACAGCCTTGCACCTGCAGCCTGGTACTGCTATGGCTGGAGCTTAAGGGAACTGATTGCCACTGGCACAGAATTCACCCCTGCCTTCCCCCTCTTCCTTTGGTTTTCATTACAGACCCAAAGACACACACGCACAAAGCCTCACAACCTGTCAGCAGACAGAACTGCCCTGATCAAGGCCCACTTTGGTCAGTGCCAACAGCATTATGAGCAGGAACAACCAGCCAAGGCTGGAGCTCTTAGGGCTCCTGACACGAATGGCAGACTCAGTCTGCAAAACACTCCCCCCACCCAATGAGAGCTGCTGGGAAACATCTTCTCTTTCCCTTTTCTCTCTCTCCTTTTATCCTTTCCCCAGAAGTAACTTTTACCATTAGAGTCAACATACGCCACCAGGCTCACTACAGGCCCTGCTAAAGCTTTGTTCACGTGAACCTATCTTTTGCGCAACACTTCCAATAGCAAAACTGTATTCAACTTCTAGAAATACAACAATTTCAAATTTTTAATTGATCTTATTTAACTGCCTTTTCCCATCCTACGGTATATCAAAAATATGCAAGTGTATATATAATACACATGTGTATACATACATATGCAGACATGAAAAAAATCTCAGCTACTTTTTAAATTCAACTTCTTATCCCAGTTTATTTAGAAACAGTTTACATCATCTCCTATGCCAAAAATCTTCCCTTCAGCAGAGCAAGTCTACTTCTCATTTATGTACTGGGTTAGGACTGTACTTGGACAGCCTACACAGAAATACATAGGGTCTGTTTATTTGGGCAAAGCGAGCAGCAAGTAGTTCAGTTTGCATGTAAAGCCTTATTGCCCTTAATTGCAGTAACAGCAGTTGTCACAGAACTAGTGAAGGCTGCGATCCATACAAGACTCAACACTAAGCGCACAGGAGAGCTCCTGCTGACTTGCCTAGAAGAAGCTGCATTTGCGTATGTATGTTCTCAGTGCCAACAATAGACAGCCCAGTGCAGATCACTGCAGACTATGGTTCAGAAACACCAGGTCATAACTCTACTCAAATATGCTCCAAAGTAACTTTGGAAAGGGAATTGGTGAAAACATATTTTTACTGTCATACTACTCTATCACCTCCTTACAGTGCTAGGTTCTTTCTCCTTTTCTCTCTTACATTGTCATGAGAAAATGTGGTTCCCAGTTGACACGGAAGATAAAAATCCATAAGCATGCAAAGTGAGACAGAGTATTTTTTAAAGACTGTCACTTTTATTAGCAAGAGACAAAATTCCTAGGCTGAATGCTAACAGCTTTATAACTTATTACCATAATAACCATTAGTTCCTGGTGCTTTCTAAAGGTTATCAAGAACCTCGCAGGTAATTAACATCTCACTGAATGTATCACAGTAAAACAGCTAAACATACTAACATATAAACAGAGAAAGTAAATTATGCAACAAGCTTCCAATCATAGTACTGATAATTCAGAAAGTGAGCCACGTTTTATCATATACCCCAAAAGAAGGTCTATTTGCTACGTTTCAGCCACCAAGGAAAACTTACCTTTCATTGTGATGATGACAGAGTATACAATAAATCTAGTTATCAACAACTCAAAATAGAAAAAGCACAGAAGCAACCCTTGCTTATTTCCCAAGGTCTAGAATCCAGCATTAAGATGGTGAAGACAAAATACTAGCTAAAACATGCTATATTGGCTTTTTAATAGTCTTCATTATGAAAGATGTTGATTCCACCTCTGTTACACTGAATAACTCTCTACAGATCCACAGTTATGTGAAAGGGATTTCTTTACGGGTATGTGAATGTTTTGGTGGGGTTTTTGTTTGTTTGTTTGTTTGTTTTTTAATTAGAAAATGCAGGACCCACCTGGTTCTGAGATGAAAGTTGTAGTAAGATTAGGAACAATAGGAACAATTAGTTTTTGGTCACTGCAGACTTTTTACTGTTGTGTCTGAGCTTTTCTTAAAGACTTGCTCCTAACAGTGATGAGACCTGTGGGTGGGCTTCCACCGCCTCCTCTAGGAGAGGACCCGCTCAGCATCATGCACAATTTGCCCTCCAGGCAACATCACCATAATGAGAATGAAAAATGAATAACAAACAAAAAAGTCAGAAACATAAAAAATAAACATCACATTTATTTAAATAAAAATATACACACAGTGTACAATGGACATGGCTTACAGACAGCAATGAAACAAAAATGCTAAATCCTGAAATATAAAAAGAATTGAATTGCTATAATTGTGCTTCGTTTCTCTGAACAAACACACGCTATGGACTGAAGTCCTGTTAGTGTTACTTATATGTAGCCCCATGTGCTCCAGAGTGCGAGACAAGAACATTCCAAGGAACAATTACACAAAATGAAAACAAAAGCAACTTGGGATTTTAGAAATTTTAAAGTCAGACCATTCATAAATAAAACAGAAGTGCTGAAAACTTTTAAAGTACTTTGCATGCATGGAAAGAGTACAAAACACCACTGCCAATAGTTAGAGACCAAAGGAAGAGCAGTGTGATCCAAATCTCACCACCCAAACCCCACAGACCCAGGGCGCTGCATTATCACAGTCAGATTTCTACCATAACTCTTTCTCCCTGTCAGCGCACAAACCCCATGGCTTTATGTTTCAGCTCTTTAGAATACGGTTACATTGGTTCACAAATGTCTTCTATTTTATTTATTCTGAAGTAATTATTTTCACTTTTATTTGAGCAAATGCAAGTTTTTAATCTTGGATCATGAGTATCATGCTGAAATTCATTGTTTTATATTACTTATTCAGTAGATGCTATGAGAGAAGGAGCAAATAACTATTCGAGTCCTGCAGTAAGCTGAATGCTCTGGCAACACAACAGTTGATGTGTTGCGTGACTAAGGAAAACACCCAATGTTCTAGAGACTGAAGTCCAGGAATTTTCTTTCTCTTTTCTTTTTTTGCTTTAAAAGGCATTTGTATGATTTTTTTTTTTTTTTAACATGCAATTTACAAGGTATGTTTGTGTTGTGAAGAACAGTAAATTATTTTAAAGCATTTGATTGCAAACATCTGCTTTTAAGCTGCAAATAAGTGAAAAGCAAGATGCAAATTCATGCCTCGTGGCATTGCCTGTACAGCACACTTCTTTACAATTAAAAAAAAAAGCATAAATATAGTTATCAATGGTTTAAAGTTTATAACATAGCCAACTGACAGAATATACTTTAAGATTGTTAACTGATTACATTAATTCACACAAGCAATTTTGCTGCACAGTTTTTAATGTGATTTCTTTCTTTATTACACTGGTTGATATGCAGTGCATTTTCTGCTTTTTCTAAGTGGACCATAGGATTTCCTGGAACTTGTGTTTAAACTAGAAATAAAAATAAGCTTAATTTCTGAATCTCATAATAGACATATTATACAGTGAGCTTCAAAATGATATGTTGTACTTCTAAATCATCACTAGTACTTTAGGTGCAAATGATACCATTACCTTTTATTTCACTGCAAATAAGTGAATTTTCATAAGGATTGATTGATTTAGACACAGGAAGTATTTTTTAATTTCCTTGTTTCAGTTACGTGATGCCAAAATTCAGACAGTAAAAAAATTAACATTGCAAAGGACTTCATTAAGGCTCTTTCTCAGTTAATTTTTTGTTTCTGCTGTCCTCCTAACTTATTTGTTCTTTATAACACATAAATTGCTCATATTCCATCAAAATGCACAGCTTCACATGGATAAAAATCAGATAACATAATTAAAATTTCCTGTTTCCTAATTGTTCCATAAAAGCCAAAGTATAAACGGTAACAAGATCATATTTTAAATTCCCCAAAAGAAGACTTCAGAAAAAAAAGACCTGCCTGCTTAATAATGTCAGGCCTATGCATGTTATATATTATAACAGTATTACAATCATCTCTGAGAAAAAATTACTTTAACTTTCCTTTCCTTATTTTTTTTGGCATTTTATACTAGCTCTATATTTAGACACTAGTCCGTGGTACAAAACCCCCATATAAGCACGTAACACATTGGACAAATATTCAAAGCAAGAAGCCCTTATTTCAGGATTCCCAAAGGCAGATCCCGATGACCTTATTTCTACAAATAACATCTTCCGTGAGTAAGACAGGATTTAGCTTTAGATGCCAGATACATTTTTGAATGTTCATCTTCTAGCCCTTGAGAACTGCCCTCCCTTCAAAGAAGGTTATTTTAGACCTTACAAAACTTTTAAGAGAGCAGATATGGAACCATTTCCTGTGAATCTGCCACCAAGATCAGTATGTTTCCCTTAACAGTTTGCAAAAAAAATGGTGTAGCTTGCTCATAAAAATTCATTTGCTTAATTTTACTCCTCCGATATTCACAGTGAACTACAAGGATATGGGCAAGACCTCAGGGATGATTTGACTCTCCGTTAGGCATTCAAACAATGCCCAGGGCTTGAAGCAGCTTCTACAAAGAATAAATGTACTCCAAGTAACCTAACTATCAACCTGCAGCAAACCCCCCTTTGTTTCTTCATAAAAGACAAACCAGAAAAAACACTAGTTTTGAATCCATGCCTAGCTGACAACTCAGCTTTGATTAGACAGCCTTTGCCGATATGGACTGCAGTAGTCCACAGCAGGCAATGACCAAACAAGGAAACATCTGAGCCTGTTTCAGTACTGAAGCAACAAGGCTCTTCCACGAAACTTGGAACCATGTCAGCAGGTTTTACAAGGGTCTTATGACCTACAAAATGATGTTCCAATCAAAAAGTTGGCTTGAAAAACTTCAGCCTTATTTAGCACGAACTCCAGCCTACTCTTCTGCAATGGCCCAAGCCCAATGAAGTTTCATTCCAGCACACTGATGTGGATTTTAGGGTTTTTTCTTGATTATCTTTAAAAAATAACAGAACATTTAATTTTACAAGAACATACTGGGAGTGGCTGTTAAAACAAAAAGGACAGAAACCCAATGCCTTTTTATTCCCCCTCCAATAACGTGGTTTCAATGTGGAAAACATCTTCAATATAAAAGTAACATGCTAGTGACAATGGCAATTTAGAACCCAAGTGGGATTAAAATGCTGAAGCAAGATCTTGAAAGACTGTTTTCCTGGTAAGAAGAAAATCTATAGAATTTCATATTTTGAACTTGACAGAATGCCCATGGGACTAAGACAAAGAACTATAGGAATCTATAGTACCCACCAGTGAATACCACCCCCACAAAGACTTTTCCAGATTGTTTCAGAATTACTGTAGAAAGGCCAGCATTCTTGATTGTATATCTGTGGGATTATTTTCAGAGGTACATGAGGAATTTATCACTATTTCTAAACTGTATGTGTAGGACTTTTTAAGCTAATAATAAACAAGGCAGATAGGGAGGGCTAGTGCAGCAGTCTGATAGAGCAAAATATTACTTTCCTAGGAAGATTTACGTTCCATAAATCCACAAAAAAGTTTTTTACAGATCAGCAATGTTATAGTTAAAGACCCAAACACAAATTTATGCACACTCCACCCACCTAATGAGTAGTGCCCACTTCTACTGGTACACTACAGGAAAAAAAATCAAGGCATTATATTCTCATCTGCCTGAGTTTATCTATGATGCAATGCCAACTCTTCTGACATCTACTGTTGAAGTAATACATTCCAGAAGAACAAAGAAGTCATTCACATTAGCATGTTATATAAAAGAAATAAACAACAAATGCACCAAAACACTATTTAAATGACCTACTTTACTTTGAAAAACCCTTCCAATTAGTTAGGTAAATATATTGTATATGTGAATTCCTGGCTTCACTGTAGCCACTGAATATTGGAAGGAGGATCTCTTCCTGATTTTCTACTAGCCCCAAAGCCTGATCTTGCAAATATACAAGATGGTTAAATTTTATTCACATGATAGATCATTTCCATGTAATCACCCAATTAGTTTACACAACCAGGCTCTTAAATATGTATTTTTACTAGTATTTCACCAGCAGTTACAGATTTATACCCAGTAATGGCATTAATGGATTAAAAAGAACAAATGTGCCTCAAAATGTCTTTGACTTCCATAGGAGCAAGCAAATATTAACTTCTTTATCCATGGCAATTACAATTTCCTACAGATGCTCAAATTCCCAGTGCAGTTTCATTAGGATAAAATTCTTATACTTCTGCTCTAGATATTTTTTCCTCAAAATGAATGCATTACATAAAGGTCAGTAAACAGTGAATACTTGTTTTTTTTAATTGTATTTCTCTCTGGAAGGCAGCAATAAATAGATACAATTAGAAAACACAAATGTTCTTTGGAAGACAAATTTTAGGACTAGCAGAAGCTGGCAGAAGCATTAACATTCATTTTTAAAGCTGATAGTTCTCCATCCTAGAGGGTCTATGTGCAGAATTACAAATTTGATATAAATCAGCTGCAGTGGCTAACTAGTCTTAATACAGTGGGTTACTCATAACATTTATCTTAGGCTCTGTAAAAACATACATGTATGTTTTAAAACATACATACATTAACTCCTGTATATACAATTCATTTTCCCTACCACTACAGAAAATTTAGTTACAGTAAACGGGAATATGACAGACCAAATTCAGGGCACCTTACTTGAAGAATTAATCCCCCTGATTTCAACGTGATTTATGTGAAAGTGAAGTAAGTAGTATTTGGCTGTGGTACAGAAAGCCAAGAATGATACATCCAAACGAACTGCAAGGAATCAGAACGGAATTACTGAACTTACAGGCTGTAATTACTAAAAACATAGTATGAAGTTACCATGCTTATGTAAAGAAGGTAAATGTAATTACTAAAATTATATTTAGTCCAGGTATTAACATTAGCACCTTTCATAAACACTTCTGTGAAGGATTTAATCATTAGTGATCAAGACGTTGGTGCTGCACTCGTTCCAGAAAACACTACTTCCAGCAGTAAGAGACCTCTTAAATCAAATCTCAGGTTTTGGTTAAGAGTCAGAATGCCACCTTCAGATTGCTAACCTCAGTTCCTATAGCAAATGACATTTCCCTTTTTAATCTTTGATCAAATGACCCAAAAACCTAATTCCAGCTGGCTTATGAGTCATACTACGCTTCAGTTTCACAAAGAAAAGTTGCATGTATTTGGTTTTGAGAATATTCAGTCCATTGCTTTTCATGATATTTTATTTCATAACTACTAACTGGAGTTATTTTAATGTAAAATGATAAAACCTGATAAAAATAACACCTCAACTGGTTACACATTCCCAATTAATAAGTCATAAACAGCGGGTTTTATATTCACTAATTAGCGTGATGTATGTTCCTGATTACATTTTTGTTAAACTTAGGTGTCAGCTTTTCCATATGTCCCTTCTGGAGGTCTGTAGTACTTTGGGAAAGCCATCAGCTGTATCATGTTGAATGCATACTTTCTGCATTTGACATTCTTCAGTACATTCTCTATCCGGCATCCTTCTCTAGTGAAAGGGGGAAAAAGTACAACTTCATGAAACACAGAATAAATAAATACGCTTTATTTGTTCATTGCAGAGTTTCAGCAACAGTTGAAGTAAAAATAACAAAGATTCAGCTCTACAGTTTTGTTTTCCACAAGTGATGATACATCTTACAAAATTAAATCCAAGGCCAGGCCCAGTACAGTTATTGCCCTCAGAAATAGGTGATAAGATTTTTTCCCCCTAATATATTTGCCCTTGAGGTTTAAAGTTTAGTAAAAAAAATTTAAATACTTTAATGATACATTTTATTCTAATTCCAGAAATATATTTGCCTTTTAAACCTTCTCATACTTTTTTCAAATTGTTTACTATGTGTGAGAGTACACGTTGCCCTAAAAATGCGTATTCTAGAAATAAGGCATTTTATTAAGTCTGGCCCTAGAGATTTGCGAAGGAAAGTTTCATCTCTGCTTCATTTCCCGTATGTTCGGCTTTGCAATGAAAAAAAGAAAAAAAAAGAAAAAAGAAGAATGGCTTTTCAAACAGCCCAATCCAACTCTCTGCTTTATAAAGAAAGGATGTTTGTTCACATACAGTACAAAAGTCACAAGTGCCAAAGTGGTGCATCAAGACATAAACAGGACTTTGTTAAAAAGAATATAAAAGTGTCTTGAAAGCAAAAGCAACTAAAGCAACAATTACAAACAGGTTAATTTCATTACAAAACGGAACTTACTCTATTCCATTTAGTTACTTGACAGAAAAGGGTTAGTTGTAGCAAAGTAATAATCATTTGTTAAACAAAAAAGATCCCATCAGCTAATAACAATGAAAATAACACAAAGAAAGTTGTCTCACAAACCACCAGCCTGCAGTATTTGTCTCGGGGTTAGTTTGTGCTGTGCAAATTATTTTTTAATTTTTTTTTTTGTCAGACTAAATACTCTGGGAAGAGGGGTTCAAGCATTCAGGATTCCACATCTTCTTGTACACAGTGACAGCATTGTAAATGGGCTTTCTTTCAGCTAATTACAGTGGGAAAGCTTTATCATGAACAGAAAGAGCAAATCAATTCACTCAATGCATAGTATACTTTAAGTTAGAGTTCAGGAAAAAAAAATAACAAAAACATAGTACATTTCAGACATTTGTATCTTAAAGACGAATCCTTGGGGTCTGAGACTGTAGAAATATTACAGCATAATTCATTTTTCTAAAGTTAGTTTGTTGCTGTTTGTAGAAAAGAAAGGAACACCAGTGAAGTTTATTGGTATTTGGCTAATAGCAAAGCAAGACTTAAAATAAGCCACACGACCAGCAAGTGTGAGCTGACAAGCAGCAAGGCGACAGGATAGAAGTGTCGAGAAGTTGGCTTGTTATCAGTTAGACAGCCTGTTTCGGGATCATCCGATTCATTCAGTGCTCCCTGGGTTTGTCTGCTGTTAAACAGGGGAAGTTAGGAACAAATAGAACAGCATTTAAACAGCAAAGAAAGCCAACACGTAGGTATTTTGACAAAGTGAAACTCTATAGCCGTTTTGAGGAAATAGATTTATGCTAAGAACTTCCATTATATCTATTGTGTTCTGCAGCTGACCTGGGAAGCAGGACGACTGCGTGGCTAGTATGTTATTAAGCCTGTTAGGTGCCTCGGAGTAGTATTCACAAGCTAATATTAAATAATTTATGAGATGAACGGTAGTATCACTAAAATGAACATACACACCAAACGAATGAAATAAGGAAGTTAAAAAAAATCATTAAGGAAGCAAAGAAAAAAAGATCATGAATAGGTCACAATGCAATACTGACAAAAGAGCGTCTCCATGGTGTTCACAGGCTTTTCAGTCCTGCTTCACTATCTGTTAGGAAACATGTTGGCAGAAATAGAAAGGGCACATGCTCTTTTTTGAAAGAATTAACTATTCTAAAACATTTTTAAATGATGGTAAACTGAATTCTTCAAAAATTCATCTGTGCTAGTGACTCGGTTTAAAAGTTAACAGCAGTTCTTTTTATTTAAAGGCTCACACCTACATTCCTGTAAGAAAATTACCCTGTACCTTGTTCAGTCAACTCAGCTAGGAATTGATCGGTTGACACCAAAGCTCTACTGAATCACTGTAAGTTGCGTGGTCATTTTCCTACCAAAGCAGCAGGGATACTTTCAAATCACTGCTAATCTTTTCTATCATAGTCTTGGTAGCTTCTCTACAAGTAGAATTATGCATACTTCAATTATACCTCTTCAATCCCTCTGAACTTAACTTTATTTGCATACACTCTGGAGTCCTGTTTATGGACTTCCTTTGGGCAGTAAGAACTGATTTTTATTTTTCTATTTGCTATGAATATTCTGGGATGAAAAGATAACTCACCATTTTTCTCACAGTACTTTTTCAGAAGCACATGTCCCAAATATGCTGTTTTTTCAAGAAAAAGAAATGCTGGCAGACCATAAAGAGGCTCTAGGACAGTAAAGGTAATACCACACAGCCCCAGGTAAAATGAGAAGGGTACATCAAAGACAGCAGTAGTCACTTCATCTTATAGACAGCCTGCCTTTCTGATTCACATGTTAAAAGGCAACATTGAGTTTCTCAAGCTTGGATAGCAAGAGAGGTGTAAGAACTGCATTTACGATGGGATCCTAGGAAAGGGGCTGATCAAAACCATTCCTTGCACAATTTTCCTTTTAAAGAGACCTTAATTCTTAAATTCCTTATCTGCTTTGAACATTCAATCTGTATTTTACACTAATAAAGAGGACAGCCCATACTATTTAAAATAGCAAAATAAAAGATAAAAAATAAAATCCCTAATATTTGAATCTAGGTCAAAGCAATTACTGGTGTCAGTGTATTTGCTACTTTTGGTCTATAGTTTTCAAGTGTCCGTGGATAGAACTTGGACAGAATGCAAACAGTATTTTAAACAAAATCCTCTCAGAAACTGTCAAGGAACGAAGCTAAGTGTATGTTATACTGACTTCGTCAACACCACAGTTTACACTGAAATAAATAATTCTGTGTTCTGTATCATACCACTCCAGTTAACGCCTTTGTTCTAGGGTCCACCCGCAGAACTTCCTTCCTCTTCTGCTCACAGTGATAACATTACCATTTGTGATCGGTTATGAGGACTAACTACTGCCTTTTGTTAATTTGCTCCTTTATCGTATTTCTACATACTTTTATAAACATGCTGCTTGCTGTTTTTCCTTTTCCTTTCTTAATTTTTGCAGGATCCCACAAGTCTGCCCGTTTGACCCTTTTGCACTGTCCCCTCACCCCTTTTCTACTCTTCAAGGTGAGCCTTCTGTTTCAGCTTACCCCCATTATGCCCACAATTGAGAGCTGTAGCTCAACCCTCTTAGTCCCATCTATTCCTTCCCAGTCACAGAGTCCAGGTCCTTCTGGCTGTCTTCCATCACAGACTTCATACATGCCCCCGTGGCAAAGCAGATGCAGAGACCAAACTCTTTTTTTCTCTGAAAACATCCATCTAGGCAGCAACAAAGTTCACTGTCCCGTAAGCTTGCACATCCACTGCATTAGCCACTGTTAGGTATTTCATTCTGAAGAGCCTTAGCTTTGCACACCAGTAGTTAATTCTAAGCAAACCGAGTTACACGCCTGCAGGTTGCCCCTACAGGGATGAACCCTCCTACTTCTGTGGCGTGCCGTGTTCCGTTTTGCTCCATATCTCATTGACAGTGTGACTGCCTTTTATCTATGTTGCTACAAGTCCCATTAGCATCGGTGAGATTTATTCAGATGTAATGATGGAAATACAGATAAAAGCCATTTGTTCTACTATTTTTTTTTTTCAATAGAAAAGCCTACGGTACATTTGTTCTTTGATATGCTGAAAAGAATGATCAGTGTCTTTCAACATAGAAAGTCCTATCTTCTCCCCCCCCAAGGAAAACCACAGTGAACAGCTGATGCACAGGGATTTCTGTTCCACAAATTAGTCACATCATCCTATGCATGATTCAGTAAGACATCCTCAAAACAGAGCAAGAGGATCCAACTCCATTATTAGCTACCTAAGAACAGGCTGAGTAGAATACCTAAACACGCTTTTAATTTAAGAAGAATATTTGATCACGGTCAGATGCCTTACTAAGCTCTGCTAACACTTTTCAATGCACTGCAGTGACAATGTCTTCTAACATATCTTAGAGTGTTCTCCGCAGTGACTAACGTATCTAGTTAAACAAAGCGAGGCCCTCCACCCAGCTGTCAGCAGCGTGACAACACTGCTTCCCCCGGCTCATCAAAACCTGCAGAAGTTTTACTGCAAACAGCAGGAATCCAGCTGATGCCATGTCAGCTGGATTTATTTGGCTTCTGATTGACACTCAGCACAACCAGAACAGAGGGATACCTGACCCTCTCATGGTGTGAAGGTATAACCATAGTTTTGGACTTTCTCTCCATCATAAACCATACCAAACCAGCTCTGAAATCACACCAAAGGGAAGGAAGAAGACTCCCAAAATATCCAGCAAGTTTTTATTTTACACACACACACACAATTTTAAGAGGAATAGTGAAAGCTTCTAAATCCGTAACATCTGGGGTAACTAACACCTCTCTAACCTATATAACTATTTTTATTCATTTACTTTCAAATTGTTCATCTGAGGCTTATGACATAGCACAAATACATCATAACAACCAAGGGTGCTGTAAGTTTAATGACGATATAACCATTTCAGTCTGCCTTCTATCTCACTTGGTGTTTTATCATCTTAAACTCCTATTGGGATAATGCTGCATTCCTATCAAATGAGACAACGGCAAAACAGCAGGTATTTTCTGTTGTTTTTAAATTCAGATGATAAATTGTTTGAACCTCTAAGCAGTGGAGCAGAGACAATGCAAAAGGTGTGAGGAAAAGAGAAACCTCTCAAGAGTCCTTATAAAGTCAAGCACACATACGAGGACACACTCTGGCTTTTGATTATCAGTCACACTGACATCCCTGTGCAAGGCTTTTGGAGGAGACGCATTTTAACACTTTGGGATATATGCTTCTCTTGTTAGAACTTTTCCAGCTCCAGCTATTAATGATACTGGAAATGCTAAATTGTCCTAAAGCAGTACTTCAGGTAGAATAGATAGGCAGCTTGCTAACAACACAAGGATCCCGTGTGTTAGCAGTGACTTCAGTCGGAATTCATGTCTTACAGCACACAGACTTTGAGGGAATTTTCCTTTTTTGCAGACAGACTCAAGCGAGCAGTTTCTGGGCCTGCTGGGTTTTTCTTGTCAGACTCCAATGCTGACACAGAAAAATGGCAAAAGTGAGATACTTCTCTTTAATCCCATCCAACAACAGCAGCACGGACGTTTCTTCAAATAGAAAGGGTCGGTAACAGTTCTCGATCTTACACAATTTTGCTTACTTACGTATTCTTTTTATTTAAGACTATCACAATCCAAAAGTTTTAAGAAGCAGCTTCTCTAAAGAGTATTTTCAGCCCTCTTAAAGATTATAAATGGAATACTGACTGCTTGCCTTTAAAAAAAAAAAAAAAAAGGTTTTTGGAGTGAAAGCAGCTTAATTTCTACATTATACATGTTACTGTGATTCACTGAAATGCTTCAGAGAAAAATCAGCAGTTTCAACACGCAGCACTACAGTTCTATAAGGCAGCCTTAACTCTTTTAAAGGGGAAAGATGGGATCCTTGTGAACATCTCCTGGCCATTATGAAGACACTGCACTATAACATCTAGAAGAATAAAACGTGATTCAGAAGGAAATAAATAGATCGCAGCCCAGCCCTGGAGGATTGCTGAATCAGAGCAGAACTCAGATAAAACATATAAAGGAATATTGGGCAACATCCCTTTATGTTGAAAGATAAAGTTGATACAATAAAACCTCCAACAATTTGTAAAAAATAAAAAAATGTTGCTGCATTGTTTTAAAATGGAAGATATAGGAAGGGGACCATCAGAGACATTTTCTGTATCAACAATCTTGACAATAATTCTTTTTCTGATGCATATCGTTGTTAATAACTTACAAATTTTTCCTCAAATCTTGATGGTATTAAAAAAGTAGAAGATGCTAGAAATCAATTTTTGCTGCTTATGTGATCCTATAATCTCTGCTCTTGTTCGAAACAAACAACTGGCACTACTGAAATTGACAAGCAGTCTCAGACCTAGCAACACTGATGACTTCAGTCAGCAATTTGGAGACAGCTGCTATTTAAACATACACCAACAATACAAACAATCTAATATGCATATCAAATTGTCACACTATCCCCCCTCTTTTTGTTTTACCTTTTGTACTGCAACTTTTTCCCCCTATTCTTTTTGCTTTTGCCAGCATAATCTATTTCCCTACTCCTTTCTTCTCTCCCTTGTTTGGTTATAACACATTACTTTTCTAGTGCCATTATTTAGGAAGTAAAAAGGAGAGCACATCATTTAACATGGGGCTTTTCCATTGGGTTTGACCAAGCAGCAGATTCATGATGTAGATATGATGACATGACACCTAGACCTTAAAAAACAGTTAATATATATTAATTCAGTTTTTTGCAGTCAAAACTATAGCACTGTTACCATGGGTTCTTAGTCTGTCCAGAGAACAAGATGCCATTTTGAGGAGCTGGCCAGAAACAGCAGGGTACTGGAGACCCAGCTATGGTCACGGGACAGATTTTAAACACCATTATGGACAGGCCATAATAGTTCGCTAAACAGCAACAGATTAATCAACACACTATCTTGCAGTAGTGCTTAATAAGAGGCAAGGAGACATGTGGTTTTACACGCACACAACCACACCCAGGAAAACCCTATTGTCTTATGTGATCACATTGACAGACACAGATTCTTTGGAAGGAACGGCAAAGTAAAAATTCACTTTACACAGTTGTTGTCATTCCTTGCGTTGTGTACGTGTTCCCATTGAAGTCAAACTACTTATAAATGTCCAAATTTCCAACCAATTTTATCAGCTTAGCTATTCTTTAATTTCCTGGGGCAAGTGAAAGAGAGGCACACCCTGCACCCACAGGCAATAAAGCACAACTCACTCCTGCTTTGGGCTGTGGAAACATCTCCCTGCAATCCTGCTCTGCAGCATCCTTCCTGAAAGATGTGGACTCTTACAACCAGGTATTCACAATTTATTATCTGATCGTATGTCCTCTCTAGATTAAGAGAAAGACATTAAATCAATTCTGAGATAAAATTTAGGAAAAACCCCACCCTTTCAAAAAAAAAAAAAAAGCACAAAAGCACATGTTTATCTATTGTTTACTGGTGTGTAACGATAGAACATCAGAGCACCATTTGTTTGTTCACATGATTCAAGTTTAATAATAACAAAAATAGTTCCCAAGTTAGGTGTTTTATTATTTACCAAAATTATAGAATCTAACTAGAGCTCAATTATTGTTTGGCATATAATAAATTTCCTGAAAGTACAATAGAGGTTAAATGAGACCTATTCATGACATCAGACCTTACCTGACAGTTTTAGCCCAAGAAGGAGGAGGGTCTAAGAGGAATATTTTATCTACTTCTTTAGGAACACAGTTATTGTCCTACATTGGGGAAAGTTAAAGAGAAAATGCTGAAATATTAAATGCTAGGTTAACCATTTTTAGTTTGTTCAGACAGCATTTCAGACAGATCTAAAAAACAGAAAAATTTCCACTTTGGTTCATTCCGTCACAAAATTGTTGGCTCACCAAAGAGCAAAACCCCTACTGTTTGTCCATGTTCACTTTCAACATACCATTAACTCTGAAGAACAGAAGAAAGGGCAGCTTCAAGCTTTATATCTAATATGCACACAACTTTTGCTATTTGATAATATACACCTCCATCTATGTTAATTCCAGCACTTCAGAAATCTCTGCTGATTGCAGAAGAATTAATATTTTCCTTTGTGACTGATACAGAACACCTACAAGAACGTTTTTGCCCCCAACATTAAAGAGTAACTATGAGGTAAAACAGTAACATTGACAAAATTCATACAGTGAAAAATACAATAAAAATAAACAAAACATTACAGTTAGAATCATAACCCCTTTTTCCTCACTGCTGCTTTTATGACACCTACATTAGCAGTTTAAACCCACCCTCAGCAGTTCCCTGCCACTGCAGCCCAACAGCAAAACCAAGTTCACATTATGTGCCTGTGTCGTCTTATCTGCCAAAAGTGATTGCCGACCAGAGGCCGCCACGTGGGAACAGTCCCTTAGTCATGCCAGCTCCCAAAATGCCCAGGAACCACCTAGGAGAGTGCTAAAAACCCCACCAAAATTGTACCAGGAAACATTTAATAATTTTACTGTATGAAATCACTGAGATCATGTCCTAGAAACATTCCCCAGTGGTTTTTAATTTACAAGTATGGGCAGAGGCTTCAAGTCCTGCAAAGTCATTCTGGTAACTGTGTGAGAGATTAGCTTCAGAACTGAAAAGTGATGGGTTTGCAAAAGAGATTCTTCTTTACCTGTCAAGACAGCTGAGTGGTTTTTGAAACATGATTTTCACCTCTATTATACTCCAAGCAAAGGATTTGCTGTTTCATTCTACTATTTACCAATACTGCTGTGCAGTATTACATATCAGTTCTACAAAGGTTTCTCTTTTTATCAAAAAATACAGTTCTAATAATCTTCCCAGACACTCTTCTATAAAGTATTAGGATTACATATATGGGAAATTCTCAGGACAAAATTGCAAAAATCTTTCCAGACAAACATCTGTTGCACAGCTGAAATTCAATCCAACGTGCAGCCAATATGAAAGCAAATGTGAACGATATCTTTGTGCAGGAAAACAACCAAACCACAACCAATCCATAAGCCAAATCTCAGGTTTCTTAGTGATGTGAGCACGTGTGAAATGATGACGACTACATCCTTCAAGTGAGTTCTGAACACACAAGCTATTTCCCTTCCATAGGGTTATAGCACTAGTATAATTGGCTAGTGAGTCACACTTATTTCCAGTCTGTTTCTGTTATAGCAAGGGACTTGTACGAGGGACGTGATTATACATTTAGCTCACACAGCACAGTGAAACATAAACCCGTGATAAATTCTCTCTTTCATATGTCTAATCAGGTTTTAAATACTTTGTTGACCATGAAAAATCTTCATGAATCACCCCTTTTCTTTTGGCAAAGATTTTTTTAGTCTTCTTTTCCCTATGGTGAAGGCAAGCAGCAAAGCTGCTGTAAGAGGCAGAAAAGGCTTGCTGTACATCTAAACGGTCACACATGAAGAATGATGCTTAAAATCCGACATTAATTTCTAGCTGTTCAAATCTATGGGTAGGGTGACAAAATTAAGGTCAGAGAGAACCGTGGGTGTAAACAGAGGATCCCTTAATCTATGTTGCATTTATTTTAAGTGAGGAGGGTGTGTAACAGCAGTAAGTACAAATTTGAATATTTTGACTCAGTGTTTTATACCTGCAACTTCAGTTTGAGATATACAAAAGGAGGAACGTGACTGCTTCTGATGAATGACACCAATTCACATAATCTCTTCAAGGGATTAACCAACGTGCGAGTCATAAAATAAATGCAGGGAAAGATCTGAAAACTAGTCTTCCATTTCAAGTAAATAACGCCAGCTCATGAAGCACTTTCAACCACCATACTGGTACTGTCTTTTTTAAAAAACACGTTAACAGTTTGAGATCTGATCTGTTCTGATCCCTGCCATTCTTTGAGCACTAGTGCCACACACAGAACATCGGTGTATTTATGCAAGGGGAGTTAGTGCACATGTAGATTCTCCAATCAAAAAAAATGCACCTAAACCTGATTTTAGCTGGTGCACAAATGCAGCAAAGAAAGCTCCCCTACTTCGGCTAGGTAGGTGGCTAACCAAAACCACTTACTCAAAAATGCATAGGCTGGGATGCAGACTGTAGCAATCTGGAGATTGCACCCCAACAGTCCTATCAATAAAACCACCTTCTTTTTTTCTTTAGCAAGTTGCTTTTAGTCATAACTAAGAGAGATTTATAAAATGCATATTGGCATGGAATTTGAATCCCAAATGCACTACACCTTCCATCCACTTCCTTCAGAACAAATATCATGAGAATTTCAGTCCAGCCCTGAACTGCCTTGAAAGCGTTTGTTGTCCTTTCTGGTGATAGGTAATACGTAGAAACTTTGAAGAACGAACCCTTTCTATGGGAAATTAAAAGAGTAGATGTGCCTGTCTTCTCTTTACTTGTTTTGTTTTAGCACCTATTTAGAATATGGCCAAAGTTTTTTGGAGCCTATAGTAAAAGTACTTTTTTTCCTCAAGTACCAAGGAGGAGCACTGAAACTGAAACCTTGTAAAATACACAAATATATTGTTTAAAAGCTTTTTCTCTTTGTTGTCACTGCTCGTGTTTGTAAGGAGATTTTTATGTGGAATGCTGCTGCAGGTTTCTCAGACATACACTTCCAACTGCCTTCCTCATCTCAGAAAGTGAATATTAGCATAGATCATCACTTTTTAAACAATAATAGCATTGCACTGATGGGGAGAGTGAAGAGATGAAAACCCACACAGTTTTGCTCCTACAATTTCCAGAAAAAAATGACCTTTTGAAGATCTGAGGTCACTATAGACTAAAGATTCAACAAACACTGTATTTGCCTCCTGCATCCCTAAGCCTTTACTAGCAGCAATGAGTAAACAAACGAATTAAAACACAGGGCAAATATCTTCCTCTCTATAATAATGCTACATTTTCCCTACTGTTACAACGAAATGAAAGACATGGTTTGGCTCCGTGCAGTCACAGTAATTCACAGTTTGCCAAAGATCAAAGATGCAGCTCTGACGATATGCTCTATGAACTACGTTTAGGACTCCCTGAACAGAAAAAGAAGAGTTCACTACACTGGCAGTATCCCTTGATGATGAGGTAAGTCACTGACAGATGAAAAAAATGCCAATTGACTTCTTGACATAGATTGAACCCATCAGATACATACTATATTTTTTTTTAATATTTTTTTTTTCTATATTGCAGACTGTATTCTCTCAAACATGTAATTAGTAGTGAGGAAACATTCTCACCAGAGTTGTCACTACAACGCTTTGGGAACTGCAGCTTTTGAAAAGCTACAGAAAACTGCCAATTCCTGCAACTTTGGAGTCTCTGTGATAGAGATACATAAAGAATGAATGTCCCCAAGTACATTCACACCAACCTGCATGTGGAAGTCCAAAGCAGTACAGCAGTGGAGCTTTCCATTAATTGTTGTAATTACCATCACTTTCAAGTAAGCAGAATGTATACTATTTTAAAAATGCTTATAATTGAGGAAAAGAGGGTGTTTTACTATGAAAATTACAAAACATGTAACACAAAATCGGAAACATCCAAGATTTTATGGAAAACTTACCCACCTATGATCTATTAATATTTTCTTCTGAAGAAGCAGCAAGACAATAGCAACGTTTGAGTATTTCCTTCCTTTTGTCCCCAGGATGGGACACGGAAGGTAGCAGGAGGGTATAAATCTTCCTTCACTGAGTTGGTAGAGTTATCTGTCTACAGTGTGTTCTACTCTATTGTGTACACTGGTTATTTTGCATGCTTGAAGGAAAACAGTTTAAGAAAAATTTTAGAAAGACAGCATCTCATGGTGCTCCCACTTTGGATACACACTGCATTGATTTTCCAGAAAAACCCTGTCTTTTGAAACGACTTCAGTGTCCCTAGAACACAACACTGAATGAGATTGTGCCGGGAGCAATTTCAGCACCTCCTATTTTACACTCTATAAGGATGCAGTTCTCAACCCAGTCAAGTCTGAGAGACATTAATCCTGGTATTGGTCATGTTCCTGGTCATGTTTTTCTTTAATCACTAAGAAAAACTGTAACACTTACTCCCATGCTTAAAGCGTTTGGCTTGAGTAACTGCGAGCCAGAGGCCAGGTGGTCAAACAGAAAAACCTGCAGTGCAGCCAGAAAGCACATAGGTTGTTAATTGGAAACACTTCATCCTCTGTAAATGCCCATTACAGTGGCAGGCCTTAAGAAATTCTGCTTCCCTTTTAATTTCTAATAAATGCTAACGCCCTTCAATTATCTTGTAACATATCTCACATTAACCTCACTGGGAATGATACTGCCTTTCCAGGCCCGGTGAGATGTGTCAGCATTTACAATCCTCTCTAGCACTTGCTTGTGGCCAAGGAAATAGGAAAAAGTGCAGCCACCTTCTCTAGTCTGAGCGGGCTGCTGCTCTCCTTGTCTTTTGGTTAATACTGCGTTTCTGTGGCTGTTGGACAGCCCTTACAGGCTTCTCACAACTGAACAGTTTCCCTCTTCATCATACATTCACTGCACAGCAGAGATCAAGACTTTTAAACTGCTTAAATTATCCTCTGCCATGAACATATATATGGACAGGTATGCAATGTTGTTCTTTAAAAGATCTCAACTATCCTCATAGTTTTACTCTCAATTAACCTTTACTAAAAACTAAATCAGCTTCACATCTTCTCACCAGAGCCCAGCCAACACATGGAAAGGGTGCTGGAATCATGCTTGTCTCATTTTATTAGGATTTAATTCTGTGTTAGTTAAAAATAAATTCTGTAATGTGCTATTAACGCGCTACTACTGACAGCTTAAATACAATCAATAAAAAACAAAAGCTGCAATTAAACAGCAAAAGTAATTTTTAAAAATTATCACTGCCAAGCTACAGGCGTCTCTTGTTATCTCATTAATATACACAGGGGGTAGAGTTGGCTCCTGCGCTGTTTATGTACCACTAGGTTAATAACATCCTTCCTACTCTCTTACAACACGGTTAAAGCAAACAAGTCACAGAAATGCTCTAAACTATTTTTGTTCAGTTTTGCTCTTTGCATGAATACTTAAGGATAGCAGATAAGAGATTCAAACAAAGCTAAAGGCATGGGAGTGCAGCCCAGCAATTGCACTTGTCCAACAAGTATGTACATCAGTGCAGACCAAATATTTGGTGCATGAAAATGAATAACGTTTTCCCAGGTATGGTACGTAGTAATGAAATACATGCAGAACACTGTAGAAAATTTAAACCACGATAATCCATCCTAAACTGGAATTACTCAGAGATAATGGAAACTTCAGTGGAAAAATGACAGTTTTACATTGGCCCAGTAATGTTCTCCTGAGTTTAGAATAAGTAACAACTGAAGAAGCAACAGACAACCTGAGGGCTAGGAAAGAGTTATCTACAAACATTTACTTCCCCAGAGAGGAGGTTATTTAGAAAGCTTCCTCTCCCTCCCATTCAAATGATTAGCTGCATATTTCTACTAAGGAATACTTGTTGTAAATAAGTGTTTTCCAAAATAAATGTCAAATCACAATGTAGTTAGAACTTTAACTGAAACACTGAAAAAGGTTTTGAAAAAACTTCTACACATCTATCTACTTAAAATGGCTATTTGAAGAATGCATAGTGTTCCCAAAATTACGTAAGCTAAAGTAACTTTGTGTCCAGAAAAGCTATCAAATTAGAAAGTTTATATATAAAGTACACATAAACAGCAATTTATGATAACAGCACTTTAAGTACATTGCTTAATGGCTGCTGCTTTCAATATAAACAAGGAAACTAACAAAAATGGAGTTTTACCCCCAAAATATCAAAGTATGCAGTAGTTATTTTACCATAGGAACAAAGCAGATAAACAAAGGAAGCAGCCCAAATATTGTAGCAGCTGAAGGTTAAACAGCAATTGAACAGTGCACTTTTAACTTCTTTTACTTTTTTTTTTAAAAAAAAAAAAAAACTTCTGGCTTTCCTGACCCCACAATAATAAATAAATTGGTGTCCAGGGACAAATTTATGTTTAAAACACAACAGGTAGTGTGCAGATGCCAGCAAAATCTCCCCTGCGCTAAGTTTTGCCTTCCTACCTTTCTTATACCTTCAGTTGTTTATTGGGATAACTACAAAATACACTTCAAGAACTGATCCAAATCTTTCAAAAGGTGACACGTCATATACTCCCTAACCCGGAGCGGCGAGTCTTTAGGTACCACATTTTACACCCCGGGCTTCCCACATGTCTATAGAACATCCACAGGATAATTGAGAGCCCCTAAATCAGGTAGTTAACCATCCTCCGAGGTGTGTACTGGGAACATGAATTCTTAACCTAGATAGTCATACGATAAGTATTTAAAGTTTTATGACAGAAACAGCTTGATTATGAGTGTTGCGCTGAATTCAAAGGGCTTTGGAAAACATTTCTCCAATGGGTAATTGCCTAATGTTCCTCCTCCACGCCCCATCTTTACAGAGCTTTATGATCTCCAGCCCATACTTGCGCTACCACTGCATCACTTACAAAATGAACCGCACCAGCCTTGGATTTTCTTTGCAGCCCTATAAATACGGTTGAACGTGATGGCTATCAACATAAACTTTCAAGCTTACTTGACTACTGACTATTTTTAAAGGACAGTCTTGCTTTTTCTCTGTAATGTGAATAAAAGAAAGAGAAAGATTTATGAGCAAGCAATTATCTGTTTTGGGCTATGTTACAATGTGGTACAGAACATTAAGCTTTGCAACAAGATTAAATGTCTTTTTATTTCTCTTTTGGCATTTCATACCCAATGGAGTATGGATAGCAAGTTTAAAGTTTTTATTTTTGCCATAAAAGATCACTTGACTTTTTCCTCTCCATTGTATTATGTATTTCATTTAATAAACTTTATAATTAACAGAACTCTACTAAAACCACTTCTAAGGTTTACAATTCAGACGGGGTTCATTTAGTTCCATTAGTTTTAACATCTGTGTTTTAAGTTGCAGATAGCTTCAAAAGTAGCTATTGAGGTAATACATGGCTTCATTTACAAAGAAAATTGGATGCTTAATGCATTTTGTAATGCAGTAATAACAAAGTGGTAGTATTTGCATAAAGCAGCCCATTGTAATAGCAGGTGTTGGTCCTGTCTGAGAAAAGGGCTTTTGACTTCTCCTAGCCCAGTGTGGGCTCGTTATTCCATCTGGTTGTGTATTATCTTAGAGACCAGTGAAGCCCACACTACAGAAAGCCACATTTGGGAAGGTTTGTTACCTCATCTGTGCCTAGAAAAGCCAAATGCATGGGCAGAGGATACTTTTCAATTTAACTAAGCGTGGACTGTTAGTGGAGAACAGACCGGCCAGAAAGGACCGATCACAGCGTCATAAACATCTGCACTCCCTTCCGTGCTGGCAATGCGGCTGCTTGGAGAGGGGGACAGGACAGGGCTCACCAGAGACCTCTGATGCCAAATTTCTAGCCAGTGTTTGTTGGTGTAGTTCCTTTGACTTTGCTAGAGCTATTCCAGTTCTATTTCAGGTACAGGCTGTTTGTCAACGCGTATATTAAAAGTATGTGGCACAAACCAGTATTTTAGAAAAAACATACATTCCAAATTCTAATTTGAGGGAAATGGCGGTTGTTATCACCACAGTACCCACTGGACTGCACATCTGGCATTGTGAAACACGTTTGTGAGTTTTGCTTTCTAAATGGTTTTAATTGGTTTGATTGTTCTCTGCTTCAGAGGGGATCAGTCGCTTTGTCTTATTAAATCATTATTTCCTAGAATAATGTGATCATCATGATAGTCACAATGATTATCTTTTCTTCTTTTGGGTATGTATTTAGATAGGTCTGATTCAACCCTAAGAGCTGAATTCCAAATGTTCTTACTACATTAACTGTAACAGCAAGCAAAGCAGAAAATTTCAGTTTTTAATCTGCTCAAGAGACAAACACTCTCAGAACAGAACCATGTCTGGAAAATACGTGTACTGTGTCTAAGCGCTTGTATAAGCATGCAGAAGATAATCAAAACCGTAAGTTCAAGTTCATTACCACCTCATTTTAAATTTTACCTTGGAATTAAACTTAAATTGAGACCGAAATGAGTTTTGTCATCCCTATTGTGCCGCACAGAGGAAGATTCTTCATGACAGCAGGAAGAATGATTGCCTTTGGGACTGAAAACACAGAATTTGAGAGACCTCTGTCACAAAATAATTTGAAGAAAACCAGCTAAGACTACAAATACCTTTCTGGACTACTGTGCTATGTGTTTGCTCAGCACCCTCTTACCAGTGAATACCCGTTGTCTGAAAGTGATAAAAAGTGTCTGATTTGAGAAGTGCTAGTACACTCCAGTTTCATTATCCTCTAGCAATAGCTCTGTCACATTATATGAAGTGACGAAATTTTCCCAGCACTTCTACCTCAGTAAAATCTTCATCTGCAAACAAGTATCTTCACCTGAAGATAGTAAACCTACAGAGCAACACAGGACACAAAGGTCTCAAGTCAACTAAATTTTAATTGCCAGTCAAAGCACGCAAAACAATGAGAAAACACAGTAATACAGAAATAAAGTACTCAAACTGTTTCTTGTCTTGGAAAAATATTTGCAAAGTTTCTAAGCCATTTTTAAAAAATCGTTTCATTAAGTCCGATAATAAAACAGCAACACGTGACAAAATGAAATGCACCAATTCCTATGTTTCTACATTAACTATAATTATGTGTGTGTGTACATGTCATGTTATACCACACAGAGCAACGTACTTAGGAGGCACAACTTTGCTGTATGCAATGTTGCCTTGTCAAGGCACCACAAAAAGGTGATTTCAATCCTCTTCAGCCAGAAAAATATTTTACTGATTTACAATCTACCAGATTAAAATTACACAAGTTACAGCCAGCCAGCCAATAACCTCAGTCACAAAAAATACTCTAATACTGCTGTAGAGGAAAGTAAGCATGAACGATAAGGCCACATCCACCCTAGGGGCTTCATGGAACAACATAATTTTCCCTTCAAGAAAGGGCAGGGGAAGTAAGTTGCAATGAGAACACAAGACAGTATCTTACAGAATGCAGCAAGGCAGGTTGATGGGGGAAAACCAATCCTACAGGAATAAAATGGATACACCTCTACTTGGCAGCACCTCTTGGGCCACCTCCACTGCACAAGAGGGAAAGTAAACAGCATAGTAGAGGTCTGACATGTAGTACCTCACTTTAAGAATGAATTCAAGTAGCCTCATCACATGGCAAATGATGTTATGTGACACTGAAATGTCAGACTGTATTTAAAGCAATTCTCTACAAATCTGCTGATAAGCATTGTAGCAGCAAAATTTACAGAGAAAGAGGACACAGGGAAAAAACCTTCTCTGCTGGGCAACAATGCAGTAAGAAAGCAAGAGACGACTTTATCTGGTACGATGTTGAGGGAGGACCATCCATCAACACCCAGGCAGTATACACACCAGCTCAGAAGTGTCCAGCAGGGAAAGAGGCTTTAACCGTGCAGCCAGCGCTGCTGCATGCGGTATTGTCAGCATGAACCCAAGTAGCAAAAAGGAGTGGGAAAAGAGAATTATTAATGTGCAGAATAGTGAATGTCAGTAAGGCAATGAACCTTATCTATAAGCATTGCTATTGCGCATTCAAGTACAGCAACACAACTTTTATTTCAAACAAACCAGACAATGAGAAGAGTACCTGTTTACGAAAAAGGAGATTCCAAATTCAATTTCTAACGAAGGGGAGGACTGCGTGGTCATGAGAAAGTGATTTGACATCTCTATACCATCTTTCTCCCACCGAAAAATGAAAAAGATACAAGTGCATTTCTTTATCTCACCCTTTGCTTGTCAATTATAAGCTTTTTGAGTCAAGAACATTTGACATTAAGGAGTGTTTGCACATCTGCTCCAAGCTCAGCTCTTGACCTACTTCTAATACATTTAACTAGCGATTATTAAACGAAAGGCATTTAGCACATATGTAGCTTACCACATTAGCAGTTGCTACACGGGTGAGATAGTGGAAAATACAATGCAAATAAGAAGCGATAAGGTATTAAAAAGTTTCACATTTTCTTCAAGAAACAAACTCACGTCAGATCTTTTTTATTATAAGATCTTAAATGAGAACATAAACTAATAGCAACATATAAGCAGGATAGAGCATATTCTATGCACACACTGATGACCACAAAAGGTGAAACAGCAAACACTGAACATGTCAGAGAGTGTTTAAAAGCTCATGAAAAAATATTCTAAGCAGTTAGAACCAATATTATCAAAGCAGACTCTTCTGGAATTCCAATTCATGGACCTTTGAGAATGAGATATTACCGTAACTGCTTGCCTTTGCCGGATGCTACTTTGATCCTTTCAAAACTAGCCAATAATGCCTTCGACAGTGTGCCGGCTCAGCCATTTTTGTTGGCTTTCCTGAGGCATTCAATGTAACAGCCATTTTATTAGCTGAAATAAACTTAGAAGAGAGATCACGCCAGTCTTGGTTAAACTAATGAGCTAAAAAAACCCAAAACCCAAACACAACCCAAAACAAACTAGACTAAAGGTGTTGATTTTTATTTCCAGGCTGAAATGTAACACGAAAAACATTCCACAACCACCTACTGTGGAGAGTCCCATCTTCTGCGTATCGCACCACCGCAAGGCAGTTTGCTGGAAGTTGCTCAGCAAACCTTTCTGTTGCCGATTACTTTGTATTCTGTAGATGCTCCACTGTCAACAGTTATGAAAGAGTTATAAATGGATTTAAACTAAAAAAAAAAAGTCAACAACTTTGGAGTAGTAAGGAGTGATTTTTGCAAAATGCATATAAAACCCAACATTATTTTGACAGGAATGATGCATTTTCAACAGACTTGCCACTTTACCCAAGACACAAACTGTTAGTCAGATGATCTTACAGCACGGTCTTTCTTATATGACTGTGATTAGATTGCTCCTTAATGCTTTCCTTGAGTAATCTAAACAAGTTCTTCATATCTGACAATGCTGACTGTTGACTGGGGTGGGTTTGTGGCTGAGGAGAGAAATATTTCTTTAAAGCAAGGTGCAGCTCATTGATCCACCGCTGACAAAAATTAGCTGCTGCCTTTTTAGTCTGTCTTCCTATAGAAGCAAAGGTTACATGTTAGTGCTTGGTGTGAGGGGAAGGAAGATGCACTTGTGTATTCTCACAGCCTTTGACTGAGTTCAGCTAAATTCAAATGAGGGATAAGAAACCTCAAAGATGATTATATTCTCACCAGTGTAAGGAAATACACAGTCAAGCTGCAGAGATGTGGTCAAAGGGGGAGGATGTAGCATGAAACTGAAGCTGCTTATACATCAGGAAACCCATACGGTGAATAAAAGGGAGTAGAAAGAGGAGATTTCTTATAAATGCCCAAATGTGGAAAAGCTTGATTTGGGCCTCAGACAACCATTCCCCATGAAAGTCTGTAAGCCGTGAAAGGATACGGAAGACTTGTAACCACCCTAAAAAGGGACACAAACCTGACCTCATAGTCCTTCCTTGAGCTAACTATATCAGTATGGTATCATTTAGTCCTGCCAATAACAGTATTTATATTAAAATTACAGATGTCCAGAGTATTTCAAGAGTTACCAAATTACCCCCCAAAAGTGCTATTCTCTCCTTTAAGGAATAAAAAAAAAGAAAGGTTACAAATAACTGATTCAAAAAAGAACAATGACATCCCTAATACCACAACACTAAGAAATCTTTTACACAAGGATAAGTGAAGCTTCCAAGTACCACAGGCAGAGGTATCTCCTGCCTCATTAACAGGTAATCTAACTAGGAGGCTGGGTCATATACCCAAAATATTTCATCCCATGACAGAAGTTATGGGGAACAGCGATTCCCTTTCCACCCTCTGAACCCCCAGGTCCATGGGACTTGAATCTTGACTAAGCCTTGCCTGGGATCCCCGGACTCTGCGCAGGTACAAACTCTGCTCTGGCACCTTCCTGGGGCATTAGGAGCATCTCCAACACAGGAGAAAAAACAGGTGCTTTTCCCACCGCTGGCAGACAATACGCACATGGCAACATCCAGGTTGGGGAGAGAAGAGAAGCTGGCAGGGAAGCCCACGGCAGGGAAGCCCACAGCCGGGCACAAAACCAGCCCTGCAGATGCACAGCCAAACCAGTGCCCAGTGATTTTGGCATGAGGTACGTTTAGAGTCACAATACAACTACAGCACCACTAAGTCCCAAGGTTGCAGAAACCACTTATAACTGTTATAACAGTAGGAGTCAACTGTTGAGTGATTTGGCTGTGCATTTTGGGAGGACTCCAACCTTTCCTTTGCATTAATTTCCTTATAAACACATACTTCCTATTCATACAGATTATAGCAGAGGCTTAGGCTATTAAGAATGTGAGTTCCCAAAATTATCTCCCAATTTATCTCTGAATGAACCAAAGAATAGGAGAGCAATATAATGCTGCTGGCTCTGTTATTGGGTGTAGTTCCTGCCAACTACAGATAACATCATGGAAATAAGAAATCCATAATAAGTACATAATTGTCCAAATGGAAACTCTTTTGGAAACTGCAAACGTCTACTATCAGTACTTTAACTGCAAGGAAACACTGAGAGACCACTTGTTGCTGCACCAGTGAAAGTCTGCCAGTGGTTGCTGTAACGATGAGGAAACATTTACAAAATATCACCCACCAAATCTGAGCTGCCACAGAAAGTAACAACAAGAAACCACTACTAAAACTCACTCCTGAACTGAGCTGAGCAAGGCTGCTGTCAAAGGAGTGCTTCAAAATATCATAGCTGATACTGCAGGAGAGAAACAAACAGGGAAACGCTCACTGGAAAGAGGAAATAGAGCAGCACACCAAAGGGGGGAAAAAAAAAAGAAAAAGAAGGCAGTTCATGGAAGAAAACTGGAACAGGGATGCTGAATCAGAAGAGAAGATGATTATCTGAGCAGGGAGTATTCCTACAAAAGAAACTAAGTTGGATTAAGGGAGCCTAAAACAAGGGTGAAAATATACTTAGAAATGTCCCTGTTACTGGCTTTCCACATGAGCCAGCTAGAGCCACAGCCTGACACTGCAGCATCTTTCTCCTGAAGAAAAGCAGAATCTCCTATTACAAAACAACCTTTCCAGTACAGCAGCGAGTTGCTACCCTTTTCTGCATCCCCTCCAACTTCTCCACAGACTGAACGTGGCTGGGACTGCAGGAAGGAAGTTACAAGCTCTCCCTGCCCATGGTACATTATTCTGAGAAGAATATAGTTTCAGAGGCAGATAAATTCTTGAGGAGATGGGGTCCGTGATAGTTTTAACCAGCTATTGTATGCTATTATTACTCATGTATTCTCATTTCCTCCTCCTTTCTTATTTAAATTTTGGCAGTGTTTTTCTTCCTGAGAGATTTAGCTGTACATGGTCAAAGCCACAATAATTCAGCTGTGGCACATGGAATTTGAACAGATAATAAATATGCATACAGGACTTCCCCACACTTTCCCAGAAAATCTTAATACAAATGAAATATAACAGGAAGAAACCTGGTATTACTCGCTCTGGTGAGTATAACGCATCTAGTTTCTGATTTCAGGTAAAACCTAGTCTTTCACGGAAGTTCTGAATAAGCAATAGCATAAGCACTAAAGCATCTAATGCATGAGGCAATTAATGAAATCTTCCATGGACAACTAGAAGAATCCCAATAGTGAACACCAAACAATATTTTCAGATGATCTGACTGCTCGTATGCCATATTTACCTAACCATGGCAGGTGAAGTCCAGAAAAACTGTGGTCCTGTAATCTGTGTATGATAAAAGTGACAGAAACACTTTACATTAGAAGACCCTTTTTAGGAGGTTCAAAGAGTGTAATTATTTTTCTTTTCCTTTTTTTTTTTTTAAATTAATCAGGATGCAGTGTTTAAATTCACTGCTGCACTATTAAGGATCCAAACACAGACTGTGGTACTAAATGGGAAAGCAAATTTATTGGATAAGCTTTTTTCATTTGGCTCATTTTGAAAACTAAACGATCATAGTGTGCACCTGGTAATTAATTGCACACCTTTCTCACTGTCTATACTGAATAATTAAAACATTCACTGAGAGGGAAGGCATAGCTCAACTCCCTGTGCTCTTATTTGGGTCCAGATATGGCACATTCTAATACGGGCTAGTTAACAGATCATTTACCCTGTCGATATCTCAGTGAGAAATAAGAAGTACAAAGCAGAGCAGAACTCAGAGTAGGGTGAGCTTTTTATTGGAATTCAATTAAATCTGGTTCTCCTTTGGAGAACTGCATCGTAAACATCCTTAAGTCAAAGGGCAAGGACTCCCTTCAGCAAAAGGATGAAAGGGAATCAAGATTTCCTATTGTGACAAAGATAAAACCCAAACACGGGCAAACATTTTCTTTTTTCAATAGGAAACAAACATATCTGTATGTGGGGTGTGTGGGTGTGTGTGCTTCCCTATAATACACTGCAATTCATATATTAGTATGTTTTACCACTTGGTAGTTAAAATTTACTGTCAGGTTCTAAGTCATCTTTTAGTATTCACCTTTCCTACATAATTAATGAAGGAGGAGCAGGTGCATTTCACGGACTTACCTGCCTAACGCTGGTGTTAAAATTTAGAGACAACACAGATTGCTTACAGTACTACCACCCCGCCACAGACTGACAGGATAACTAAGCATTTACTTCAGAAATTCTCATTTACTACCTGTTGAAAAGCCAAGTGTTTCGGTGACGTAACCTGGGTCACATCTTTAAATATTCCTTGCGAAGAGTGGCAAAGGTTTTTACTGTTTTCCCTTGAACACTCCCTTCCTCCCAAGTAATTAGTCCAAGAATATTATTATAGGTTCCGGGGGAAGGGCAACGATAATTAAGGTTATGCAATGCTTTTCATTAAGATTCTACTTTCAATTGTTAGTTCATTTTGAACGGATAAAATTCAAACTCCCAATGTCACTTACAGAAGAAAAAAGTACAGCACCTTTTTTTTTTTTTGAGATGATTACTAGTACCTCCATGCTGAAGAGCAAGATTTGATATTCTGCACCAAGGTAATAAAAGTATGAGAGATGTAACTATTGCAAGAGCTCTGCTCCTGCAAGAATCTCAAATTACCGCTTCCTAACAAAGGCTTGTTAAAATTCAGCAGGTACACGCTTTGAGGATTCAATCTGTGCTGAATGTCTGCCAGGTCAAGGGGTTAGACAAGACTTTTCCTTCCTGCTCTCCCAGGCAGATGATGACCGCCACAATATGAAGCAAAAGCAATGAGGCAGGGGGACTGTCTCTGCTGTTCTCTCTTTATTGTTAC
Organism: Ibidorhyncha struthersii; assembly: GCA_013398815.1. NCBI lineage: Eukaryota > Metazoa > Chordata > Aves > Charadriiformes > Charadriidae > Ibidorhyncha > Ibidorhyncha struthersii. Next base: position 307,342 of record VZSZ01005023.1, on the reverse strand, counting down.
TGAGGCCAGTGCCCCAGCTCTGAAGAAGAGAAGAAAGACAGAGGCAGCCACACGTGTCGCGGAGGAGGAAGGAGCAACCAGAGGGAAACATTCAAGCAATAGTTTGGTGAAAAAGAGGAAGATGAGAAAGTTCTCGTGAGAGAGTTCTCAGGACCCTGACTGGGGTGCTGGATCAGAAAGAAGTCTGAAACTAGTATTTGGGAAGAAGTTGGAGAAACAAAGCACAACAGAAATGAAACTTCTGTAGTCAGCTGGAGAACATTCTCCTGCAAAACACGGACTTGAACATCTGACCCCAGTGAAACCGACAAAATGTGAGACTATAGTACAAAACAACTGCTGATTTTCCTTACTTAATTTGCCCACGTAGAAGCCTGAACCCCTCCGACGACCTTCCTAAGCCTGACATGGTGCAAATAAAGTGTGTTTTCGTCTCCTCTTTTTTTAACTTGGCTTTTTTTTTTTAAGCTTTAAAACCCAGAGAACTGCTTTAAAGAGGCATTCTAAAGATCAGTTTTGTGAAATTGCGTATTTATATTAGAAAACTTCAGATTTAACACAGCCCTTTCAAGCTACTGTTTGATATTTTGTCTGCAATGGTTGTCTGCAATTGTTCTCCTCCTTCCAGAAGGATGCTCAGAAATAGACCTTTATTCTGAAACAATCCAACAAAGTGCCAATTGCATTGATTCTTATTACATCTTCTGACCATCTCTCTCCGTTTTCTCCATCTCTCTGCAAACTGTTGCTATTTTAAAAAGTAGTAATTTAGTTTTAGAAAACAAAATTGACAGTGGTTCAATGCACCAAAACTGGACCTCGCTGTTACTTAATTGCCAGGCCTCTTTCTTCCCATCTGAAGTTTATACCTCAAAATACAAATGTTACGTTTCTAAAGAACTATGGAGTGATGGAAAAATCCATGTTGGAAGCCATGCTCTCCTTTTTAAGGTTTGTTTACACTACACTAATACTCCTAGGAAAAAAGAAGGGGAAGGTCAGATGGGCTGGAAAAAGAAAAGGTAAGAGCAGAACATGTGCTCTCTCTTCTGCATGACCCCTCAAGCGCTGCATCTATGGCCACAAGCTCGCAGGGGCAGTGTGAAAGCTGGGAGACAGGAGAAAGGCAAGGACGATCTGCACGTGGATCCCAGGCTCTCATCCCGACCCTTTGCTCCTGCTTCCTAGTCCCCGTAGCAATCACAACACTGTGGTGTTTGGTATAGGCCCTTCCATGGCCAAGGTCCATCTCAGCCTGGACCTCTGCCCAGAAATCTGAAAGTCCCTGATTAAAGGGCTATTACAGCTATCCCTCCTCCCTCAACTTGCACATCTTTAACGTGATCTTTAAGAAAATACGCCCTCAAATATCTCTTTAAAAAAGAGCTACTTGCTTCATAATTGGGATATCAGAAGCACATACCTTGTTGCGCGGACCACTCATCCTTTGTATTCAGGCTTCGATCAGATGTTTGATAGGCAATTTATCTAAAATTATCTGAAATATCCTTGACTGCTGTTTCAGGTGAAAACAGTGTGTCCTACATTGAGTCAAATTTTGTATTCAATGTCTGAAATAGCTGACAGGTATTGTGCCCTGCCAAGAATGATGATAAGGCTGAAAGCCTGGAGGTTTCATCGTAGACAGTGGATTTGTCATTTCTTTTGCTTGTTTTTATTTTTGAGGCTTTATTGGAAACATGCTCAAAAATCAGGAAATTCTGAGGTTACTTACTACCCAAGGCCTCCAAAAGGGGCCCCGTCACTGAAATATTAAAACTAAATGGGTTCAGAAAAGAAAGGACAAAAAAAAGAACAGAAAAAAAATCAAATGAGTTTTACAGAACTGCTTCATTGTGTGCTGCCTACCAGGGTCCAATCTCCCTTAAGCAATGGTCGGCTCTAAAGATGAAAAGTAGAATCGTGTGACAGACACTACAATGAACTTGGGTAAATCAGTTTTGTCTCTCAGCTGACTCTTGGAATACAGTTAACACTGAATGATAGGAAATATTCACATATTGGTGAATGAAAAAAATAAGAAAAGAATATTGATGCTTGCAAAAATTATGATTTGAAATTGGCAGCAACATTATAAATATGATTTTGGTACGGGGTGAATTGCAAGCACTTGATACAGGGGGGATAATATATGGATTTTCCTCACTCTGCACGATGCATGTCACTAAGATCAATGGAAGTCACATACATATACCAAGGAAACTACAATATGTAGAATTATTTATGGAGTAGCCACTTCACATACACATCAATTGCAGCATCATAATGGCTAGAGCTACACTCAGAAGACAAAATCATATATTCTATGTCATAAGTGATAAAACTTGAATTCCTATCATCATTTTTCATAAGCTAATGGGACAACTAATGGAAGGATTTTTGCACAGCTTTTTTTTTTTTTTTTTCTTTGTAAAGAAGCAATAAACATCATATAGTTTATCAGGACAAGACACTGATTCCACTTACAAGCTAAGTCATTAAATATCACCTACTGGCAGTATTTTCCAAAACAGTGCCGTGCAGTGTACATCGAAGCAAACAAACTGAAACATCTGAAACTGCCTCTGGTTTGCTGAAAATACTAGGGACATCAGAGAAGCCAAAAAGCAGCAGCACGCAGAAGTCCAGCATCTCTAAACTTCTGGTGGCAAGAAAGTACAAACCCATGAGCACATGCTTCCCTTTCACAACAGCCACCAAAGCTGCGTCAGCACCAGCAGGGAAAAGCTTTACAGCTACACAGACACCTTTATAATTTTCATATCTCAAAATTACGGCATGTCCAATAAAGGCTGCTTTTGAATCACCATTTACTTTTACAACTCACTTTGTTTCACAGTACTCTCTATCTCCCACTGTTAACTCTTGAAAGAAGCCTTTCAAAGATCAATCCGGTCTGTTAGGATTCTGGATGTTAAAATTGAATTTTTCCTTGTCTACTTGTTCTTTTGAAAGGCTTAGAAGTGATTTGTGGCAATCAGCATAAAGGGATTTGATTGACAGAGTTTAACTAAGTGATCTAGAGAAGATTCATCAGGAAAAATTGCTAAAATTATAAATTAAACAGCAAACAGTTTTTTCTCTCACTGCTCTTAAAACAAAATAGGTTCTTTTAGACGTGAAAATCATTCTAAAAGCTTCTACAAGTAGTCAATGAAAAGCTTCAAAATGCACAGCATAATCTTTCAAATAACACTCTGCAATAGTAATCACATAAAAGAAAGGATAAAAGGGCAAGCATCACAACGACTACCAAACAAGTCTGTTGACCTCATTCACACAAACCTCAAAAATGCAGCTGCCAAACTTCCCTCGAGTGAAATACAGGAGATGTAGTTGAAACACCATTATCTCTCTTCCTGTGGAAATTATGGCTTCCCCCCGCCCTCTTTTTTGCCTGGCTGTTCTTTCCTTCACAGTTTGCTCTCTCAAATTGCCTTTCTCTGCAATTCACCTTTCTCCATCTGCCTACAAGAGGCGATCCCAGCTGGAGGGTCCATGCCACACTACCTAGTCAGTGGTGGAGAGGGAGGAAAGCCTGGGTTGCTTCCAGCACTGCTCAACAAACATCTCCAGCAACAGATGGGCAGTGGGGAGGAAGAAACAGTCCCTAATGAACGTCTGTAGCACCAAAGACACCAAAAAAAAGTGCCCAAAGACAGCTCTTAGAATTGTCTGACCAACTCTCAATAGGAGTACCCTGGAGTTGAGTACTATGTGTCCCCATTTGACATTTATTCTTCTGTTCTGAATTTTGGGGCTNGCTTTTTTTTTTTTTTTAACCTTCAGTTGAGTGAACACTGTGACACAGATAGAAACTAGCATAGGTAAAAGATCTATTTATTTATTATCCTGACAGTACAGCTTATTTTGTATGCTACTACCACTACTTGCAAGGCCCTTGCTTTAAAGTCCTGGACAATCCTACCACCCAAGTCAAAATTATTGCCTTCCATCCAACATAGCATCTACTTCAGTTCAAGGCTGTTTCAAATTTACAGGATATTAGCAGGACAAAGCTTTTCTCTGTTTAAAACTACAGCAAAAATAGAGAATTTACATTTTTGTGATGGTGCTTCAACCGGATAAACCCATCTGCTCATTTATTTTTTTAACTTTTCTCCAGACTTTCTGGGCTTTTCACCATTCTTTTGTGACTCCAATTCATTGTTATCTGCAAATATAACCAATGTGTTACACTTCTCAGCGTTCAGATTAGTTATGTGTTGATATAAAAGCTTACATTTTAGTCTACAAAAACCTACTACGCTTTTGCACTAACAAGTTAGTTTGTATAAATATCAGGGCTTGTTTTTTTAAAATCAGGTTTATATCTGTAAAACTTTTCCAATCTATTACTCAATGCTATTCTAACATAATAATGATTTTATATAATTAGTTTGCCTGTATCTGGTAATTTACTGCAGCTTACACACTGTATTTATTGGAGACATAAAAGAAAAAAGAAACATATTTGAAATGCCAACACAAATGAAATTTAACACAGAAAACTCAGAAATTTTTCATTAATGATAAAACATGTAGTTATGAAAGACTGCACACAAGTCATTCACTCACTGAAATACTGCAGAGACTATGGGATTTATGCAAGCTAATGACACACACAAAACGATACACCTCAACTTTAATGCACCACACTACACCAGCACCTTGCAAACCAACTCTGCATCTAAGCCATCTCACTCCTCTGCTCAATTACTCTTTGTAAACATTACCTTTTCTCTTTAGAATATCTACCCTTGCCAAAAGACAGAAGGACCCTACATGTCTAAACCTACAGTATTAATCTAGACATTAAACACCTAATCTGACAATACTAAATATTAAGGTCAAGAATTATCAATTACAGACTTTAATCATGATTGTTTTTCTTTGTAAATGCAACATACAAGCAATTTGTGTTTCATATAAGCACAAGATATGATTCTGTTACTTCTTTGCAGGTTGACCAGAATATTTTCTATTAGTTTTGCAGTGACCTTTGTTATATATTATTTGAACGTTGTGGATACATTTCTTAAACTCTTACAGAAAATACAATGCAGTATTCATTAAAGCCAATGATGAAATTTTCTTTAGAGAATGTAGCATCTGGATTCATTTTATGACAAAACTTGTTTGCTCAATTATTTTTTTTTTATTTATCAAATATTCAGATAATCTGAAAACTTTACATCTTCTAATTACACAATCCTAATAACATCAGCCTCAGTTTCTGCATAGTTGTAATTTAGAATGAAACATTTATTTATTTAAGCACAGTAAAGATTTTATCAGTTATTAGTGGCAACCACCATCAGTCCAAACCTACTTGGGTGTTTCTTTTATTTTTAACAACTCGAGCTAATAAGAATGGCCATCTGTAACAAATGCTTATTCTGCTTTCAGAATATTTGTCGAAGTTTTACACAAACGATTTAATGAATGTGTAAACATTTAAAAAATATTCTTAAAACAGAAAATAACATTTTTTGTATAAGGCTGTAGAACATTGTTAAAATTTTAAGCCTTATGAAAGCCTAAGAAATTGTTAAAATAACTGCTGTTTACCTTGGCCAAATTCTACAGTCAGTGAAGTGATGTGAGGTTTCACGTATCTATCTCAGAAAGCGTTAATTAGTGATAAAACACGCAGTTGCAGAGAGGTTGCATGCAAAAGTGACTTACCAGCTGGCATGCTGCTGGTCAGTTCTCTGCTAAATCACGACTGGGGCCTACTCTATGTTGGCAACCAACTTTAGACTGTTCTGTACCATAGCTCCTGGCTTATCTCAAAATGCAAGTGACATGCAAGAACCTCCACATACCTTCTCATACAATCCAGTGCCCGGATAAAGAAGTCTTTGTGAAGTTGATGCTCGTCCCTCAAGATGGAGCACTGCTCCAGCGTCACTGACATGGATGTCCGGTCTTTGGCACTTTTGCAACAGGTGAAACGGACTCCATTCAGCTTACGGCAAATCTGAAATACAGGCAGACATCAAAGGATTACCCTTTTCACACCTTGTGTTCCCTTCACACTAGGCAGACTGTGAAACTCCCACAATTTTGCAATCACAGACAATGAATACAGCAAATTACAGTATTTCTCAAGAAGAAAATAGCTTTTAACAGATAGTAACTCCAACCCGATGTGTGTCTTTGCTAATGTGTGTCTTTGCAGCTAAATCAGTTATTAGCGCTGCCTTGGGGATTTTCCTGTTCTAAGGATTATGCCCACGCTGGCCTGACGCAGTGCCACAAAAGATGAAAAAGTTGTACTGTAAAGAACTTTAAATTTAATCTTTTGTTTATGAATTTACAGCATTAACGCTCTACAAAAATAGCACCAAAAGATTATAGCTACAGATCTATAGCCTGTTTCTGATTTGTCCAAAGGATGCATTTTAAAAGCAGACCTTCAGGGCTTTCATTAGCAGGAGAAGCCTACAAATAACCTGCCCACTGAGGAAAAAGGAGCTTTTATTGATTTTAAGAGAGCACTGCACACAATCTTGTACTGCAGTTGCAATCAAGTCTCTCTCCTGCCCACCACCCCCCTGCCAAGTGAAGCAAGAAACTGATGGTGGACGCAACAAAAAAAAAACCCAAATTATGCCTACTCCTAAGCATTTTAAGCAAGTCACTAAAGTGTCCACATGTACTCCAGCTTACCAAACCACTGTGCCCCATTTCCTGAACTTGAAAGAAAAAGTATTTCTTAGCCTAGACTATAAAAGGAAAAGTTGCTTCATTTTTTCCTCACTTTGTAATAACCACCCTATTCAATTAGAGCTTAATTACCTGAACACCTCATGAACGTTGCAAAAATGAAGAAAAACTTTGACAAGTCTTAACTCGGACTCATGGATGCAGAGGACTAACTTCTCATAAGGGTATGGATTCAGACACATCTGAATTTAAATATAGTCCTTATTTTCAACAGGTAAACTGTTCAGCGTGTGACCCAGAACAATTGCAGCTTAAGACAAATGACTGCCACAGAGTGTCTGCTTTCACTGTACATTTTGACAAAGTTATAAGGGACATGGGAAAGATGACATATTTTTCAGGATAATTTCTCACCTTAAGAATCAATCTGTGGTTGTACCAGCCCATTATTACTTTGGGATCAAACAATATTTTACTAAAAAAAGAAAAATTTGAGGGAAAGCTGGTGTGCCCAAGTGTGGGTCTGCCTTTCCCCTAAGAAAAGGCAGTACTTTGCTTTGCTTGCTCCTGTCCCTGGACAATCATAGTTATAACAGTATCAAAAAAGGCAATACAGGAATAGGGCAAGGCAATAAATTACAGCAGTTAGGCCTCATCTTAAGAAACTTCTCAGCTTGGCTACCAAGTTTTTACTTGGGATCTTGCAGGGTGAAACAGGAACATGATTTTCATAATCTCACTTCAGCAAATACGCACTTTTTTATCCGTTAATTGCATTCTTAGAAATTCTATTAAAATCAATGGCCCAGACAGTACTTAAAGTCTTTAAGGTTCTTGCGATACTGTGGTAAGGGCAATCTCAAAAGTCGAATCCAGGGAATTAATTAACTGAATCTACCTTTGAACTCAAAGAAGTACAGGCTAGTAAAGGAGAAACTCTAAGTGTTTTTTCCCTCCCATAATTCAAAATTTTAAAACTTAAATCTGTTTAAAAATTTGGAAAGTTGCATTGGGATTTAAATAAAGTACTATAAGACAATTTTTTTTAAAGAAAGTATCAAGCAGGTCTGATAATGCTGTGAACGAAGTTAACTGCTTAATTGAAGAGATTAATTCTCTTTACACTAGTCTCTTTTGAAGTCCCTGAGTCATCGTGACTATTCAAAGTGAATGAGTCATAAGGAAAAAAACAGGTAATTTATTCTGGATGAGTGATGGCCTCTGATGCGGCGAGGGGAGACAATCCTGAATCCGGGCTGATAGCATACATATAAATTGCTGGCTAGTGAGAGTCAGTTTTGACCTGAGAAGCATTCTAGGTACAACAAGCAGATGACCAAACCCACAAGCTTATTTTGCACTGAAGTGCAGTACAGATGTCTGAAGCATTTTAAAGTTGATTAAATAGAAAACAATCTGTTAATTTAAATAAATAATTTTTAAAAATCCTTAGATTCTGATTTAAGGAGAAATGTCGGTTAACCTGACAGGCTGGCCCAGATAAATCCTCAGAATTATAGAATCGTTACAGCTGGAAGAGACCTTTAAGATCATCAAGTCCAACCGTTAAGTTAACACTGCCAAAACCACCACTAAACCATGCCCTTAAGCGCCACATCTATACATCTCAAATACCTCCACGGATGGTGACTCAACCGCTTCCTTGGGCAGCCTGTTCCAATGCTTGACAACAACCCTTTCAGTGAAGAAATTTTTCCTAATATCCATCCTAAACCTGCCCTGGTGCAACTTGAGGCAGGCTCCTTTTGTCCAGCCTGAACAACCCCAGTTCCCTCACCTGCTCTTCATAAGATTTGTTCTGTGGACCCTTCACCAGCTTTGTTGCCCTTCTCTGGAGACTCTCCAGAATCTCAGTGTCTTTCTTGTAGTGAGGGGCCCCAAACTAAACACAGTATTTGAGGTGCGGCCTCACCAGTGCTGTGTACAGAGGTACAATCACTTCCCTAGTCCTGATGGCCACACTATTTCTAATAGAAGCCAGACTCAGTTCACCAAGCAGCAGCAGTTAAGCAAAGTAAATCATTAAAATGGACCAACACAGTGATCTGATGCTCTAGAAATGTAAAAAGAGACAATACCAAATACATGGTAATGTCATCATATCAGAATACACAGCTTACAATTAGTATCCAGCCTGAATTTTACCCTCAGTTTTGCTCACTTCTTCCCCAAATGTATTGAAGATAGAAGAGGAGGAGAAATAGACTTAACATTTATTAAAGCTTTAGAAAGTCTCTCTTACAAACACAGATTTAAATGGTTAGGATTGTGATTAAGTTTAAAGATAATGAAGATATTGAAGTTAATGATAAAAGCATATAAAACCATGAAGAATAAAACAAGGATAAATCAATACTCTGATTATTTCTCCTGATATAAAACAGAGGATGCGGGGTTCAGCTAAGGACATAAAAATATATAACATTTAAATCTCTGTCCCATTACATTTAGAATAAGAAATATTTGTGATATCAGTTTGCAAGAGTTGACTTTTAAAAAGCAGATGTATTCTCACAGTCCCATCACAAGAGGAATTACATGCAGGTGCAGATACATATGCATATCCATGTATAATCTCATACATCTACTGTAATAACAAAGTGATAGCCTTACAGCAGGGAATCATGCCTTTCCAATAAATAAATGTAACATAGTATTAACAGTGTGTAGATCAATGGGTCCAGAAATACTCATTTCAGAAGGCTGCAATGAGGTAACAAAGAGAAATAGAATACAGTGAAGGAAAAATTTGAAACAGTTTGTATGTCCAAAGAATGCTATTTACCCATGAAATTATTTTCAGGGAATCCTGAATAGATGGTAGAATACAACTTTCTATATCCAAAGATTAAGTAGGTTCTGTCATATTCTTTGTAGCTCATTTTACACTATCCTCTACTGATTTATCTTTTACTTCTTTAAAAAGCAATGTTTCACAGTAATTGCAGAACTAGTACTGCAAGAAAAGCTCATATTTTTACTCACAACAGATTTATACTGCAACAGCATGTGATAATATTTATTAAGCACAAGGCAAAATGTTATTAGCAATATAAAAAAAATTACAGCAGTGTTATTAATACAAAGACATAGTTAATATTGTCTTATTCCTGGTGTTAATGAAAAGTCATGGGGAGTTTTATTAATATTTTGTATGAGATATTTATTTGCCTTGAACGGTATATGCATTTGAAAGTTCCCCCAAACACAAGGTCTTGCTTCAGTTTCAGTAGATACCAAAGACTCAAGTCTCTGCTTGTATAAATGGGTAGAGACACCAAGGATACTTTTCGAAATCTAAGACAATCACCTGGTTGAATGTCACATTCCTGAAAAGCTTAAGCGCTTTATAAATACCTAAGGGATGTTTTGTTGGGTTGGGGTTTTTTTTTTAGCACGTATGTGCAAAACCTGCAGAACTGCAAAACAAAAAAGAATTACATGAATAAAGCAAAGTAAGTATTATCCATTATGCATTATCCATAAACATTTTTCTTTGTGTTCTCTCTCTGTCTGAACATCTGCACTTTGCATACCTAACTTATTTTGTGCTGCTATCAGTGCCCTTGAAGCGGCTGTCACGGTGACACTGGCTAAAAAAACCAAGAACGTAAAATGTGATTGACTAAAAGTTGTCCTGATACCATTAAACACCTATTTATAGAACACCAGTACTTTAATTACAGAAAATCAAAAGCTGAGTGAAGCAATATTAAACAAAGGCCAGAGCAAGTAATCATGTTCTGCATCATACCTCAAGGCTTATGGACACTAAACAATAAAAGGAAGATATATTGAATAACCAAATTTTATATTATCAAAGAATGGATATGATTTTAAACAACAAAAAAAGTTAAGGTACTGTAGCTGAATACTGTATTGTCTCTCTCATGTGCCATGATATATTTACAGCTATGCATGATCATCCAAGGAACTGATTCTGCCTATACTGGGGACGAAGGGATTTCTCTGTCTAAAACCAGACTCAGTTAGCTAAATTAAAAACATGCCCCAAACAAAAAGAAAACCTCTTTTACCCTGTTACACAACTCACTGAGATAAATGAAAAATCCTGTATCTGGGACACAACAACCTCAAGCAGCACAGGCCACGGACTGCCTGGCTAGGAGAAGCTCTGCAGAAAAGGGCCTGGAGAATGTAGGGGGACAAAGTGACCAAGACCATCTCTTGCGTTAAATTCTAGCCGGTTCTACCAGTTGAGAAAGTCAGAAAAAGAAAATATCTGTAATTGAAGTGTAGGAAGAAGATATATTCATGAGTGTGATGAGAGACCATCAGAATGGAAGTGTTAGAGAGCCATTTCAGCATATCTATCTACTCTAATCACTGAATTTTCCAATCTTACCCTTAAAATCCATTACAGTTAGAATACCAGCAGGCATGTGAAAATTACTTCATCATGTGAACGTATTTGAAACCAGAGAGCTTACCGTTGCAGCCAGCCACATGATTTCCACATTCTTTCTCTTTTTGGCCTGGATATTTTGATGGAGATTTTCTAGCAATCCCTTTAAATCATTTTGTTCTTGAAAATGTGGTAGACCTGGAAAAAAAGGATGATAAGATTGCTCATATAGGATGATATATCATATAGAACGATAACGTTGATGATGGGTATTCTTTAGTCAGCGTAACCCTGTATTAAAGAACAAGTCTATTATTCACAGCCTTATTTCAGAACATCGGATGGAAAGCACCTGCTAAATAGTTAGGGAATAAGCAAACCTTATTTCTTTCTAGGTACTGGATTGTCCCCCCTAAGATCTTCAGCATGGAAAATTAAAGTGTCTTCAACTTTATCTTATAAATGGATAGCGAAAACATTTAAATATCTGCCGTAGTCCTGTCCATCAACTATTATAGGCATTTAATTGAAATGAGAAGAGAAATAACAGTGTATTTAAACCTGCTTTGATAAGATGATTTTTTTTATTTTTAAGTCAAAATGTTTTGTTTTCAAAATGGAACACCTAATTTTTTTTTAAATGATGCTTTAGTTCCTAATATAACATAGCAGGAGGGTTAAACTGCACTAAATACTCTCTCTCCCCCACCCCAAAATCTAATAAAGTGTATGTCAGTCTGAAATTAAATGGGATAATAATTTTGAAATACAAAATAATTTCAGGTTTACTTAAAATCCAAAATTTTACCTACTTGCCCTGGGTATGGCAGCTGAGCCGAAGTTTTATTAATCACAGATGTCTAGAGGGAATTCAAGAGTGGGTAACAATTTTCTCTTCTGCTTTTAGGTGTATTTATAGGAGTTTTTTGTTCTAATGTTACCTTTATCCTCACTAGTTTTGAAAATAAGTAGAAACAACCAAAATCTGCTTTTCAAAATGACTTCCTCTTATGGTACTGAAGTAAAAAGAAATGTAATAATAGTTATCACCAAAGAAAGGCTCGGAACCAGTTGAAACAAAAGTAACCCAAATTGCTAAATTGATATATTTTTTTCAACAAGAAAAAGTACGACATTCCACCCAGTGGGGAAAAAAATTACCACAAACAAAAACCACCAACAACCCAAGCCCCATACCCCAAAACCCTAAGATTTATATTCAGTTCAGAGAGTAAAAATGAGACAACTACTAACACAAGTCAAAATCCATTCTCCCAATCTGAACGCAGCTGGAATGATCCACCTTATCAACAGGCTTTTACCTTTTATCTCTAATGAATCCTGTAGTTTCCCTTATCCATCATTCACAGTAAGAAGTAATTTAAATATATTCAAAAAGATCTAAAAATGTCTACGTTGCCTTACCCTTACTGTACTGTCAGAAAGAAAAAAAATGCAGAAAAAATACACTCAAACTAGTTCTGTAATAATCTTGATGAGGATTGTTTTACCTGTGTATTACAGTTGCTGATCATACAATTAGATAATGCAGAGCATATAAAAATACATCACAACCTGCTAGACTATCATACTTATCCTGCATCTATTTCTTTAAAACACATGGCATACGACAAGTACTCGAAAGATGCTTCCAGATGATAAGCATGTATCACTAGGTAAATGTTTTATTGCTGCAAAGCGGTTTTCCTTTGGTTCACAGCAGAAAATGCATCATCTCAGAGAGATGACTTCACCTAGGTAAAGCAAGATTCTCCTAAGTTGTAATATCGCCAAATGAGGTGCATCTTAACAGACGTGATCAACTGCTGAAATTCCTTGTGTCACGAAGTAGTATTAAACTGTCAAATCATTCTCATAGATTATAAGGGGAAGAAGCCGGGAAGTACAAAACTGGCTCATAGACTTCATGTTGAAAATGCATGTACTGCTACACGCATTATGATGCTATGGAAGAAAATCCTTATTTGCTTGCAAGATTTCTAAACCTTGCATGCATCCCTCTTCTCACACGAGACAGTACTTTGCACACTGATGTTGCTGTGGGTGTTAGGTATCAAGCCAGCAACACCAAATACCACTCACAACATGGATTTCTCTGATTTAATGCTCTCAGCTGTTTAAATTGAGTTCTGAGCCATTCTTTACAATTAATTATGTACTACTAAACAAAATCATATATTTTTGTACCCTTACTATCATTAGCTATTCTATAAAAGCAGTACTATTTTGGAGCCTAAACCAGAACTACATTTGCTTGGCATTTTGGGTCAGAATCTTTCTGGGAGCATATAATTATTTATTGTTTTCAGAGTTTCCCATTACAGAATCAAAGAGATTCAGAAACAAGAAAGTGACAGAGTGCATATTCATCTAAAAGATGAGAGAAAGTCAGTGGTTGGCATGTGCAGTTACATGCAGCTGAAGACTTCTAATAATTGGGAATAGAGAGAAAGGTACAATATTATCGGCAATGGGAATTACAAAGATCAGAGAAAAACTAACAGCAAAGGTGGCAATACCTTTATAGAAGTGGAAAATTGAATTCTTTGAAATGGAATATACGAATGAAGCAGCAGTCAAGTGAGGCTGCCTAAGGATGGTGGATGCAATAGCCTGGCCAACAGGGCCGTGAGTCCTCAAATTCTGTCTGGCTTTATGAGCACTATTTGTAACTAACAGCTTTGTGAACCGGGTTCTGCATTTATTTTGTAGCACAGATTTGGCACTACAGGAAACTACCTGGAAAGGTGTGACAAAACCATCAAAGAGCCATCAATACTGAACGGCTCTCACTTGGCTACAGTACCAGGGCTGCTGCCAGCTTGGACGGAGGTTTATCTTCCTAAGAACTTGAGCACAGAGATGCGGGAAGCGGGGAGGAATGGAAGTTGTTCTCCCCAAGCTGAACAACTCAGAGAGCTTTACTTTTTTCCAGGGAGCCCTTGGAGCCAAAAGAGTGATTCTGTATAATGGCAGGGAGCTCCTGGGAAGGGCAATGGGACCAGAAGGTGCTTTGTGTTCTGTAAAAGTTTGGACAAGGAACAGACTCAGATCTTAGAGGTAGAGAAAATGCAAGAAGGTACTAATAACCAGAAAAGACATGATGGATCAGACAAGCATAGTTCTCAAAAGCCTGCACAGTCTGGAAGAAGTCCAGGAAGACTGTGTGGCTCCCTAATAATCCTTCTGCAGGGAAGACAGTACAAGGTTAGTTTCTGTTAATGAAAAGCAGCCAATACTATCTGCATGCAAATTTTTGCTTTTATATAATCAAATCCATTTATGAAGCAGCAGATCTGCCTTAGACCTAACCCCAGATGAGGTTAGTTTTTCAGGATGCTTTCTTGGCAGGATTCCCCTAAATTAATTACTAACTTATTGTATGAGTTTCTCTGTAGAAATCCTAGAAATACTATAGATGTGGGTGTATAGATGGGCATACTGCCCACCGTTTAGGAACAGAGCTTTCACTTCTGTCAAAATTATTAACAAATGAAAATCATCCTGATGTAAAAGATAAACATGTACGCATATACAATGACACATTAGATACAAGTACACACATGTAACGAATAATTTGCAAAAGTAATCAACACAAGGAGTTCTGTAAGAGAACAGAAGCTTTGCACGCGATTTTAACCAGCAGTATTCACCATGAGGAGTTACGCACATGTCCTATAGGATGATAGATCTTTAGATTCAAAAGATTCGCACCCCGTCCCCCTTACCCAAGCAGAAGGAACAAAGACCTAAATCCAAGCTATTTAAAATCAGGCTGTAAAATCTGCAACATTTGGGAATATAGTTTAGGCATTAAGACTACTTTAACAGGATTAGATTGATACAAATGGTCTTTCCAGTGTTTGCTTTCAACAATCAAAGCAACAGAACAGTAATGTTAATGATACCGAGTATCTATAAAATTGGAACATAGGGCCTATTCTAATGGAACCATGCTATTAATATCAGTGACATTATGATGTGGCTCATTGCTTGTATTTGCATCTGCAGATTTCTCAGTGGTTTGCTATACCTTAATACATATTCAAAATAAGAATGGAGGGAATGACTGAAACTGATGAAAATTCCCACTGAGTATTTCTGTACAAATATAGTAGGTACAGACTGTCCTCTACTTGAAAGATTAAAAAGCATATTATATTAATAATTTAAAAGAGTAGTTTAGTTCATCGTTACTCTGTTTCACTCTCCCTGTAGTTTCTGCTATAGCCTTGGGCCTGACCTCAGCAGGGCTATGCCCAGGCACAAGGTGTTTAACTTTATGGAACAAGTTACGGGATTGAGACTTAAATCTAGAAACTGCACACTAACATTCTGCTAATATTACTGTCTTATAATCTTATACCTATCAGACCTTTCCAAAGCCATTCGGATATTGCATTATTTTGTACTCACAATCAGGAGGCATTTTTTCCGTAAACAGCTTGTAGTATTCTTTTAGAAGTTCTAAGTTTTCCTGGTTAATGTTTTCCTGCAAAGTGGTATCTCCAAACCTATAAAAAAGCATAGTAAAATGGTGAAAATAAAAATCCCCAACCCCAAAAACCGAGCTAAATTATCCTTCAGAATGATTTCTTTGCATAAAGGTATAACTTTGATTTTGTTTTGGGGTTGTTTTTTTTGTGTTGAATGTACTAGTTTTTTTTTCCCAAAAGTACAGTTGCAAATCTCTCATGTGCTTTAGAACCAATATTTGGGAATGAGGTCATCACTTACGGATAATTCTTCCAGAAATGTATGGACAAAGTAACCCATTTACAGACAAACATTCAATAAAGCACACATTCTTTTTCCCTTCACAAATTCTAAATAAATTCAAGGGCTCTTTGTGGGAATTTCAAATGGAAGCACAGGCAGAAAACACCAACTCCTACATCTTCTACTGCTGCTGTTGCTTGGGTATATTAATTTCTACCAGAGCTGGACAATATTGAAGCCACACAAGATGGAAGAGATGCAAGTGTCAGATGGAAAAACTTCTGAAGAACTAATTTCTGCTCTGGTCTGAGAATATTTGCTATAAATAGTCAAATTGATTACTTCTCTGGGCCCTTTCTGCCCTACACTGCTCCTGAGCTGTTAGTTATCTTGGCTTCTTGTATCTGAAACTAATGAGAGAACCATTTCTCTGCTATTGAGCAGTGATTTCACCATTAAGCTTCACAGAGTTGCGACCCGCAGGCTAGCTGACTTCAGCTGGCTGCATTTAAGCTTGCTGCAGCGCAGAGACCTCAGTGGTTGCTCTGCAGTGCTGCAGCTGGCTCAGGAGTACCTTACGGGGCTTCTTGCAGCAGTTAAGTCTGCTGGAAACACATCACCCACCTCATTATCTTGTGCCTCACAGAAAAACCAGACATCAGGATGTCATTAAGCTTATCCATGAACTAACTATAGCTATATGGGCAAATATCTTTCTCTCTGATACCAAAATTTCTACAACAGTCAAGTTTTACATAGGCTAAAAAAAAAAACAAACCAAAACCAAACCCACTCTTCTGGTACCTCTACTACAAGAGATAGGGATGAACATAAAGACAGGAATGTCCCTTAGGCAGTGAAGGCCAAGTTTTTGCAACTCATCTTCAGAATAGCCTTGAAATGAAGAAAAGGAAGACAGAAAAGGAAACGGAGGAGAACAGAGAGGCATGGGCAGGTTAAATAAGAAATTCAGGTAAACAAAAGAGGACACAAATCAGAAGATACTGTTACATCATGCAGAAGGGAATAAAATATTTAAATGGGCCAAACAGAGAAAACACTTGGCTACTTCCTCAGTAACCATTGCTGCACTGTCATGTGAGATATATTCTCAAATGTATTTTATTGAAAGACGAGATGTTTGCAAAGTAACATTTTCTAGAAATTTATCACAAAACCTTATTTCTATTCTCATATTCATTTTCCCACATAAAAAGACTTTTTACCAAAAAGCACGTGCAGTGTTTCCAATCTCAAAGACAAATGTGCAGCTTTAGAGTTAAGCAGTATTTTGAATGAAGTGTAATGTTTACACCTGTAAGTGCACGTGGACAAGCTGTTTCTGCATGGAATAATCCAACTTGATTTGCTGGATAGATATAGATATTAATATATACCTATTTTATAGATAGACATATATTAATTTTTCATTCATGGCTTTCTTTGTGCACAATGTAACATCACCACTGTGAACAATGCCATTCTTCCAGCCACTTCACCTGCAAGTCAGACATCTTTTCACACCAACTCCTCTACAAGTCCCCATATACCCGGGTCATTTCTAAATCTTGTCAAATCTTTCTTCAGGACATTTGTAACACATAGTCCTTCCTGCCTATCCCACCCATGTAAGCTCTCACCAACTTGCTTCTTGGTTACTGCATACTCCTTTTGTCTGATTTTGGAAAAACGTGATGTGCCTTAGTCACAATTGTCATGACTGATTTTGTTGGTTTTGTACGCTGTCACTTTGGCCATGTCACTTCTCTCATAGCATCACTTTTCCCTTCTTTATGGTATCAAGAATAAGCTATTTTCGTTTTCAAGAGCGCTTCAAGTTCTCTAACCAACTACTCAACTCTTTCACTAGTAAAATGCCAGGTTTTACTGTCCTCTGATTCGACATGTATCTCATTTCAGTTTTCTACCTTAACTTTCTCACACATCACCACTCACAACTCAGAGAAGTCTCCCGTAAACATTCACAAAGTTACCTGACAGCATTCTTTACAAGTCTTCCTTAAAAGACTCCTTTTACTCTCCCGTCTACAAAGAACATGACATGAAACTCCCATTGTGCTTAACTTCTTGCCTATTGTCCAAGTTAATGGTTTTTCACTGTCTACCTCTATTTCCCCATTTGCTTTTGGGTTTCCCGAGTCTGTAGTGAATGCAACCTAAAGATATGTTATGCGTCTTGGATGCTCTGTTAATAAAACCAGTAGAAAAACCCAAGTAGCTGTCTCATTGTTGATGCCTACCTTGCAGTTTTAGCATTGCACAAACTTGGTAATTTAACATGACCAACAGATACCCTTCTCTTGGAAGAGAAAATTCAAAGGTTGGTGAAACTTTATTATTATACTAATTAACTAGTTTCCAAATATCATATTTTCAGAGGAGTAATATTAACACATCAGAACTTTAACATCAGTCTTCATGTTTCTACAAACATATTATTAACTACAACTCCTCGACCCTGGGAAAAAAGCCCTAAAAAAGCTGAGCAAAATTATTTCTTTCTATCTTATGACTGACTTGTCCATCATCTTCAACCCCACCTTTAAGTTGTTAATAATTTCAAATTTTCAAATTCACGTTTCAGAAGGCTAAAGTACTATATATGAACAAACTTCTACATTTGTGAAATAAAAAATCCATTTTATATCTGTATCCAAAGGAAACTTGGAAACTGTGTGAAATGAAGTCCTGCATACGGTCATATCTTCACTTGGACTTTTTCATTATTTTGCATTGCTTCATAGCTTGTGCTTATTTCCTTTAAAATAGTTTAAAATACACACCAAGTCAATGTGAGATGGTACAAGAGCAAATAAGAAAAAAGATTTATTTTTAATCCTGAGATATATCCTGTACTAGCACGGCATACTTGGATGGAAAATGAAACATGATTTTTTCTTACCTCTCTGCAAGTGTTTGCTGTTCATTGATTCCAACATTAAAGAGTACTGGATACATGCGAAGTAGCTTTCCTTCTTTAATCTCTTGTGGCAGCAACTCAAACATCTTTGCTGGAAGCTGGACCTCTATAACATAATGTTCACTAGGAAAAATAAAAAGAAGAATAAGGATGGGAATATTGATTGTTTTGTGTGAAATTATAACCTTTCTAAATTATGGAGAAGACGTAGACTTATAAAGCAGTTCCCCCTTTTTCCCCTTAATTGCATTGAACCATAAAATGTGACGATTCAGCTTGCTTGTTTTAAAAGCATAACCAAGCTATACGGAAAAAAGGCAGGTATATATAATTATACACTCTTGGGACTGACTTTTTTACTTAAGTGAAAAATAGGACTAGAGATGAAACCAGTAAAAAAAGTTTTCTGTTACCAAAATATCAATAAGAACACCTCAACTCTTAAAATGCATCTTGCTGAGTTACAAAAACAACCCCCTTTCAGAAGTCATGACTTGATCCTGTATCCACTCTAAATGTAATATGAGCAAAAACTTTTCACAAAAGCCCAAAGCAAAATTCCCATTTTCTTCAGTGGCTGGATTTTCTCCCTGGGGATAGAAAGCATCACCAATAACAAAATTGACTCTGTGAAGATAATAACTGAAGGCTCATTACACAAACATGAATTCTGTTTGAGGAGAGGGATATGATATATAGCAGTTCTGGTTTTACGTTTGTGTTTGGTCTGACTTTATGAAAAACATGTTACTTTGCCTGCCAGTCCAAATGCTGATTGCGTGGAACCCTCAGGTTGAATTTCACCTGTCTTTGACGATTGAGGCCTGACCCCACCACAGAAACAATGGCATGCTGTTAATTTAGTCTTTATTAGCTTTCTTTTCATTATTAGAGCAACCAGTCTAATAAAGAACAGACTAGAAGAAAACCCATTTGTCCCCAGGATTTGTCATTTTAATCGTTCAAAGATGACTAACTGATAACGAAGACTGCAATTTTCTCTCGTGCATTTGGTATACTACCAAGAAGGAAGAGTATTACAGCAACAGGAGGGAAGGAGGATCTATCCGACCTAAAGAAACCAGGCCTAGGAAGTCACACAACTTTTGCATGCACACTTAAGATGGAAAACTGTTTCCACCTACGAAAATAATCTAGTGTGAAGTCTCTCAAACCCTTATTTTAATCAATCACGTGCTTGCTAAAGAATTAAAATACAATCTGGATTACCCACATTTAAAATTTGGGGGAGAAAATGTAGAAAACCTTGAAGAAAAAGGGCAGATTCTGCAGTAGCTCTGATGCCTTTGGCAAGCTGGAGGGATGAGTGGCACTATCTCAGAGCTGGTGTTCGGGAAGAGCTACTGGCCATGTTTGAACCTCTATCCTGCCCATATATCTGAGAACAAAATAAAATGGATCCAGTACAGACTTGTGACTGAAATGTAATTATATTCGGCAAGGGCAACAGCATATGCTTTGGTACGGGCTAGAACTAGCGTGTAATCTTTGAGCAAATGCCAGATGCTCCCTACTGAGGGGGGTTATCAGTTTTGAATGGAAGATACATGTCTCAGAGGGGAAAAAAAGGAAAAAATAAAAAAGAATAGTTCTACTCCCCAGATAAGTGTATTTTGTTTATGTTTTGTTTAATTAATTCACCCATGTGAAGGAAGTAGAGAGTTAGCAAGGATGACAGGGAAGAACTCCATACAAATGATCTTTGCACAGCAGCATTCATTCTCAGCCTGCATGCGAGCGCTCCCAGCTGCTGTGAAGTGCTACCAGAACATCCTTCTGTGACAGAGTGCTTTCATGAGGTTGAGAAGACATGTTGGCTTAGTCTAATTCAAGGAGCATACGCTACTGAACCAAAATGCCACCAAATCGCTGAATTGCTACATTTCACACCCCCAAAATCACTACAAATCTTTCAGTGTGTGAAAGAACACCAAGAAAAACTGACTTTTAGGCATGATAAATTAACATCAGTACCGTTTGAGAGCTTCCCCTAGTCTGTCTTTTTTTTTTTTCTTTTTCAAAACATTTTTTTAAGTCTCAAACATAATCCTTCATAACTTTAAAAAATCTGTAACCAATTGCACAATGAAAACAACCTACTTCTGTTCATGTAAGGAAAAGGCTATCAAGCTGTGNACTGAAATCTTGAGGACTTGTTTGAAAATAATTTACCAGAAAATCTTGCAGCTCCTATGCTTGTAGTTAAACAAGAAACAGCAATACAACACTAAATTTTACCACTGTGTCATTTTTGTCTTTTATGGTTAGACTCCGTACAGAGGTACCAGGTGACTTTGGCATGAGATGGATAAGGCGGCTACTACATTTTCCAATGAGAAGGAAAAATCAGTAAGTAGTTTTTTAACATTTAATGATCTCTCAGGAAAACAGGGTGGAAAAATCTAGCAGGTTTAAGAGTAAATAATAAATCATCGTCTCTTTCAGAGGAATTGTATGAATTTAGGTATTAAATATTTAAATGTATATGATTTCAGTGAAACAAGACTGCTTAAGAATATCCCTTTTTTTGACTTTATTTGCCTTATTCTCTGATATTTGTTATCATCACATATGAAGACAAATGGTATCAACACATATAGACAAACACTTGCAGTCCTATTGGAAGGCTTCTAAAAACTACCCCCACCCAGCTGCAGGCCGTGGATCCTGCAGCCTCTTGCAGTTGGCTAGAATCACACACTCTGAGTTCATTGCAATTAACATGAAAAAAGTCATTTATGTGCACCACTGCTTTGCAACAGAAAAAAAAATGCACACGTGGTCAGTTACTGCATCTGAGCTGGGAAAGGGCTTTACCCAGCTCCTCTTTCAGCTGAGTGACAACAACTTAGATCCCTTCAGTGTGGCTCTAAGTGCTAGTCCCATGATGGGCTCCGTTGAAAACGTGGTATCAAACACTGTGATGCCTCAAAGTTCACGCGCACGATCAAATAGATTCTTATCAAAGAATTTTATAAAAGTGACTGTTAACTGCTTTTGCCTATAATAAAGGAACCTGAGTGCCTGAACAGGACTTCAGTTCACCTGTATTGTCGGGGTCAGCCACCCACATCAGCAGGTTAGCGGACTGCTAGTCAATGCCACGCTCTTTGGACTGATTTGTGTACACAGAATCTCAGTCTTAAGCACTTCCCTAGAAAACAATTACAAGTGAATACTCTGACTCGGTCAGATAAGAATTTGTAGCTTAATTTTCTGTCTTGCATTTATACAAACTTTTAGTCTCATTTTATCGAGCCACACCATATAATAACCAAAATATCTCAAAATCTTGGGGCTTTAAAACATTAATTAGAAAATAACTAGGTTTTCCACTGTCTTCTCTTTTTATGGTTGGCTTCCAGTACTGTCTGACAGGAGCTGCCTCATCACAGCACTAACAGGAATGGAGCTCCTCCACACAGGCCTTAAAGATTTTTATTTTTATGTCTGATACCGATTCCATCCAGTGAATACCTGCCAGTAAGTACAGTAGAGCAATCACAGGCAGTAACTCTTCTTCCTAAAGACTGACTACTCCATCAATCCAGAATGCCTGAGGCAGCTTAAAGCTCGAGTCTCTTTCAATCCCAGGACCTCCTAGCGTGACAGTTCAGTGTACCACAGTAATGGCAGCAAGCCAGTAAATGTAGCTGCTGGATTTTTCAAGATTTTTGACTGCTGTGATTTACAACGGACGTATTTCTTCTGTTTTATCTACATACCATAATTATTCTTAATTATTCCCAACGTGTTGCCTATCATACTCCGGCCTTCCTGCTATTTATTTCAATCCTTTCTCAGAAGGCCCCTAAGATGAGAGTGAATAATTCAAAATAATTAAGTAAATCAGTGGTGAAAGCCCCCTTCAGAGGAGACATATCTCTTGTAAAAGTTGCTGCTTTTAGTTGAATTTAATTTACATTCATCTTACGAATAATGATACTATTAAGAAAGTGATTTCTGCAAAAGTAAAAACATTTGGAGCTTCAGACTAGACTAATAATGAAGATGAAACCCTCATTTCTCCTGTGTGACAATCTTGTTAACCCTCTCATAGCCACAATTAATGAAGTATTTCAATTTATGTCCTGATACTCAGCAGTGCTTATGCGAGATGCATAATGTATTAGTGGCTTTATGTAAGGATTTCTGAGGTTGCGTTTGTCCTGTTTAATCTTCAGCAACTAAGATAGGCTTCATTTTTCAGAAGCAACCACTAAGTTTTGGCATCCGAGTTTTTCAGTTTCAATCTTAAGCCAATCAAGGCCTAACTCTTAGAAATGCAATTTTGTTTGTCACACTGAAATACAAGTTCTGGACACCTCAGAAACAAGGTTTCTTCAGTTAGAGGATGCTTTTGTAAATATTGACCTTCTCACTTCTTTTTGATTCAGTATCTATACATGAAAAATGCAAGAGAAACTCTGCACAATCCAGACACTGCTTATCTTAATTTGTATTAATAATTGGGGCTTTAGCTTTTTATCAGGAAAGTAACCCAGTGCCCGCATTCCTACTCACATTACAAATCCCTACTACCCTCATTACCTCTCCATTCACCTCATGAAAAGTAAAACTACTGCACTTTTCATATAATAGAATTCCGCAACAAGAAAACCATCATCTGGATTTTCATGTGCTACAGATTAAAACTACACGCCATGGGCTCCAGGAAACAAAGTTCTTACCGCCTTCCAGTTATAATAGGCAAAAAATCTTCTGATTTGGCTTCGATGACTTTAAACATTACTTTCTGCAAATCTGAAATTCCCACAGCCATGTCTTCCAGCATCCCTGCTTCTTCACCTATATGGAAAGATTACAGAGGTTATTAACCGAGTAGACAGATCAGTCACCGAATAGGTTATAGTAAAGCAATATGGGGATTATATTTTCCAGTCTGTGCATCTAAAAATCACAGCCCTAAATCCACATTAAAGTAACCTACATAAAAGCAGACTGATTTTTCGAACTGCTGACAATTCTCTGTGGTCTAAATGATAACTATGAGTATTAAGCACCTCTGAAAATCAGCCTGCTTTATATGTGCATAGAATAACCTCAGAAAAGCCACTTTTGTCTATTCTGAAAGTATTTTTAAAGACTGTCCTGCTGATGGAGGACAAAGGTTTTGAGAATAACAATGAGTATCACGCAAAAGGGAGCCTTAACTGCAATCTCCAAGTGAGGGTCTGCAATTGCCTGTGCATTAGAGAGCTGCACAAATGCTAAATCCCTCTACTTTGGTCAAATCTCTAATTTGGGGAAGGATTCCAATACATGTAGTTCAAAGCATTTTGAAATCAACGGCAGCTTCTCCCTCCAAATTTCTTTTTTAACACCTATCAAATGATGGCAACTATAACAAGCTAGGAATTAAACAGTTTTCAAGCTATCTTCACATCACCAATTCTGATAAAGTCAGGGCAGAGGCTGATACAGTCAGTAACTGTTTAAATCTGCTGTTCAGGTTAGCTTTATAAACTTGCTATTTTGGGTCAGGCCGAATACCTATACAAATGGAGGCGTTTTTTATTAAAACAAAAAGTGCCACTAGTTGAACTGAGGAAGGAGTCTCCCATATTTAAGACAACGTAGTTCAGCACTCTGCATGGAATAATTAGCAACTAGCGTTCTCAGAGGAATTGAGAATAAAATAAATGAGTAATTTTTGATGCAGAATTGACATCACAGCACCAAGGACTTCAACCGTGCTATTATATGGAAGCCTACTGTCTCCTAAGGGTAGTATTTGTTGATTCAATAAGCCAAATTACTGGAAGCAGAACAGGGGTTAAAATAAGAACCTCCTGGGTAAAATTCTGGTCTGGATGCATGAGGAACTTTGTCCAAGAACAATACTTACTATATGTACTAAGGAGTCCTTCATATTGCACAAGCAATCCAACAGTGTGAAGCTGTTGTAAAAATCCTTGGTCATGCAAACCTGTGTGCAATTTGATTATAAACCCACAGACCAATCCAGCAAGCTATAAAGGCAATGAAAAAATGTGAAATTAACAGACGTACTGTTACATCATCGTTAAAAATCAGACTTCCTATCATTATGCACAACAGAAGTAATATTTAGATATTTGAGAAAACAGCACAGATATTTCTGTTTAGTGACTACATACATTATTTTGTATTAATATATTATTGAGGCATTTTTGGTGTAAAAAACAGCAAAATATTCCCTTATTTTACATTAGGTACACTACATTTGTTTTGTGGGGTTGTGTGTTATTTACACTGACATAAGGGAGACCAGAACCTCTGCTAGCCGGCTATAAACACATAAGGCTGTGAATTATGATGGATTTGAAAGCAGTTAGGCACCTAATGCAACTGAATCTCCTTGGCAGTTGCACCCTAACTCCTTAATTCCTGGGAGTGTTGAAGGCCAGGCTGGATGGGGCTTTGAGCAACCTGGTCTAGTGGGAGGTGTCCCTGCCCATGGCAGGGGGGGTTGGAACTCGATGATCTTTAAGGTCCCTTCCAACCCAAACCATTCTATGATTCTATGAATTATGTTAGGAAAAACATATAACTTAAGGGAGAAAATCAGATGAATCATTTAAAGAAAAATCTATCTGGAAAACGTGATCTACGGGAGAAGATCAAAAGAACTTCAGTTATTTACCAAGAGAAGGCAAGTCTGAGAAGAGACATGCTAATAGTCTTCAAACACATAAAATACTGCTACAAACGGAAAACAAAATCTGTTCTTCTTTTCCAAGGTGACCAGGAGAAAAAAATATGCAGCTTGAATAGCAGAAAGGAATATTCTAGGCTAGACTTGAGAACTTCACCTACGGCTGAGGATACCGGCTTATAGTCTAGGAAGACTAAAAATAGCTTTATGGATCTTTCTTTGTGCAAAATGGAGATTAGGTAATCTTTTCCAGTCCATTGCAAACCTACTTCTCTGACTCAGTGATACAGTTACTACGGATTTCCATTTACTATTAATTTCTCTATCACATTATAAAATATTTCAGTGGATGTAATGGAAAACATATGAAAATTTTGTGTTAAATTGGAAAAAAAACAAACAACAAAAAAGAAAAAACACAAGCACTGGCACAAATAGTATGCTTAATTACAGAAACAGTAAGAGATAAGTGACACAAGACAACCTACTGCTTGACTAAAGACGATGTCTCTTCTTAGGGTCAGCATCAAACATTGTGGCAAACCACAGGCAAGTTCCTGGAGCAGAACAAATGCCATCGATTGCTTCGCCCTGGTCACCACCTCTCCCATGCAGTCCTTCAGCGTAATCACCAGGGGATAAAGCTGTTCATACCAATCACCTAGAACAAGACAGAGCATCCGTTCCAAAACAGGAAACTGGCAGTGAAAATCCTTTTCAGAATGCTAAGAGGGCTGCAGTGGCTGTGTAGATCATCCTACACTTTAAAATGACCCTGCAGCTCTATTCCAACCATTGTGGCAAATGTCATTGGAGAATATGCTTACAGGTAGGACTCAAGCTTACCACACCATGACTGGGGCTAAAACCTTGGCCTGAATCCAATTATATCCTGAGACAATGACTTTTTAACAGACCTAAGCTCTCTGCAAAACTTGCATTAAAGTGTCATGAACAGAGCATACAGAGATACATGTGAAAACTCATTAAGCCCAAGATAAATACACTGGAGATGAAGATCTCCCACTCGTCCCAGCACTGACAACTTGCTATCTAAAAAAGTACCCCCCTTTTTTTTTTTGGTGAAGTGCCTGTATTTAAGAAAGAGTGGGTGCTGGAAGGCAAAACAGGAGAAGAAATTGATATCTGGAAATATATTATCTGATTCATGTACAGGCTGGAAAAATACTAACCTTCAGGTCACTTTCCTTTTTAGGTTTTCTCGATATTGTTCTCTTTAAATATTTAGAGATATGGAACTCATTATTTTTTTAGCTACTTTGAGCAGAGGGATTTAGAACTATTTTGTAATATGTTTTGCTCTGTTAAAATATATGCTAGGAACATCAGAAAAAACAAGCTAGTGAAATGCTTGAAAAACGAGACTCCTTAATACATTACAAATGAAACAAAGTGATAACTAATAATGTAGGAAAATCACAACAGCTTACTCAAACCTGCCTGGTTATGAAGCTGTTCCTGAATTTTTCAGGATTTAATAAAAATCAGATTTGCATTGTAGTTACATATGGTTTTGCCTACCTCTCTTAGTTGAGCAAATAATAATTTTAAAAAAACCCAAACAACCAAACACCCTCCCTCAGAATCTACATCTCAGTTTCATTGTTATAGTTTAAAATGAAAGAGAAATCAACACTCCAGAAGTACCTATATAAAAATAGGGAGTGTAACCAGCTTAATACAGTCCATCACTGACTCATGTTTTCTGTAGATTAGTGCAATTAAGAATCAATGATAATTAAAATCTGTTCCGTTTAAATTGTAATTAGGTGGAAGATAACAGCACGTTGTTTCAGGTAACATTCTGAGTCAGGCCAATGAAAGACTCATTAGTACTGAAGAAGTTCTTTAGGCAGTAAGACCCAGCTGCCTGTTTCAAAGTCAATTTGGCTATGCTCCAGAAAAATATGTAAATGAATAAAACTGTAGCCAAGAAGACTGGAGAGAACTTTGAAAGCCAGGAGGCAAAAAAAATAAGGTGCAAGAAAGAGGAAATAGAAACAAGACAGAGCAGTCACAGAGAACAACTTGGGTTCCTCTGCAAATGATGTCTTTGTGGTCAGACAATGTGTGTCTTAACACAGTCATACATATTTAAGTGTGAGTAATACAGACTGAAGAACCATTCCCTGGAAAACAGTAGTTATGAAGTTAGAGCCATCGTGAAAAAAACAGAACATAAGCCATCCCCAGTTTCACACTCCAGCAAAGAGGTGAATTTATACATGCCATTGACTAAGAGAGTACTGGTACACTGCGTGCCAAGGTCTGGTGTACACATTTTAAAGAGACTGCTGAAAAAAATGGAGAGCTCGCAGAGGAGAGCTACCAAGATTTAGAGTTCAATCTCTTTAAGCCTATGAAAAAGGCTGAGCTGCAACTTGATTCCCCCTCTTCATGAGGAGAAAATAACAAGTACTAACAGGGATGTTTATTCTAGGGAATAAAAGCAAAAGAACAACCAAAGGTCGGAGGCTGCTGTGAGACACAGTCAAATTTAGAAATAAGGTAGACAACAAGGTGTGACATACTGGAAGTCAGACCAGACAGATCAGACAATCTAAACTCTCCTTTTGAGTCTTAAATTATAGTAATTTACTAGAATTATTCAATAAATAAATGCCAAGGAAAGCAACAGCAGCAGAATAAGATCAAAAGATGCATACCGAACCAGTGAACAGGACTATATGTGATAAGAATACAGTTCCCCGTCTGCTTCTGAATTGAGTAAACAATGAAAAAGATCATACCTGGCCACTTTAAAGTAGACGTCAAGGTACAGCTAATACACATCTGTTCCACTTTCATAGGAAAGCAGAGCTGGATACAGACACAACCAAAGATCATGCAAGTACACTGACAGCCAGGGCAAGAGAGAAAAAGCTGAATTTCTAGAACTAGCCACACTTTTTGAACCTGCTATTACAATTTCAGGTTACGTGGATAGGGCTAAAGAGCTTTACTGACACTCTCTTTCATAAAAGAGGGGGGTCACATACTGGCCACAAGTCATATAACACCTAGATCTGCTTCTACTCAGCTGCCACTTAACCAGTCAATCCGCACTGTGTATTTCTGCTTCTTTAGGAACATAACTTTGTACTTGTCCTTACTGAACTGCATCCTAATATTTCAGTGCTCCATTTCATCGAGATCCATTCTAATCCTGCTCCCATGGTGCTTAAAGCCTCTCCCAGCTTTAAGCATCTGCAAATTTTATAAGCATCATCCATATTTCATAAGCCAAGTCAGTAATGAAAATATTGAATAATACCGGACCCAGAACAAACGTAAGTGGATTCTACTTCATGCAGCCTTCCAGGTTAACAGTAAACAACTGATTCCTACCTTCTATTATGATTTTCCAAATTACTTTGCACATCCCTTGTAGTAGCTTCAAGATCATTTTCTCA
Source organism: Ibidorhyncha struthersii (assembly GCA_013398815.1). Taxonomy (NCBI): domain Eukaryota; kingdom Metazoa; phylum Chordata; class Aves; order Charadriiformes; family Charadriidae; genus Ibidorhyncha; species Ibidorhyncha struthersii. Next base: position 278,468 of record VZSZ01005023.1, on the reverse strand, counting down.
CAAGGATTTATTTGGGGAGACTACATGTTTGGAATACTAATTTACTAACATAAATAATTTTTGTCAGTAATAGTTGCATTAAGGACTTCAAAGATTTGAAATTCTCAAGGCCATTTTTTCATTAAAGGACATTCATGCTAAACAGATTAAAAATAAATCCCACTGAGTATTTAATGTCCCAAAGAATAAAGAGCTTTACTTACATATGTATTTTGCTCTGTAGAAAACAATAAAAATTGTAAGTTTGTAGGAAATCTTACCCTAATGACTGAGGAAATATGAATTATTTTATTATAGAATATAAATAGAATTGCACTTGCCAAAAGGAAAGAAGATAAACCTATACCCTCGTGTGATTAAGCTATCCAGAACAACCATCTACTACTTGCTCACAATGACAATTCTTGTTCACAATTAGTAAGGATGTCCAATGCCCAGAAGGTGGAGCTAGTTAGCAAATCTAAGAGAGATATTGCATTGTTTTTTGAAAACAGCATATTTATGAATGGACTAGTATATTCTCGTGTTTATCCTTTTATTTTAAAGCAAGTTTAGTGTGTTAACATCAAAATAAGAGATGTGTCTCAGATGGAGGTGGTGGAAAAGACAACTCTAGAAAAAGTCTATATAAGCACTGTTAAACTGATGTTTATGAAACAAACAAAAATAATTGTATTTTGAAGCTTACAAGTAAATTCAGCAGAATTTGGAAAATAAAATTTTCTTGTATGCAAGAGATGAATATGGGATATCAATAAAATTCATAAAGAGATATTATTTGTAAAGGGAGCTTTAAAATCCCGGTCTAAAGTCAGGTTCAGATTAACCTGTTCTAACCTGTGACAACCTTGTTGATATGCGAGGATACTGCTTGGTTACGAGCTACTGCTTACATATCTAGAAGAGTTTGGAGAGAGGTGCAAGATGCTTTACAACTCCTTCATGAGAAAACTGGCAGTCAGCTCAAAATCAGTTGTTGCTGTAAAGAAGACGCAGGGGGCCAACCACGGCTCAGGACCTCTCGTCCTACAGAGACTGATGATAGCTTTGTAGAATCACTTAGGGAAAGGAATAGTACAAATTATTGCTTTTGTGTTTAACATATTCAAGGACCTACTCGAGTTTCTTTTAAGTTACAATTGCAAGATTTGCATCCTCAACACAGTGGAAAATCCTTTGAAAAGACTGAAGAATTAACTGAATGAATAAATATCTCAAGAAGACTTTAGGAGCAAGAACAGAAACAAGGAGACTACAGGATGACTGTCAGGTTGCTAAAATGACAAAGGCAGCCTGTCCTGTTTGGAATTTTCAGCATCCAAACAAAAGGGTCAAAGCCTAGCAATGAAGCAAGGAAACTCAATTCAAAAATTGTGCTAGTCAGCCGTTGGAAAGCAAACTAAAACAAGGAATAAAAGCCAAACACATTAAAATGGAAACTGGAAGGATGAAATTAAAAGTAGTATCACCACTATGCAGTTAGTGTAAGATTAAAACAAGAGTAGGTGCAGCAAAGCACTGAGTAAATACTCCACTTCCATTGCTAACAGAGAGTTGTGGAAGTCCAGTTTATGACAGGATTTGCCCTTCGGTTGCTGAAAAGTGCCTTTCAGTCCTATGTTCTCTTAATCAGCATGCCTGCACAGGCAAATGACCTGCTTAGCTTGTCATTTCTACGTGCTAATATTCAACTTGCAATATGTCAAACTGCATGTTAAATTTGATAAAGTTTGGCAGAAAAGCAAGCTCTTGCTTTTCCCAAAGTCACGCCCATTGAAGTGCTTATTAAAATGTGCTGGTAATCAAAGAGGAAAAGCCCTAAGGCTTTGGAATAGCGCTCCTATCCCATTTTGCCCTAGCAACAGAGAAAAAAAGCCAGTTGTGTCACTGCTGTCTGCACCACCTAAAAATCAGTGGAAATCTTTGACGGCTTCAAGTCACCTCAAAATTTAAATAGTATGAAGTTAAAAACTAAACATGGAACTAAAAGCAGAAGAAAGCATAATGTTGTACTCGTAGAGGAACAGAGGACCCTACAACATGCGGTAATGAATGTAACAGCAGCTATCCATGACTTAGAATCATAGAATGGTGCGGGTTGGAAGGGACCTTTAAAGATCATCAAGTTCCAACCCCGCTGCCACAGGCAGGAATGCCTCCCACTAGACCAGGTTGCTCAAAGCTCCATCCAACCTGGCCATGAACCCCTCCAGGGATGGGGCATCCACAGCTTCTCTGGGCAACCTGTTCCAGTCCCTCAACTACCCTCACAGTAAAGAATTTCTTCCTAATATCTAACCTAAATCTACCCTTTTTGAGTTTAAAACCTTATTCCTATTGCTACACTCCCTGATAAAGAGTCCCTCCCCATCTTTCCTGTAGGCCCCCTTTAGGTACTGGAAGACAACTATAAGGTCTCCCTGGAGCCTTCTCTTCTCCAGGTTGAACAACGCCAACTCTCTCAGCCTGTCTTCATAGGAGAGGTGCTCCAGCCCTCTGATCATGTTCAGAAGTATTTTTGTTTCCTCAGAATAATTAATGTCTGCTACTCAAGTGAACACAGACCAAGGGAGAATTTTTCATCTTGCTGACTAAATGATAACTTATAGCAAAAGCTCTTCTTCTGAAGATGCAAACAAAACCAGAACACAGTTCCATTTCACATTTCTACTAGCATTGCATTGGGAGGGATGCACTGAAAAGATGCAGTGCCCATCCCTAGGACACTGAAAGACAGAAAGGTTTAATCCAGACTTACAGAATCCCCCATCAGGTATCAGATTATTCAAGAAAAATTAACCCACATAAGCCTGCAGCAATGTGGCTATGAACAGATGTTTTCCTTCATTCCAGCTAGGAAATATGGCACCATTCCCCACACACACTTTGCTGCCTGTGCTGAAGGTCACCATTGGCCAATTCATCTGCCCGGCAACATAGTTTATGATTCCATAATTCACTTCAGGCAAAATCCAGGTGCAATCACACTGACAGCTTATATTGTTTGAGATAATGCAGTGGATTTTGTATGTAGCAAATTAGGGAGTACTCACACAGAGCCAGTGGAGGAATGGCTGGGTGATAGTTCTGACGGTGTGGTACAAGGACCAGATGGAAACAACAGCCTCTTTTAGCAGCACAGCTACACATGGAGATCTGTCGGGGGCTGTGTAAGCATAAGAGCAAACTACTGTGTTCCACTGGCACCTCTAATGCTGTAGGACAGGCTTCACATTCTGACTCCCATGGAAAATGAAAAGGCAAAAATAAAAATAGTTTAGTGTTGTCAAGTAGTTCTCCAAGGCAAACTGGCCTAGAGTTAAACGAATAATATATAAAAAAAAAAATCCCCTCTCCTTTAAAATCCATCTACTCTTCCTGATTTATCCTGCAGAGAAATCATAATCCTGCAACTGATGAAACCATAGCATGTTACCTTGGTAACTGATAACTCGAATTCAGTCTTAAGAATACACTCAAAAGTCAGACTGCATGGAAAGTTATGCTAAGAAAGGTATAATTCATGTTGAAAGGTAAGTACAAGAAAAAGGTGCCACCGATATTTCTGATTACAAAGATTTCATACAATAAATATAAGCATGTTGGGAAAAAAAAGAATAAGATCACACAACGTCAATGCTGAGACTGCAAATATAAACCTATCTTAGGAAGCTCTGAATATATGTTATGACAACATCTGTAGTTACATGAATATGCTATTGCTCAAAACCATCAAATTATTGTCATAACATTTTCTACCATCTAAAATGAACATGTGTGCATTCTTTGACATCTTTTTCATTGTTATATGCTAGAAAAAAAAATTGTATTATAGCAGTCAGGTTCACTAATATAAGCAAACATTTCATCCCTTCTCAGTGTTTTGGTCAAGCCCCGGTTATTGCCCATTTTTCTTACAAACAGCAGCACAACTTTTCTTAGGATCAACTCCAGCACTGAAGCAGTTTCAGACTCAGTCTATGCCCAGACATTTGCAGTGTTATTTTAATACATTATGCTCAAATTATGGTATAATATATAATCACAAGATACATCAAGCTTTTCAGGTATGTAATGTTTGTGAATTGTATGTAGGTTTCTAAAATTACAGAATCTTATGCTATCTATGGGTGTAAACACAGTATGATTTTATATCTAGGAAAAAGGTATGAACCCATACAACCAGGCTTCAAATACAAAATGGAGCATAATTAAAGCAGAATCTATAACCCTAAACGTAGAATCTCAATCTCTGTGTAGGTGCTTCACGGTGCATTCTCAGGGCTTCATGTCAAACTTAAGAAAGGGAGGTACAGAGAAAAAAAAGCCACATATGACCTCACTCTCATAGAGAAGTCAAGCGTGAAAAATTTTGGGCCCAAAGGCAATAGTTTTGAAAAACCATGAGGCAACCAACTTTGGCACACACCTGGATGGTTCCTCAGAAAGCTCCATCTTTGAAGTAAATCCTATAAAAGAAAGCCATTTTAAAACACCTCTGTTTCTATGTGACCTTGAAAGTCCTATAAGATGTCAAAGGCACTGCACGATGCTCTCATGAAAACATCATTAGGAAATTATGTCTTCCTTAAAAAGCAGAACATGGAAACAAAGCAATCTGCCCCACAAATCTCCTGCGGTTCCCATGTGATGGGGTGTTTCAGAACACTCAGCACAGCACTTCAGCAGAAGCACTGACTCTGCTTTCACAGAAGGGCACTTGTACTGATTCAAGAGAAAGAGGGAAGGCCCTGAAATGAGGGAAAAAGGAATTTATTCCAGTGCCGTAAAGTCTTGATATTTTTTGTGTCCTTGGCCTGTCAGCTCCGGAAGACAACTCCTCGGCCGAATGAAACACATCTATAATTTTCTAACCATTACAATTATCATTATTGCTTAGCAAGAGGTAACTTTCATTCTATTTGTTGATGGCTTATTATAGTACTTAAAAGGAAGTAACTTTTAAGTTCTTTTGGCTTTGTGAGCTAAAAGCTCTAAACAATATTTCATTTGTCTGTGTAGGGCGTAAGCCTGAATCAACGCTAACAGCACACTTTTTGATAACTGCAACAAAAGACTCAAATGGACTGGTTAAATACATTTCACAGCTTATACAGAATAGAGACATCAGGAGGTTGAAGAGAGTGAAGGAAAATCTGTAAACATTTGTGTCGCTAAGCATGTCAGAAAGCATCCGAAAAGAGTTATCTTAAACCATGACTTTTTTCAGACTGGGGAGGGAAAGGGAAACCTGAAGTTTTGTTCCACAGTTATGGGATACAGATAAAAAACAGTGCATGCATGTATACACACACGTGTATACACACACAAATGCACTGCAGTAACTTGGGGGAAGTCTGGGTGAAAGTCTACTACTACTATACCCGCAAAACGTTTCTAATAGACATACTGGATTTCTGCTAACAACAGCAGAGAACCTTGTTAGTACCAGGGGGAAGAGAAGGGAATTAGGCACAAGAACAAATATTCAATTTTGTTCTTTTAATCAAAATCAGTACGCTTGGGTTCACTTTCTAAAGATTCTTGCAAGTTGACAACTACACCTACCTCACTGTTGAGTATTTGCACCTTCTTATCTGAAAAAGGTCTGAAAAATGTAGAAAGATAACTCTGTTGATACTTTGCACCTGCAAGACTTCACTGGAGAATAAAGATGGTATCGTCTATCTCTCTAACATTATAGGGATACTTGCCTGGTAGACAGAAACACAGAGAAACAAACAGACAAGAAATATTCTGGTCTCTGGACTATTCATACGAAACTAAGTCCAACACATTAGGCACTGAAAACAAGAATTCGAGGATGCCAGTACAAATCCCTCATACTGATAAAAATGCTGACACAGCTGCATTAAAAATCAGTAGTACAACCAAAATCTGTTGCACGAAACTCACCAGTACTACACTAATTATTTACAGCTGAAAAAAATGATTAATTCTTGTTATGTAAGAAATAAATGACAAATGAGTTCTAATAACTTTAGAACTCTTGATATAAAATTATGTAATTAAAATCTGAGGGGGAAATAGCACATGTAAAGGAAAATATAGGACAAAATACACAATTAAAAAAAACCCACCAAAATTATACAAAACTCCATAAAATAAAGTGGTTGTGGGGTTTTTGTTGTTTGGGAGGAGGTTTGTTTTTGTAACTGAAGAGTCGCACAAGGTTTGGTTCCGATTTCCTTATACTTGGACTACCACCATTATCACCAAGGAGCTGTTTCATTTGTTGCAACACACTTGCACATCAGAAAGACTCGTCAGACTTATGAAGCAGATCTAACCCATGCCTAGAGAAAGCAACAAGGAATGTAGCCATAGGAGAAGAGCAGAAGATTTGGTGACAAGGACCTGCTGTGGACAAAGTTTTCTTTGCATCATCTCATGGAATCACTCTAGTTAGCCTTCATTATTGACACAGACTGACGACTGCGTTCAGAGAATAATAAGTTTGAGCAAATCAGAAAACAAGTATCAGTATGTCACTTCAGGAAAGTGGAAGGGTTTACAGGAGAATGACACTGCAACAGAATGTTCACCTTTCCTTAAAAGTTTCCTATGGAGTAAGACACACTCCAATTTTTTTTTTTTCCTCAAAATGTTATATTCAAGTAAAATCTAAAAGAAATGAAACTACATCAGCCTTCAAAGGAAAACATTATGGTTTCAAAAGTAGTACAAAAACCAGCATGGCAAGCCATTTGAGCACACAATGGAGCTGTAATTTGATAAATAGCCTTCCACCATTCAAGGCTACAACCGTGCAAAACCTTCCTATCAGCATTCTCATCAAAGATACTATTGACTCTTCTCTATTTCATTTTTCTGTGACTTTTTCCATTTTTATTTACTCTAGTCAACGATAAAAAAAAAAGAGGTTGCTTACCACCTGTATGCAACACCTTGCAATCTGCTGCTGAAGGGTCATTTTCACCTTCTTTAATGTTGCTGATGTTGTCTTTTTCAAGCAATCTGTCCACCATGGCAATAACGCAGTTTAAACTCTTTCCCACATTGGCCCACACTCTGTCCTGAAAAGAGTGTAAATTTCACTGCATGTTACTGAAGAAGACAAATAAGAGACAATACTAACTTCATATTAACACCTTAAAGTGGAGACAGAATCGTGCAAATTTAATGGTTTAAGTTGGAAGGGACATTAGAGATCATCAAGTTCCACCACCCCCCTTGCCATAGGCAGGGACATCTCCCACCAGCCCCGGTTGCTCAAAGCCCCATCCAGCCTGGGCTTCAACACCTCCAGGCATGGGGCCTCCACAACTTCTCTGGGCAACCTGTTCCAGTGCCTCACCACCCTCACAGTGAAAAGTATCTTCCTGATAACTAATCTAAGTCTACCCTCTTCCAGTTTGAAGCCATTCCCCCTCGTCCTAATTCCTACATGCCCTTGTAAAAAGTCCCTCTCCAGCGCTCTTGTAGGCCCCCTTCAGATACTGGAAGGCCACTATACAGTCTCCCTGGAGCCTTCTCTTCTCCAGGCTGAACAACCCCAACTCTCTCAGCCTGTCTTCATAGTAGAGGTGCTCCAGCCCTCTGATCATCTTTGTGGCCCTCCTCTAGACCCGCTCCAACAGGTCCATGTCCTTCTTGTGCTGAGGACTCTGAAGCTAGATGCAGTAAATTAAAGGACTAGAATTAGAAATTTGCTGTCATGACATGTTTATTAGGTAACGCAATTTCAATTTCGTTCTTCACCTCTCACACAAACTGCAACCATAACTGAGTTTATTATAAATATGAGAATTACAGAAGTAATAGAGTGTTAGAAGAAATTCTGTACAAGCAGAGAACAAAAGAGATAAATTGGAGTGAAAGAAAGAGCTGTTATGGAACAGAGATACAGGAAGGGTCCTTCAGGTGCTGGATGCTGCAGAAACCAAAGTTTTTGCGCCTACTTTTTTAGGGCTGAACAAGAAAAAGGAAAAAAACCCATGCCCTACATGAAATGAGGCTGTACACAAGGCCAGCAATCAGACTAAAAGCAAAATATAACAAACCCACAAAAACCCCCATGTACATGTTTTACTGCTGAGTCATTCTGAAACTAATGCAGAGCAACCAGAGTTTTCTTGAGGGTTAAAAATAGGAAGATAGTATCACTGCTCTTCTTTCCACTTTATGATACAATATCCAGAAGCATTATGCACATGTCAGGCCTTGAGGTGTAAAAATGGAGTTGCAAGAGACAACAAGAGAGCAGGTTAAATAAAACTGAAAACTCGGAGCAATTCCATAAATGGTAACAATTGGAAGTTGGTTGAAGGCAAAGTTAGAACTACTACCAAGGCAAACATTTAATCTAAGATTTAGTTTTAATTGTATGCCACATTTCTTAGGCCATTATTCTGACCAGAGGGATCTGATCTTTCCATGCTCTTTCCACTTAAGGGCACACCCTGTGACAAGCGGGTATCCTGCCCTGGGGGACATGACATGAGCCTGCAGGCAGAAGCATGTACTTGCTGGAACTGTAGAGCAACACAGCTCCCCAAACCTGATTCCCGGAAAGATCTTCTAGGGCTGCCTTAAGGACAAGTGAACATCTAGTCTTACAGGTAGATGTAGAAACTAGGGTTTGATCCTCTCCCTAGATAAACCCATGCCTTAACCATACTATGAAAAAGGTATTGTTGATCTACAAGAGGCAGGAAGCTGGTCACTCTCATGCAGAACTGCATTTAATCCACAAATAATTTTTTTTTAAGTACCGCATGTACAACACAACAAGTGGAAATATCTGCACCTGTACGCGTGAAACAAACCATTAGACACATGAGTATCCGATATTCATATGGGCAGATACAATGTAAAGGCAAAGACAGAGGACAGGTATAGATTCCTTTGAAAGTTTCATCCTGTATGTACCTCAAGCGTTCCTGAAAAATATTTAGAATATGGGTGAAATGATTGATTTCCACCACCCACAAGTATTATTTTTGGGAGATTCTGTGAAGAGCAATGAAGTACTGCAAATAATAAAAATTCTGGCCCCGAACAGCTGCAAGTTTTACCAGAGAGTAGCAGGGAACTTCAGTCTTTCTAGTCACTGAAGTTGCTGAGGTATATGAACTTAAGTTCCTCAGCGTGACTGCAGCAACGTGATTTCCCTTCCCTCCCTCTGCTGGGGGAGTTTAATCCCAACACAAAGAGCGTTAAACTCTTAATGAGCATCTGGAGTTATTGCACAAGCAACACAAATATGAGCCCTTGTTTCATTTTGGAAAGAACACTTTTCTCTTTTCAAGCTAACTATTAACCCAGCATTGAGATGATGTCTATACAATATTCACACAAACATTCCCCGAGGGCTTAGAAACAAAATTCATAAACATCTGTTGACAGAAAGCTCACTCATATATCTGGCTTTTTTACATATGGGCAAGTGAGAGGGAGCAAGTGGCCTGTCCCACAGCTCTTTTTCTCCACGTAAGAGGTTCCTGGGATTAGAAGCTATTATTATAGGCAGACAGAAAAAGCAGATGCGTCTATTGTTCATTGCGACGTTATTCTGTATGCACGAAAGATGGGCACATTTTTCCAAGAGGGCTGGTGAAATTCTGCAGTTTGGCAAGAACAATTCTCAAGTAAAAATGCAGTTTGCAATCAATGAAAATTAAGTGACTCCCTATCATTCTCCATGAGAAGAAACCCATCCATTTCACATTCGTCATCCCTCACTATTCCCATAACATTTTCTTGTAGCCCAGCACACTTTCCACCCACCTTTCACCTTATGTGGTCTACTTTCAGTTTTCTCAAGAACTACCTCAACAAGTGATCATTTTGAAGCACGTGCCAGGTTAAAGGACAAAATACACCCACAGCCTCTCAAGTCAGCATTCTTATAAGCCCTGTGTGAAGTGATGGATCAGAGGAAAATAAGTCTTATTTCTTGATACACTGAAGTACTAAACCCCTAGATTCCTAAGCAGGATGCTTCTCTCCTGATACCAGTTTTCCCACCAGTCGCTGCGGAGCTAATTGGATGGTAAGTTTACTGCTGTGGTGTGAAAGACCAAGAGAAACAAGGTCTCTGGCTCCCTCTCATTACTGCTTCTTTAAGCTCAAAGGCCAAGCCAATGACAGGAAAAGTGGAAATCTGTAACAGGGCTTGACCCCATTGGGACATGGCAACGGCACATTGACATCTTCTACTTCTTCCAAATTTCAGAAGCCATTTGGGACGTTAAGGAGTCCCGGCACATGTGGTTAAGTGTTGCTAGTTAGAAATGGTCACAGTTGCACTTCTCTTGCCGCCCCTGTGGTGGCATTGGCAGGCATGCATGCATACTCCTAATGATCTCCATGAAAAGCTAGGCCTTGGCATCACATAAAGCTGGGCACTTTTCTTAGGACACTTAAAAATGAACCTGTGAAATAATTGTCTTTCATCCACCTAATTCAAAAACTGTAATTAATTTCCATCCGCTTTGAAAGCATCAGTAAAAGGCAATTCAACTGCCTCATTTCAGAGAGCAGGAGCGGAAAACTTTTCTTGTCATTGCACCCGACTGGGTGTCTTCCTCCTAAGCAGTGCCAGCCAGTGGAGTCCCAGAGGCTGTCTTTGTTTTTAAAGGATTCTCAGGCTTTGTAAAGTCACTACAAAGCTCGTCAGTCATCTCTTATCCTTCCAGATACACCACTACAGTTCCGTGCTTTACGTGTGCCAAACAGGACACAGCAACCGCATTCCCCAGTGCTCTGAAGATACAGTGCTCCTTCATGTGGGTTGATAGCCATGTATTACCCTAAGGCCCTTTTGAGGTATGCTCATAGGTAAAGCAAATATCTTAACTAATATGTATGATTAATACCCTCTTGTGATGTGACAGTGCTTTGGAATGGAATATATCATACACAGGTCAGTATTTCAGACCCGAATCTGAGTACTGTGTCAGGATTTGTATATAGCTTATTGGAAATGCCATTTTATCTGTTCTTTGTAGCTCCAGCCACATTAAGCAGTCAGTCAGAAATGTAGAGCAGAAACAGCTCCAAGTGGCAATGGGCCCACCTTTTCTTGTATTATACATGACAGCATGCTTTGTTCCCTCCTGCGGGGAGGTTCTAGGATAGCAGAAGCAGCTGGCAAGAGGAGAAGAGAATATCTACCCAGAGGTAATCTAAAACTCTCAAGTTAAATATTTTTCCTTCAACAGTAATGCCTACTGCCTACGTGCAGCACACCAATATAAATAGCTCAAGCCATACTGCTGTCAGCTACTCTGGGATGAATATTTGTACTCAGTATCAAAGAAAAGAGGTGCAACACAGTATTGCTATTAAGAAGGTGGCTTTTTGGAAAACACTGGCCACTCAGTGAAAAGGTACCCTGCACAGTTAAGAAATCGGGAGTTATTCCATAAAGACAAAGTCTGGATGACAAGGAAAGGGGTGGACCTCCCCTAGTTTTTAAACATTGCCTTGAATTCACTCTCGTGACCATCATAAGGTAATGCAGCCATTGGAAGTGGATGGAACAGGGTCAGCTAAAGAGTTGTTAGATGTCACCGCTTTAGATTTTGGGCAAAACTAGAACTGAAATTCCAATTGTAAAATGCAACTCTAGTGCTTGATAATAGTTAGGCGAATAAAAAAACAACAAAGGAGGATACAGTACTGTGCATACAAAGCAATGTATCTCAAAGATTTTTTTCCTTTATAGTTGACTTTCAGAGTAGACTAAGCATTTTTTCAAATTTTACACGCATTTATTCTTTCTCTTTTCATCATGCTAATGACAATTTGATCATTAAAGCTTCCATTATTCATTCCCACCATGGACAGAAAGAACTGAAAAATAATGGAAGCCTAATCTTTCAAATTTAGAAAAAAAAACCAAAATTTCTCTAAGATTTATACTGCCTCAAGTTTGAGAGTGACTCTGACTCAGTTTAACTCAGAAAATAGCTGAAGATACACTTAATTTTAATCAAGCAGGTAATCTTACTAATTCAGCAGAAAAAAAATGGATACACTTTAAACTAATGTGCTTACATGTTTTAATAGATGAGGACCAAGCACCTGGCAGAAATAAATTTTTTAAAAAAATCAATAATGAAATACATTAAAACTAGCTTCTCTGGAGACACAGAACTACTAAATTAAAACATAACTTGCACAAAAATGCCAATTTTCCAATGCAAAATTTCTCTTTTTAATAAATCTATTGTGATATGTATTTTTCTGAATGTTTCAACAGCTGGAAACAAACATTTTGGCTTCCATTTCAAGGAAAGACGAACCATTCTAGCCCTTCAGGTTGCTGAGAAAACATGAAAAAGTGAATTCAAGGTTCTAAACCCAGAACACAAAAGAATGAGTTACTTATTTATTGTTTAAATCTCATGACTACATAATGCATGGGGTTGGAGATAATTGTCTTTTCTCTAGAAGACATACATTCTTCTTCCCTTATTTGTGGTACAGATAAAAATCACAGTTCAGGTGTAAGTACTGTGGCTCATACAAGTTATTAATTATTTACAATAGAGATTAATATGCTGGTATCCTTTATGTTTATGAGAATACAGTGATGAGCTGAAAGCATGAGCCTGAACTGAATAAAAATAGCTGGAGTTCAGGGTGTATATAACAAAGAAGCAGATACATTATGAACACATCCACCAAAGTAATATGAACACATCCACCAACGTAATTAATGCACAAAATCTCAGACATATAAATAATACAAATCTTTGAAAGATATGCTAAGAATGTTAAAATCTAAAAGCCATGTTTCATTCTTTTATGCAATCTCAGACATCCTCTAAGAACAGAGTATAAGGGAAAACAGCCCTGTTTTGCTGAGGATTAATTCATGTGTATTTAAACTATTTATACTCAGTCTTGGGAAAAAAAAATATATAATTTTCTTCATAACAGTGTATGGCATTCCAGTCTCCTTAAATCTGCCTAACTGGCAAAAAGAACTCACGTAAAAGCAAAGAAAGACTATTTTGCTGTCTGGGCAAGCAGATATTCATCATCCTCACTGTTATATGCACAACCAAGCAGTCACACAGAAGCACACTGTACTTGAAAGAATTTTCTTACGTTAGTCTCAAAATATACAATACGTCTGAAAAATATTATTTCACAGTTTTGCACTCCTTCCCCCCCCAATAACATGTGACAAGGACACTTAGGGCTTGTATTTGTTTATGCTGATTTGTAGGGTTTAGGATTGAATACCAACCAAGAGCTTCCAACTACTTACCCACTCTTCTTCGTCATACTCAGAATGATGGGGTATAGAGTCCTGTCTTTTAATCTGAGAAGGATGGTCCTGATGCTGTAAGTCACCCCCCTCTTCCGCACTGTTTCTAGGTACTGCTGGTCTCTTGAGGACACAGCCAGGCCGGGCCGTGTATAGTGCTAAAAGGGCACTTCTGACCAGCTGATCCTTAAATGCATGCACAAATAACTCTGTCTAGAAAAATAACAAATAAATGAATGAATAGGTTATATCAAAGAATGCAATACAGCAACATAGCCAGTATAACACTGAATTACCCTTACGTAGAGTGGATATTCGTTTCAGGCTGGCTGAGAGGCAGAAAACAAAGTAGACCAACAAACAATGAGGAAAAATTCAAGGGTTTGGGGGACATCATCACATTCTACTATCCCATTGTTCTAAGGACTAACACAAAAGTAAAGTATCAGTCATAGAGATCACCATCTTCTCACACAATCCTATTTTATTTGAGTTTCAAATTTTGCAGAGACAAGCCTCTACATAACCAGTTCCAAGAGTCAACCACTGCTCAATAATTTTCGAATAAGTGTTGAATTTGTTAATCATGTTTTATCTAAGGATCTTCCTAAATAAAAACACACCACCTTACACTGCTGAGATTGCAGGACCTGAAAAAGCAGTGTTTCCAGAGGTAAATTTTGGTACTTGTAAGGTATCAACCTAGATATCAGGGCAGGTGATGACACCTGATTTATTTCTAGCTTTATTTTATTTTATTTTTAAAGAAAGGAAATCTCAAAGTAGTTTTTCCAGGCTCTCTGAAGCTATTATTCAATTACTATATCACTTTTCTAAATCCTTCTTGTTGACTGCGACAGCTGGAAGTTTACCATGTTTTTAAAAACCTCCAGCATCCCTGCATTATTTATCTGCCTTCCACCCCAACAAGAAACAGAAAAAGCTTTCTGCATATGGACTTTTGCATCTCAAGACTTTGTCTCCACATAACAGCACTTGCTGTGGCCACCAGTTTGCCACGCATGCCCATCTCCTGCAGTCACACAGGATGTTCAACAGGGTTCATCTGTCAGAGTGGGGACAGGAGGTACCCTGCCGCTATACCACATCCAGCACATCCCACGCAGGCTGCCAGAGCTCCTCTCCCCAGTCAGCGGCCCCGGTTCACAGATGACGATGAAACACTGTTCCGCATTTCTTTCATGGCACAATTACCTGAATTTATTTACCCCAGGTCAGTGGGATTTAGTTGCCTTCCTATTAACCCATAATGTAGTGGATTGTCATGTGCAGATTCAGATGCAGCACCGCCTTTGTGCACACAATCTTAATTAAACAGGCATGCGGAAAAGTATGTAGATAAGAGTCAGAGCAACCAGCCTAAACAAGCAGTCACACAAAGGTAGGAAATGCTAGAAATAAAGGTTGCCCAGCCAAGCTTCATTCAGCCCCTTCATGCTTCGTATGCAAAACCGGGAGGAGAAGTAGCAAAAAAGCTCAAACCAAACAAGTTTTAAGTGTCAGCATTTATCTTCTTGGAAATCTTTCTACCAGTTTCTGCACTTCTTACTTCTATTCTTATCCCATCTTTTTTTGCCAATACTTGCTCCCCTTTTGTATGCCTCTACTCCTACTCAATCTATTTTTCTTGCTTTCCTGCCTCAATATCCCCTCAAAAGTTTATTGATGTTTAGACCACAATGCTCTAAACTCATGGTTTTCTTAAAGCTCCAGCTGCTGGGTTAGGTACATGCTTGAGAAGCTTCTGCTTTTTACCATTTTCACAATGTTTAGGAAAAACACTACTTTTGATCCTTAACGTTTGCACATAGAAAGGCTGAAAATTTGCTGCAAATAGAACTCAAAAGTCCTAAAAATAAGAACCTTAGGGATATCTAAGCTAAGCTACGATTTTTTAAACCAACATCAGGACTTCTTTCAGACCTGATTTGGGATTCTTTAGTGATTAGGCTTGGCAATAGCATTCATCTCTGGCGATTTTACCAGACCTATTCTGTCTCCTCCTTACTAACTTGGTGCCTGAGGGAAAGGGTGCTTAAACAGAGACAGTTTTCTTATATGTAGCCCTTCATGGCAGCCTCATGATAGTCCAGAACTGCACTACAGGACAATGTCAGTTTTCTCTATTTCCAGCCTCCACACAGTGCATACTCAGAGAATATGTAGTCTTTGGGGAATATTGCTAGCAAACCCTACCAATCTTCTATAAAGAAGAGGTGAAATGAGACTTGCTGAGTTGTCTTTTCTTGCCTGGTAACAGCAGAGTTCCTCTTTAGGACACTTCTACAGTTCCACATCAAAAGAGTCAAAATGACTTTATTTGTCTGTCCTTAGAAATCACAACATCAAGGTTTTGCTGAGGTTTTGTACCTCCCCTTGCCCTCAAAGTCTGCTTGAGATCATTTCAGGTCTCTGCATCAGGCGTGGTAGTCTCAAAAAAAAGCTTTAAACTTCAGAAAATTGTAAGTATGGGACAACTTGAAGTAAGGAATGCCCACTATGACTGCAATGTATACTAGGTAACTATCTGAAAAGTTTAAGTAATTTCATTTAATATCAATATTTTATAGGGAAAATTCATTTCAAAAAGCAAACTGGCATGGAAGCAAACCTCCGTTTTTTCATACAGAGACCAAAATGCTTTTGTAATTAAATTCCATTCACAGATTCCATTGGTTTAACAACAATCTACATTTTAACTACATTTTCTTACAGCTCAGTACAGCTAAATTTGCAGAACATCACTATTTATAAAATTGTATTGAAATCACAAAACAAGTCTACACAAAGAAATGAAAACTTTGCAAATTCTTTTAGATACTTGACTAAAGAATATTTCTGCAAACAAAGATAGGCATAGCTGGAAAATGCATTTATCAAGCCTTCTGCAAGCTGCAAATGCTGATACACTTGTCGACAGCTAAAGGCTTCCTTAATCAATTAACAGAAAGTGTTGATAAAAGGTTAGTCTCTGGAAGACACTATAATAAATTGCAAATCTTATATGGAGAAGTAAAACCATGCTTAATGTGAGAAAATAAGCTCAATTTAAGAAGCAGCAGTGGAATTATTTGATTTAATTTTCCACTTTCAATGCATACAGCCAGTCCTTCCATTTCTAACAGAAATACTTAACTGTAATTCACATTATTGATAGCTCAGGTATACTCACTGCTACCTAATGTTTTCTATATATTTTCTATATATCAAGCTTAACATTATCTGAAAATAAAGTGATGTGCTTTTTAAGAAACTTGAGGAATTTAATCACCAGGCAAATCATTTTTACAACTTGTTCAAACAGCCGTTTAATTTCTATTTAGTTAAAGTGTAAGAGAACATTTCTTTTTTACATATAAAAATTATACAAAAGGTGGGAGAGCAGAAGCACCTCATACGCCTCAAGAATACAGGTAGGCATCACGTAATTCTCTCCAGAAGAGAATTCCAACCTCTCTTAAATATAACCAGGGACACTCTGTTAGTCTTGGTTCTCCCATACTATACCAGATTACATAGACAGGTTTTGTTAGGATGATGCCTTCTAGTAACCTTGAGGTATTTAATTGCAGCACCATGTCGGTTCACTCATGTGGGGGTTTTGAAACTTAGTATCACCCTTCCATGAAGTTGTTTTTTTTGGTCTTTCCTGTCCTCCCCAACTCTCTTCCCTTCTTTACAAGCAGCTGTGCCTCCACACTAGCTTCCTCAGCAATGGGCCCACCCTCTTTCTTAATTACTGTCTTCTCCTCAGAGTAAATTTGGGAATAGACAGCGAAGCAGGTATTCAACCGTTGATGCAGCAGTTGTTCAGACAACTGGATTCATCTCTTCCAAGCAAACGGTGAAGGCTAGATAGAAACTATGGGCTGTCAGGTGGACTATGTCAGGTGAGACTCCTCCTTCCACTTCTGGGAACCTGTGCTCGCATACTAACCAGCAATTTAACCTTGGCCCTGAAAAGTTAATATGAACATACGCAATTAAATCACCAGCTATAAATTTAAAATATCTGTGACTTTTCCAAACTGAATGGATTGTCCATTTTGGCCCTCTTCTGTAGTCAGGCTTGCCAACGGGCCATGGTTCAAGCAGTGGGTTTGCATCACAGCTGCATGCAGCCACTCTGAAATCGTCCCACTCCTCCTGCCCACACAGGCAAAGGTGGTAATGGCAAATGGCTACAGTTAACGTACAAATTCCTTAGCAACCAAGTTTTGAATCTTCAGAGCAAACATTTGTTTGTTTGATTTGCTTTACTTGTGCATGCATATTTCTTTGAACTAACCACTAACAGAGCAACTCCACTTTTTCTACGTACAGCTAAAAACAGCCTCCTTCAGTACTACATGGAAAGGTATGCTATAATTGCCACAAATTCTCCCTTAATTCCTCCCTTTCATTTCCAGGCTGAATTCTACTTTCCTGCATATTCCTGACATTCATAGTGACTCCACCGTTCACAGAGTTACTGTGAATTTACACATCTGTAACCGAGAACAACATTTATCTCCCCCGTGGCTCCAATGCAATGCCTTCACAGTATGTGGCTGAGCTCAATATTCAGATTGGAAACTCTCCCACTGAACAATGTACTGCTGGGATAATAGTGCTCAACAGACCACAGGGGTTGCCACTTCCCAATAGCTGAAGATATATGGAAATGGTTATTGATAGTGTTATTAAGCCATATTGAGACCACATTACAGAAGGTATGGCCCATGAAGCGATGGGAAACTTTTTTCAATCCCTCTGGTCATAGCTACAGTGCTTAATATTTTTATAGGATAACATATGCTTAAAAGTACTTCAGACTTCAGCTAATCTCCTATATCACTCTGTGAGACAGGTAGAAAATATTATCTTTCTTAATTTAGAGCTAAAGAAACTAAGACGAGGAAGAGCCTACAGCTACAGAGGAATATAACAGGAGAAAGAGGATTAAAATTTGAGACCTCCTGGCGCCCAACTTCCTAGCTTCTCCTTCCAGACTGCATCACCATTTCTGATCACGCTATTATTATAAACTTTATGCGCAAACCTGGCTTGAACTACCTCCCACAAGCAGCAGTTTGAAGTATCACAGAAAAAGAAATAAAATAACCATTTATCATCCCACAAAATTATTTACAATAATCTATTTTTGATAAACCCCAGTATGTGGCCACTAGAGGATAACAAAGACACGTGGAATTAAATTAATTATACTTTCAAATAAAGACAACCTTTATAGATTTCATTAATTTTCTACATGGAAAGCCTACAGAAATGCTAAATAATATTCTTTTTCTGATAGTGACATTTTGAAGCTTATTTTAGCAGAGCATATTTAATATTTCCTGATGCTATGAAAGTCAATTTATGCAGAAAAAAAGCCCAGCAGTTAGAGACTTGGTTATTCCATTTTCCATTGCTGTGAAGATTTGAATCTTACTTTTTCTGAAAGCATCTTTAAAGAATTCTTCAAGCTGTCTGGAGAATGCTGGCTTGCAGAATTAAGCAGCAGGTCTGCATGGCTTGATATGAGAGGTTGTAGATGATTGATGTTGCTGAGAACTTCTTTTGCCTTGGCTGTGTTTTCAGGTGAATAGTAAATACACTGATATCCAGTACTGCAGTAACAGAGAAAGAGTCACATAATGTCAGAATAATTTCTGCTGTTAATAACAATGCTTAATGCGCTAAAAATCTTGCCACTAGTTTTGTAAAAAATTACAGATACCTGAACTTCACCGATATCATTGAAATGCTCCTTCCTGTAAGGGTAAAACCAAATCCTTGCTTGAACAGTAGAGGACAACAGACTCCCCACCACTAAACACTCCGAGTAGTACTGTTCAACCTAACCATCCCTTTGAGTGACTGATCTTAGCATAAGAAAAACAGATTTTATTTTTTTATTTAAATGTAATCCTGAAGAAATGATAAGTTTGACAAAGTCAGGTAATACTCCCAAAGAGCTTAAGGTTCCTATTTTTCCAGCTGAATCCCCCTTCACATTATGAACTACCTAAGTCTTTCAAAATGAGTCGTTAATATTTAATTGATCAGTGGCCCAAATTATTGTTTTCGTTAGCATCAGTGATATCCAGAACGTGGTGATAACCAGAGTTATTTACAATAAAAAACACGTGTCTAGTTTGCAAGAAAAGACACAGAAATGGGGTGTGGGAGTTAATTACTACTAAAACGCACAAATGCATACTGCAGACCTCCTACTTTCCTTTTACTTGTTCACACTACTGCAATTCTTTTGCATGACTTCTTTTCCTATCCCTCATTTTTTTCCCCAACGCTTCCTAATTATGCAATATCCCTTTCTACCATTATTCCAAAATACCATTTTAGAGAGCATACACACACCTACTGGTTCTTCGCTGTAGTATACATTTCTCCACCCAACACTCTTGTACATAATTCTTCCCTTTATAAAGCCCTGCCTCAGTCTTTCAGAGAAACTAACTAAAGTCTTTTGCAGTTTCAGATTAACCTATAATATTAACACACGAAAAAACAGAAGCAACTAACTCATGGAACTTTACCAATGCCACAGCTACTGCCCCCTTGCTTCTGTATGTATCTCCCTTTCCTCTTGTGTCTTTTCATCATATGTCCTTGATTCTTTTCCACCCTTTCCCCACTGATTTAATTTATTTCCTAATTTCACATATCAAGACCTGAATTTTGACACTCGTGCAATCCTTTGAACTTCACTCATGGCTTTTCATTTCAGTTTTTTTCCTGTCTCTTTACTCCCCCATTTCCCCTTTGTGTCTTCTAGCATCCCTTCTAGTTCCTCCTTGTTAGTTTTCTGCAAATTAGAAATTAAATTTAATTTGATAAGGGACATACGTACATTCAGAAGTCCAAATGAAGTCACTTCCATACAACTTAAAAGGCTTAAGTCTTTTGGCAAATAAGGATAGATTCAAGCAGTCTTAAAATTAAGCCTCTTGCATAGATACTTTGCTGAGTTACAATCCCAAATTCCACAATACCCCATCCTATTTTTCTTTCACCAGTGTCTCCAGTTTTAGACACAATTCTTTGTAGTCAGGATGAATGGCATTTGAGTCAATGAAACTTTGTCATGACCAGTCACACTACCAACCACAACAAAATTACTAGACGTCTCCAATTTGCAGTCCACTACGCGAGTTGCTAAACTGCTGAGCGCAGAGGTCAGAATTCCGAATACTTCAGCAAAATGAATCATATCAACTGCCTCTCCGAATGAATTGGGCAAAAAAAGTCCCTGTCTCTCTGAGAAATGAGGAAACGGCCTGTCATGGTTTAACCCCAGCCAGCAACTAGGACCACACAGCTGCTTGCTCACTCCTCTTGCCCCCTTCCCCCAGCCATAGGATAGGGAGAACAGGGAGAAAAGGAGGGGGAAATAACCCCAAAACCTCATGGGTTGAGATAAAGACAGTTTAATAGGAAAGTAACAGAATAGGAAAAAGAATAATAACAACAACAACAGTAAAAGAATTTACAAAAATAATGCAATCCAATACAAGTTGCTCTCACCACTTGACGGTCGGTTGCCCAGCCCGTCCCGAGCAGTGATCCCTGCCCCCTGGCCAACCTCTTTTTATATAATGAGCATGATGTCTGTGGTATGGTATATTCCTTTAGCCAGCTTGTCCTGTCTATGCTCCCTCTCAGTTTCTACAGGAAGCTGAAAAATCGTAGACTAATGTAAGCATTACTTAGCAACAACTAAAACAATATGTGTTACCAACATTATTCTCATATTAAATCCAAAACACAGCAGCTACTAGAAATAAAATCAACTCTATCCCAGCTGAAACCAGGACATGGCCACAGCTCTACCTTCAAGGTGGCGGCGCTATCAGTGAGATGAACTTCCAAAGTTAGATCTACATATAGATTGCACATTCCTGCAACTCTCTCAAGCTGTCAGTAGACAGGGCAGGGACAAAGAGTAACAGCCTATATTAATTGCAGTGAAGACATAGTCTTAAAAGTCTTGATACTTCACAGTGCTGAATAATCTTCTCTAATTCCCCTTCAGGCTTCTCCTTCCTCCCTTTATCAAACAGCCTTTTTGCAGGCTGAACCTGGCTAACGCTTTTATCAAGCTCACCATGCACATACTCCTTTCTGGGATTCCCCTCAGCCTTTAATTTCCAGATCATTTTCACTGATCTCCCACTGCTTTAAGCTTCACTGAATATTGCAGCAGAAAAGCCACAGACAATGCTATAAGAAAAGAAAGAGGGAAGAGAGATACTAAACCTGTGGGTAATTCTCACTCTAATAAAGTCAATCATAGCTTTTAAATAAAGGAAATAGTGAAGACAGAATGACTCTTTCTTCAGAATGAAGTGTTCTGTCAGACCTCATTATTTGGCTAATTTTAACATTTCCTGAACCCCAGAAAGCATGAGACAACTCCAAATATTCAGTTTCTTTCAGAATTTGAAGGCAACTTCCCCCCTTCCCCCAAGAAAGTGCGTAATTATTTTTCAGAAACAACATGTTTGGGAGTACCTGAAGTTTTGAATCGTTGTGCCTCGACACTGCTGCATCTAATACTAGCCTGAAGTTTTCTGTGGCCTTACCAGTCATTAAAAAACATTACTACTTCCAATTCACTGAAATGAGTTTCCTTATAAATACTTACTTTTAGAGCTTGCTGCTGCATCTAGCTATGGTATATAAGCTGTATTACTTAACAGAAGCAGCTGACAACAGAACATGAGGAGAAACCTTTCACAGGTGCAGAAGCTAGATGAAGGGAATTACAGGCATGAAGAAAATTTCGCATTAGGGCAAAGGCCACGTGGGTAGGTCCAGTGCAGGAAATCAGCAGCACTATGAAAATCTACCTTTGATATGTAAAATATATTATTAGTCATGTACCTTTATGAAAAAGTCCATAATAATGTCTTCTGGGTTAAGTTTCAAAGCTTTCACTAAGCATATAAAAATCACACTTAATCACTTCCGTATACTGGCGCCATCATTAGCCATGTACACACGACTGTCAGTGGGCATTTCAGTTTTAAATTTGTTTTAATGACATTGCCATGTAATTTGAATAAAGATTACATTGACTATATCTGCAATTTAAACTCTAAATTAACAAAGTTTTTGCCTGAGAATAAATACTGCAATATGCAAAATGTCTAATTTTTAATGACACTCCAAGTAACTCCACTCCTGCTGTTAACTGAGTAATTTGTGTGACTGAGTTAAATTGTCACCATCTGGGACTGGGTTAAATTCTTTCAGCAATGAACATTTGACCTCGTGTTTTTCATGGTTAAAACTGCAGACGTTAACATCAAGAATACAGTTAAAGCATACACAGCAAGAACATCTACCCCCAGATAACCTCAAGCTTATATACATTACTGAAGACACCAACTCAGTGGCTTATTTATGCATCACATGTATTCTGTCTAAAGTGGGAAGTTACGATCAAAAATAAATTGATTATGTAAAAAAATCCAGGACAATTCACTGCCTCAGGAAATAAGACTAAACCATATAATGAGTGCTGAGGTTTTGAAAACAAGCCTGGGAGAGATCAGAAGTTCAAATTAATTTTTCTATTTCCTTAAGATTCCCTTGTAAACTGGGAAATTCTAACTTTGAATACTGAAGAAAATGAAATTGTGTTATTAGTTCTGTCTAATCTATCTTTACTTATGAAGTCCAAATCTCCACGAATCCTTAACTTGAAGCAGTGTCTAAGGCTGTATGCACAAAGCTTCTCCTGCTTCTCCTCTATTTGCTCTTCAGTCCTAACTGACCCTTGGAATAACTCTACATCAGTGCCTTCAACCTGTAAAAGCACATGGGTTTCAGTGAAAAGGGAAGGTCAAGATGCCCTTCATCAGCCCTCTAGAGACCTACGTAGGACAGATGCCAGAGTGGCATAGGTTAATCTCATAGTGAATCTTCCTAGGAAGACTCACTCCAGGAAGGCTGACTGCCTAGGGAAAGCCTTCCACAGTTCTTCAATTTAATTTTAGACTATCTTTACATTGGTGGAAAAATGAAAGTAGCCTTTAACATAGGGGAGAATCTTATGCAGGGCAACTGAGCATGGTTCTTGTCAGAAGGGAAAGGTATTGTGCCTCACTAGAAGCCGGAGGCTAAATGGTGCCTTTCAGTGGAGACTTTTCCTGGCAGCCTACTGAAGTGCGCATTACAAGAAACGATGGCAAAGTCATGGACCACCCTCCTCCTGCCACTCCTAGAGTCCACCTATATGAAACAGTTTCTTCGTCTCCAAAACATACAGTCTTTTCTAACTTTTGCATGCAAACCTCCCCCAACTCCTCCTTCTCTTCTTTTTCCAGGCCCAGACCCTTTTCTTTTATGCCTGTTTAAGGAAATCCTTCAGGGAATTCTGTTCAGAGAGCCTAGCGGCTGAGAAATACTGTGATGAGCTTTTTATATCTCAATGAATAGCATAAACTTTGGCAGTTTCTCATTAAAGCAACCTTAAATACATTGATTTTATGGTCAGCAGAAAAACGTTCATCTCCATGAAGTCTAATCTTTCTTTCACACACAGGTGCAAAAAAAGGGGAAAGTGAGCAAAGAACGTCGTCTCAGTGAAAAGTGCTATGCATGAGAGGCTGTGGTTTCCCTTCGAGAACAAAGGTTACAATCAGATCAAACATAAATCATTATTATTTCAACATCTCTGGGATTTTCTGTGGAAGAGTATCATTTCAGGTTCCTCAGAGAATGGAAACGGGTCGAAGGTTGTGAAACTCAGGTAATAGGAAGACCAAAGATCACAGCATTAATAACATCTCTGGTAACAAGTACGTTAGTGAAGGAGTACACCTCACACCTTGACCAAAACTCTAGGCCTTATCAAACAAAAAAGGGTCTTTTTAGAAAGTTCAAACCCAAACTAAATTCTTATGGCTTTAAAAAAAAAAAAAAAAAAATCAAGAGAAAATCCTTTTCAGTACTATTCCACCTTTAAGCATGTGATAATTTAAAGCAGGATCGTTTCTAAAGAACTTGCTAGAAATGGTGTACAAAACCATAGTGAATCACAGCACCTAATGCAGCTAGTGGGACACCTCTGTTTGTCTTGATGGTTAGTACTGGGGCATTAAAAAATCTTGTAATCATAAGTGTATGTGTTTTGGCTAAAGCACAGATCATCAAATTAGATTTTAAATAAGAAAAAAAAGTCTTTGGTGTACCCCGACACTGATTTATGAACGTTTCAAGCAATGAGGCATTATATGGGTATAACTTACAGAATGTGTGCCTTAAACATACCTCCAAAAAGAGCAATTTGCTGTGCCATCTAGACTGATGAGAAGGCAAGGCCTTCCATTGGCTGGAAGGAGAAGTAATCTATATTAGCAGGCCAACAAAAGACTGAATCTGAACAACTGACTTACTATCTCTTTTAGCTAGAAATAAAGAAGGAAAAAATAAAAGGAACAAACTCCAGCATTCTCCTGGAGAAACTGGCTGATCATGGCTTGGATAGGTGTACTATTTGTTGGGTAAAAACCTGGATGGATGGCTGTG
Source organism: Ibidorhyncha struthersii (assembly GCA_013398815.1). Lineage (NCBI taxonomy): Eukaryota > Metazoa > Chordata > Aves > Charadriiformes > Charadriidae > Ibidorhyncha > Ibidorhyncha struthersii. Next base: position 253,639 of record VZSZ01005023.1, on the reverse strand, counting down.
CCCAGAGAGTGGTGGTGAATGGAGTTAAATCCAGTTGGCAGCTGGTCACAAGTGGTGTTCCCCAGGGCTCAGTGCTGGGGCCGTTTCTCTTTAATATCTTTATAAATGACCTGGACAAGGGGATTGTGCACCCTCAGTAAGTTTGCAGATGACACTAAGTTAGGCGGGAGTGTCAATCCACTTGAGGGTAGGAATGCTCTACAAAGGGATCTGGACAAGCTGGATCGATGGGCCAAGGGCAATAGTATGAAGTTCAACAAGGCCAAGTGCCAGCAGAAAAGGACGTGGGAGTGTTGGTCGACAGCCAGCTGAATGAGCCAGCAGTGTGCCCAAACTGCCAAGGCGGCCAATGGCATCCTGGCCTGTATCAGGAACAGTGTGGCCAACAGGACTAAGGAAGTGAATGTCTCCCTGTACACAGCACTGGTGAGACCCCACCTCGAGTACTGTGTTCAGTTTTGGGCCCCTCACTACAAGAAAGACATTGAGGTGCTGGAGCATGTCCAGAGAAGGGCAATGAAGCTGGTGAGGGGTCTGGGGGACAAGTCTTATGAGGAGCGGCTGAGGGAACTGGGGTTGTTCAGCGTGGAGAAAAGGAGGCTGAGGGGAGACCTTATCACTCTCTACAACTACCTGGAAGGAGGCTGTAGAGAGGTGGGGTTCAACCTCTTCTTGCTAGTAACAAGCGGTAGGACAAGAAGAAATGGCCTCAAGTTATACCAGGGTAGGTTTAAGATGGATATTAGGAAAAAATTCTTCACAGAAAGGGTTGTTAAGCATTGGAACAGGCTGCCCAGCGAAGTGGTAGAGCCACCATCCCTGGAGGTATTTAAAAGGTGGGTAGACGTGGTGCTTAGGGGCACTGTTTAGTGGTGGTTTTGGCAGCGTTAGGTTGATGGTTGGACCTGATGATCTTAAATGTCCCTTCCAACCTCGACAATTCTATGATTCTATGAAACCAATACAGCATCCCCCCTAAAAATTAAAATAAATGTACATCATACATAGGTAATTAATATTCTGCAACGATTTAGCATACCTTAATCATCACACTTCAATAATTTCAATTTAAATGCTATCATGCCTAAACAAGATTAAAAAAAAGCATCCATTGTTCTTACTGGTGTTACAAAGTTTACTACTAGCTACTAAAGGGACAGACACACCAGAGTTATCCTTAAAGACATACCTGATGTTTGTAGTGTTAAAGCCTTTTATCTGCACTCTTTTGTGCAGATAAAGAACAGTACAGATAGTAAACGGGTTACAAAGCAACGGACCTGGCTTCAGATCACATACCACCAAGTGTTGTTTTTCACCTGAAAGAAATTACTTTTCTCCCTCTTGTTTCAGATCATACTTTTAGAAATTTACCTTTTTTTTTTTTTCTTTTAATATGACTTGCTTGGTGGTAACAGATGAGAGAAGAATTGCAAAAATACGGCATTTTTGATAAATATTATTATACAATACCTTCCTCTGTTTTGTCTGCACAAAAATGTATATTCTCTGTAATAGAAAATATGCCAGACCATCTTCAGATACACATTTTCCACATTCTTCTGTTTGATAAACTTTCATGAAACATATGTTTCACTCTTGTTTTTGTTTGGCAATTGCAAAAGCAATTACACTCTTGCCAAGTGGGACATAACCTTGTTACCAGTTCACAGTTCCTCTTGTCTGTTAATTCCACAAGTATAGGTTTGAGCAAGGAATATTTTGTGATACGCTGACACTGTTGAATATTTCAATAAGCTGTTCTAATAATCAGCCTGAAGGTCAAAGGCATGTGAGGCGTTCTGTCACATGCACTAACAATGTCTTGAAAGCTACTGGGATTGGCTTGAGAAATAATCTCTTCCCACATCTTCCTCTAGGTCTTCAGCTCAGTTAGCCCAGAGGAAACGGTTGCTAAATCTGCATTTTTTTTTCCCTGTTCATTTTATATTCTGACTGATATCTCCAGGTGTCACTTCTTCCTTCAACCAAGTCTTCAGAAAAGCTGCTCCCATTATAAAACACAAAATTTAAATTGTAAAAGCTGCCCCTGGAAATTCTGTGTCCTCAAAGCACTCTCATGCAGGTAAACAAACAGATGCATACAAAATAAAGTTGTCATTGCCACAGCAAAAGAAATTTCTCCGTGGTAGGAGTGAGAATGGTCCTTTCATGTATCTATTTAAAGTAGACCCACTCTTGAATATTCAAATAAGCGAGATCATATTCAGAGCCTGCTTTCTCCTGTCTTTTGACTCACACAAATTCTTCTAGTTGAAGGTAAACCAATACGTAGAGTTCTCTGAGCTGCCCTCAAAGATAGATGGGAAGACGAATTTTGGAGGTGTCTTCTTTACTACTTTGTGGGAATTCATACGCTAAGCGACCATTTCTTTAGGTCTGGTAAGTGATTCACTAAAAATTGCAGTCCCGTGTTTTCAGTGCTCAAACTTAAGTTTGCTAGCCTGACTCAGGCTCTTTTTTTAGGAAGAGTCTGACAGGATAGTAACAGTTACCCTAGTTATATCATCCTAAAGACAGACTTTGCTCTTCCAGGGGAACAAAGAAAAACAAAGAAACACAAAGAAAACTGTGCTGTCAGAGTAAAGGTCCAGTATCCTGTCCTTGAAAGTCACCAAAAGACAGGTGTTTCTGAGGGATGCAGAAAAGTCTAAGAAGCAGGGCAAATACAAGCTGATGTGCACTTTGAAACAGGTGTGAAATGCCTTGATAAAACCTGCACAAAGCTTCACCCAGTGCTCCTGAACACAAACCGCTATCAACCTAGAGGTCTCCAATGGCTGAGTCAGTGAAAGAAGAGTGCATCAAAATGACAAGAGGCTGCGCTGCCCTGAGTATCCTTTGCCATCCCAGCCTTTTGACATGCAACACTGCACAGGATCCAAAGAAAGGAGTTGAGCCCGTCCTCTCCCCCCACCTGTTATGGGCAACTAAGAAACAAGGGCATTGTCTATTCGTTCCTGTGAGATACTGCAATGTGTTCTCCCAGGAAAAACTCAAGACAGACTAGGTCTCTTCCCCATAAGGCATTTTCCCTTTTTTCTCCAATGAACAGAAATCACAGATGATAATTTCAAGTTCGCCTCACAGCTATCCTTCATCTTGGGAAATCATATTCTGCCAATGTGGATATGCTGCAGGACTGTGCAAGTGAGAAACAGTTCATTTTCTGAAAGCTGAACACTGTGACAGCTGGAACTGCAACATTCTTTATATCACTTATGACTTTAATTTCATCTTATGAAATACAATAAAACCCCCACTAAATACTATATTAATCAGATAGTTAAGTAGCAGACAGTTTAAGAAAAGTCTTTAGACATTTTCTTCATCAGGAAGCATGTACTTCATAGGCCATGGAGACAAGGCTGCCTATAATAGTCTGCTGAAAGCAGAATAGGTACCTACTGTTAACACAAAGTCCATTCATGGGTCTCGTGATCAATGGTATTTGTGTTTCATTGGCAAGTTTTGTCACCAGATGTGGCCAGGGAAATGAAAGATCTTAGAAGATTTAATAGTGTTTTATATCATGCAGTGCAAACAGAAAAAATAATAATACCATTTTCAAAGCAAATATATCTGCTGGTTTTTCTTTGGTTTTAGCATTGATGCCAATTTCTAGTCAACCTAGAATTCAACAGCAGATTTTTATAATTTCTCCTTTTATTCTTTATGATATTGTACCTCTGAAACTTTTTTGAGCATTGAATATAATGGAATTAATTTTCTATGGAGAGTCAGGATTATTTAGATTAGCATAATATAATGGAATTCATTTTCTATGGAGAGTCAGGTTGATTTAGATTGGCATACATACAGTCCTTCCTGCATTCCCTTTCAAATGCTGTGCCACTGACTGCACGGGGGTGGCACAGTTAGTCCGAGTGTTGAGCAGTCACGACTATGGGTGTTGCCAGTGACAGCTGTGGCTGCTGAAAACTTTGTAACAGCCATAGCAACAAACACAAACACGTCCAATACTTAGTTCGCAAAATATGCAACTGACACTTCTGTACGTGTTCCATGGTTAACAAAGCATTTGAGTACAGCAATAAAGCGAAAACCCAGTTAAGACCTTTATCTTTGCTTCGTCTCATTTTGGCTTCCTGAAGAAAAAGAATACTTTCTTATTCATTTCACGGGCATGCTCAAAAGATTTTTTTGTTAGCATATGCCCAAGGCTGTCAGAAATGAAGATACTACCTTAAGTTACTGCTTCTTTATTGAAAAATTGTCTATAACTACTTTCCACTTAGCACAAGAATTACTGAAGAGAGATCTCAATCTGAACAGCATGTTTTCAAGCACTGGTATTCCTCAAGCTTCATGAAATGTGGGAAGAAAGTTTCACAATTTTGAGTTTGCGTTCAAAATAAGTCTTGACATGAAAACTACATTGTGCTTCAATTTTGTAGTCCAGCAAAGCAGGGAAGATAAAGGAAATATTTTATTAATTAATCCTTGTCCAGTCTTCCATGCCTTCAGCAGGGTAAACTGTTTTGTTACTCAGTGAGCTCAGAACATTTTAATACAACCTCAACGATATTTTCCTAGCCGCTTACAAAAACACTTACTTTCGTCTTTCTGCTTCAAATTTACTCAGCAGTTTTCGGAGACCACCATTCTTAAATCCTTGGAAATGTGCTGCCGGGGCTCCCACGGTGATGACATCATACAGAGCATCTGGAACGGAGAGAGACAAGCACAGAGATTTGCACACGCCTATCCCCAAGGTATGGCAACACTATGACATCTACTCTACAAGACATGAGGACAACAAGTCTATTATTTCCAAGGAATAATTGAGAATCCGTGTCTCAAGGAGGCCCAAGAACTAATCAATCTTTCCATACAGCCACCTGCACACCTTAGAAAGTTTATCTGATTTATTGCTACATCTAAATTGTATGCCAGTGTAGAACAATATTCTAGCTCTGCAGTTTACAAAGCTGCCAAGTAAATTGGCCCTTTGTGTATTTCACTTTATTACCTCTTCCATTATTTAACTTGTAGTCATGTTGAGATGCACAGATTCGTGCATTTTAGAGTCAAAAGAGACCATTATGATGGAATAGTCTGACTGCCTGAATAATATGGGGTACAGAATTACAGCTAATGATTCCTGCATCAAGCTTATGTCTTCTGGTTGAGTGAAGGCATCTCTTTTAGAAAAATAAAAATAAATAAAAGACATCGAATCTTGATTTAAAGACTTCAAGTGACAATGAATTCACTGCATTCCCAGAGAAGTTGCTCCAATGATTAGTCTATCAATCTGACTAGTAAAAATCTCTACTTCTTTTCTAGTTTGAATTTGTTTAGCTTCCACTTTCAGATATAATTACCTGTTTAAAGCAAAATTGAAGAGCCTTGTTCTATGACATGTACTTATTTTTATATATGCTTATGAACACAGAGCAAGTAAGTTGCTTTCAGTTGAAAAGCTACCAGAATGGGAAATAAACTACACTACTGAAATTCTTACTGAGACAACAAGTTGTTGTTACCCTCTGTGTACCTGACGTCTTGTGACATATGGGATGAACCCTTTCTATGGATGTATCGCTTACAGAATTGGAGATGGAACACCTTTTTAAAATCAGCCTCTCATTTTGTGCCTGTGATTGATTGTCAGTGCAGAGATGAAGATTTAATTAGATCCCAAATCACAATAATTATTCCTTCAAAGTTTAAATTTACATTTGCAGAATTTATGTTTGCACTAAGCAGTACCTGTTTTGTGCCCAAGCCCACTGGAGGTATAAAAATACAGGTCAGAATGCCTCATTCTTAAAATGTATTTCTACAGGAAACATTAGAGGATTTTTTTGTGAACTATTTTACTCATCAAGGAAGCTTTCCATGTAAATTAAAATCTAATCCTCTCCTAAAATAGAACTTTTCTTGCATTCTGATGATAAATATCCCTAGAAGCAAGAACACTGTACAAATGATTCACGGTTAATGAACTATGTTTTACTTCCAGAGCTGAATCTCAAAGCATATTCACTGAAATTGATTTGAACTCTAATGAATTGGTGACTCTTCAATTTCCACTTAAAAGGAGAAGTGACATAATTTCATTAGCCTCAGGTGAGCTTCAAGATTCTTAAATAGCCCATTCTTTCAGGTCTTCATACAGATTTATCCATAATACATAATCTTGGGCTATTAGAGCTCCATCAGTACTTGACAATGAGTAGTTCTATTGCTTAAAACAACAGTGGCTTGAAACCAAAACAAGAGATGAACTCAGCAGGTTAACTGAATAATGGCTTCTGAATAGGTTTACAGGAAACATATGAATATGTTTCCTATGCCTTGAAACCAAAATAAGAGATGAATTCATCAGGTTAACTGAATAATGGCTTCTGAATATGTTTACATGAAAATACAGGAAAACATTTAAGAGACTAAACCCTGATGCTTTTTCCAACTCTGTTTTAAAAATAAATAGTGAACCTGCTTATAAGTACTTGGGGGGGGGGAGGGGGATTTACCCAGAAGAAAGTGTTCATTCAGCCTGTAGCCTCTTCTCAGTAGGGTCAAGGAGCAGCACACCCAGAACAGCTGAGGGCCTACCCCATGCAAGCAAACATGGACAGTGAGGATGGCAAAGAAGAAGAAAATGTCTACGACCCTGGTGATGGGCATGGGGCAGTCTCATGCCCAATTTCCAGGGCACAGTACACTGGAAAGTGCTGCAAGACTCCGGAGGAATACCTTGTGATGTGCACCATTTACACACCAGTGCAGCTCCTTGTGAATGACATGCAGTGTCAGCACGAGTGCACTGGTACAGGAATGCTCCAGTAACTCAAAACCATCATCCACTTCAAGAACAGACTACCCCTGACAGATCTCTACAGTGGAGACAAAACTTAAAATGCACCAGAGAGTCGTAGGAGCTGTTTCATATTGCCAGTGTTCTCCCCCCAGATTATTAATTAATAGACGTTAAAAAAAACCCTCAACGCTTCCTCAAATAATTACTTCAAAATTTGAAGGATGAAAATGTAGAAGATTAGAGCGCAAGGAAGTTGAGTTTTAAATCAATCATCATTTCATACTAACTATTGTGACTCAAAGATACACTCATCTCCTACTCATACAAGCAAAACACTAACACCAGTTACACTCTCACCAAAAAATAACAATTCCTTCACGGTGCAGAAATACGAACTACCTGCTCATCACTCTTTCCAGAATAAAACACAGAGCTTTCGCAACATGGTGACAGCCTCAGCAACATGGTAGAAGTTCTATAAACCTAAGCTTTATCAGACCAATTTAAAGAGCTGAGGGACTTTCATGTCCGGCCCAGCCCAGTCTCAGATTTGAAACAGGAGGCAGTCAGTGTCTCACACTGGTCAGAAGCAAAATGAAAAGCTCTTCAGTCCAGTGAATTTACTTATACATAAATTGTGCTTGTTTTAAACAGGGGCAAAAGCAAAGCTATGACAATATATAAATTTAACTTCTGTAGCATGATGAATGGATCAAAATGTGGTGTTCATCAAATGGATAGTGAAACAGTTATCCCATAATGAAATAGTATTTTTCTCAAAGCTATTCCTCCTGAAGTTTAAACACACAGGTATTTTCTATTCCATGTCAGTACCCAAGAACAACCTGAATCAAAGTTCAGTAAAAGTAAACCTGTTATTGGACATGTTGAACAACAAAGCACATATCCATGTGCATATACATGACAGATGGGATTAAAACCTATCTTGCATTCCCCAGATTAAGACATCTGACAGCGTAAGGGTTAATGACAGCCTTATGGCTCATCAGCTTGTTTAATCACCACCTCTGTGAATGCTTACATGCTAAACCCTCTCCCCACCTCCCCCTACTTATATTCCAGGTGCCCTTTGATATACACCAAGCAAAGCACGAGAGGAGAAAGACCAATTTATGACAAAGTACTCCTTACTCCAGAATTAGTAGCAATTGCTACAAACTGTTTGAAGCGTATGTATCTAATACAAGACACAGTTCTTTAATGCTCATAGAATGAAACTTATTTTAGTGAACTAAACAGATGGGACAGTGGCTATGTAATAGATACAGAAATCATTTATCCAAGCAAAGGCAAATATAATAACATTCTTCAATTCCTTTGTTATATTTATACTATAGTGCTACCAAAATATCCTAAAATCCTTTTTTGTATGCAGAGAAATAGAAAAAGCTTCCCATAACCAAGGTGTCAGTCTTCCAAAAAATACGTGTAAGATGAAATTCCCCAATTTTAACACAAGTTCTCTTTATTAATGTTTTGCAATCTCTAAACATGAGTGTAACAAGAACAGTGTTATCTAATTCTCACATCAGCAGTGTGAACATTAGCTGAAGAAAATAGGGAGAGTTTTATAATTTAAAGTTCTAAATTTAGAAGATGATTCTAACATTTATCTCTCTCTGTACCCTTTTCAATTATGGATTAACCATATGCCACAAGCAAAGTGGTTTTGAAGGAGATAGGAGAAAATTCATTAAAAACAAAAGAAAACAAAACTCAGGTAGTGTAAAAGTTGTGGGTGATTAAGTGGCATATTTCATTCCACCTTTTTATTTAGCAAACAAACACACAATGCCTTGTTCCCAGACAGGTTTTCTTGAAAAGACATAAAATTAAGGTTCTGGCCACCTGTAGTCATTATAAATCTAAAAATGCTTTTGAGTTAATTAACTACCTTCAAAACATTAGCTAAACTAAAATTTGTGCTGTCATTCTGTCACTATAAATCCCTATCTTGTTAAAATTTTTGGAGGCACCACTGTTTAGTAAAAGAAATAACAAAATATTGAACCAATACAGTATCTAACAGACAATCAGAAGCCCCCATGTTCCAACTTGGAAGTGGATGAACATCAGCAGTACACAGTATAATACTCCTGTAATGATTGTTTGTACTTACTGTTTTACAATCTGCTTAGATGCAGGCTGTATTTATAAGGCAAAAACCTTACAGAGTATAATTTCTGTGTTTCTGCAGTGACAGCAAATTTAATAGATCTCAATTTATCAACAAATTATTCGCTGTACTATGATTTGTTCATATGTATGTATCAATATAATCTTTTATCTGTAAAGGATGGTGCTAAAATCATATGCAAGCAGCAGCAACAGAATTCTGTATTAAGCAGAATCACAGACAACATTACAGAAAATTATCCTGCTTCCCAAAGGTATTAAAGTTCCCAGTATTTTCAGCATAATCAGTGAGATATTTTCACTTAACACTGAGCAAATGCTTATATTGTACAGGGTAGCACTGAATAAGCTGATTTAGGCACAAGCAGCGCTGGGCTCATTAAAGTTTTCCTAAGAAATAGGATATATTAAGTTTAGAAGTAACACTGTCCTTAATGGAACCGTGCAACTTGCATCACCTCGGCTGGTGGGTTCATCCTGGCCATCTCTGGGAGTAAATGTATTGTGCTCTCTCACTATCTCTGGTGCCACAGTGGAGGGGGGGAAAACCCACCTTAGAAACAAAATAGGTAAGACTGGCTTTTACGCTACACTGACATTATGGATCACAATGAAAAATTAAGCTGATGCCCTAGAAGGACATGAAACTTTCTGAACATTGTGCGGTGTGTCAGTATGAATCATGACAGTATTAGTTCTGCACTGCTGCAACAGAATATTTTTAACCACGCATAGGTTACCAATACATTTCAGTGAACGTATATTCTGTATTCACTTGTTTGTTCCAAGTGTCATAGAAATAACATGAACACAACACCCCCGGAATTTATTTTAAATAAAGAACTTAAAAGAAATTTAGTTAAACGCTCCTTAGTTTTCCAAGATCTGCAGTCAGTATCCAAAACTTGTGGCTTCAGAAGATGAGGAAGAGGAATCCCTTGCATAGTTTTACCTTTGGACCTGATTCCTAAGTTTCAGCACAGACTCGGGACTTCTGATCAATCTCAATGGCAGTAAGACTGGGTGCGGGTTTCTGAATTTATAGAGAAATGTGGAGAATGCACAAGCTGGTCACTTCTTTGATCTCATGATTTACTTCAGTGTGGTCCTCTATGGACAGTACATACTCAGTTGCTCTAGAAATATTCCAAACAACATCCAAAAGTGAAAACTTGGGGTTTAGAAGCAGATGCATGGGCCTGAGAGAATGAAACCAAACTCTTCAGGAAGGTGGGCAGGTTCCAGATATGCACACAAAACAAAGGCAGGAAATATCCACACAGAATGTTTCTAGAGCCCACTAAACAGAGTAAAAAATTAAACACTTTAAGCCTGTACAGAAGTACGGATTTTTAAATAATGAAGTTGGAAGCTTGATTTTAATTTTATTAAAAAAATAAAACAACCAAACAAACCAGAAAACCAAGCAACAACCTAGTCACACAAGAAACCTTCTGTATCAAGCCATACTGCATGAATCTTGCAAACTGATACTGTACAAACTTCACTGATTGACAAAAACACATGCAGCATGATACGAATCTCAGAATTTTCTTTAAAAGTCACTGTATTTCTTGCGATATTCTTTTCTCCTCAGCATGCTTTATCTGCCTTATCCGCAGAAAACATTTCACACCTGACTGATTTGGGTGAGCCGTGAACAAGTTATTCGATTATAAACTGAACGTATTGGAAGCAGCGATGTTTTACAAATCTCCCCATAAGTCTGCAGTTAACTTTAAACGAGAGGTCAACAAAATTTCTTCCCAGCCAAACAGTTTGCACAGCCTGCCCAAGGAGAAGACGCCTTTACAAAGCCTCTGCCTACGCGAGGCAGGCACAGGAGGCCTGTTACGTGTTTATAACGTTCACGAGGCCTTTTCGGTGTAGCGTCAAATATTGAAATCAGTCAGCTTGCAGTATTTTAAAGCTGTAGTGAAAACGAGCATGGCTGGTGTGATGCGAGTGCCTGGATAAAGCCAAGATGGCACGCGCGTCGGTGGGATTCCGGTGCCACTGAGAAAGCGGCAGGCCTTGCGGTGACTGCAGGGAAATGCAGTTTCACCTGCAGCATTTAGCAAGTTGAGAGTCAGGCCTGGAGCTCTCGTTGTTTCCCGTTTCCCATCGCCTTCGTCGTGAGGAGGCAGATAGGCAGATGCAGCTTTATGGGTTCAAGTTAAGCCAGGGGAGGTTTAGGTTGGATATTAGGAAAAAAAATTTTCACTGAAAGGGTTATCAAACACTGGAATACGCTGCCCAGGGAGGTGGTGGATTTGCCATCCCTGGAGGTTTTTAAAAAAAAGGGTAGACGTGGTACTTGGGGATATGGTTTAGAAGTGGTTTTGTCAGGTTAGGTTAATGGTTGGACTCGATGATCTTAAAGGTCCCTTCCAACCTCAACAATTCTATGATTCTATGATTATTCCAAATCCATGTAAGTCCAAATTGCACATAAATTTACTAAAAAAAAAAAAAGTAAATCCATTTAATACTATTACTTTCCATGCTTTTTGTCTGTAGCATCTTTATGTCCCACCTACAAAGTTTAACAAGACTGTTGCCAGTATCCTACCATTAAGAGAAAAATTCGAAATGACCAAGATTCAACTCTCCAAACAGCATACCTCTGAGTTCTATTGTGGTTTTCAGGTTTCATCTGAAATCATGTCCACCCAACGCTCATCCTTGAAACTGGATATACAAACTAAGACATTTACATCTTAAAAAGGGCTAAAATGAAAACCATACCTCTCAGTTGCAAGTTTAATTGTATTTCAAATCAATAACGTGTCATACTTAGGGAATTTTTCTGCAGAATATACTTTACCTTTCAAGCGAGGACTATGCACGTGCATTCTTTGCAGATGAAGATTTATTGGGATGAATTCTAATGTTTTTTCTCCTTTGCTACAGCTTGATTTGAAGGAAGAACCTGAAAAGCAAAAGTTTAAAGAATCATTATCTTAAGCACCCAGCAGATGTTTTGTCTTCTTTTAATGCAAGGACAATACTTGTATGTTAGGAGTTGTCTTTAATTTACTTTTAATGTGTAATTGTGTATTAGGAGAAGAATGGTTCACTAACCGAGTCTCAGCATGTATCCATATTGGAAGCAACAAAACAGCTTTTAATTCACAGAACAATCTAATTTTTTATTCTAGGTGCTAGACATTTTTTCCTGCTGTCTGAAATCGGTCTGCAGTCTGCTGGAAACAATGTCACAGTTAATGTGCATGATGTTTATTCTGTGCTAAAAACACAGAGGTACAGAGCTATGATGGTACTACATTTTCATCAAGTAACATTTTTTTCCTTAAAACAAAAGTATTACATTGACTGGGCTATGCCTTCTTCCTAGAAAGTTCAAATAAAGAAACACAAACTAGCTTAAGAAAAGCTATGAATTCGTTTTCTTTCTAAAAAGCCAAAAATCACAAGAAATACAGTGCTCTGGGAAAAAAATAATCTGGTTGCATACTTCAAAAGCATGAGATTATGAGTAACTCTATAGTGCTATAAAGGAACATAATTAAAACCTGACACTATGAAAATGTAATTTACCTGGAGATATTTGATACAGCACATATACAAAACAAAAGGGTGTAGATTAGGAAAGAGAGGTGGTCCTATCTTCTCACTCAGGCAGCCCAAAAATTACTTAGACCATTTTTTCAGCACCCTATCATTTCACCAACTATTAGTCATTTGGACTAAAATTCCTCTGATTCAAATAGGATTAGGAAAAAAAAAAGTCTTTGGAAAGGTTCAACCTTTTCTTGTAAAAAAAAAAAAAAGATAAAGGAAATATTTTAAATTCTTCTTTTTGACTTGCTCAATCAAGATTTGCTGGAGGTTATCTGTTGAAACTGCCATAGATCCCAACACTACTAAGCACTGAGCCTCCTAATGCAAATCACATTGCCAGAGAGCACCAATGATGCTCCAGACCAGCCAAGCCTGCTTAGGCTGCTACCTAAGTTTAGTAACTTAAAATAATAATTTAACAAAGATTAAGAGCAAAGGTGGCAAGAAAAGCAATTGACAGGAGCCAAAGATTCGGATTTGATAGGAGACCTGGGGATGCAGGCTGAAATGAGGAGTCATTGATGATGAGGAATAGCAGTGGGAAACCTGCATCTGGAAAGCACAGAAAGACAAAATTATGGGAGCAGTGACGGGAACTCGATCTGTAACAGTAAAGAAATGAGAAGAGTGCAGGTGAGGAGACTGTAAATCATTAGGAAAGAAAACAGAAATGGGGCAGATTATTTATAAGAATTCAGCTGAGACCAAGATCAAAGCTTAAGAAATAATAACTGCATCTGAGACAAGGAAACACTGGCAAACTATGAGGAGAATAAGATGACAGCAGATTAAAAGGGACAGGCAAAAGAAAAGTAGGAGGGAGAAGAGCCTGCTCTCCCTGGAGTACACCTCTATCCTGAGCTGGAGTCTTGTTATTCCTCTTTTCAAGGAAGACCCGTGAAGCAAGAATTCCTTCCTGTCCAGTGCCAGAAGCATATGGGATAACCACCACCCACTGCTATCAGTTATTCTCAGGTTACTCAGGTATAAGATCCATGCAGTGGAATTAATATCTCGATCTGCATTTGCCAGTATCATCCATGTCATACAACTAATTATCACTATAGTTTGTTTGTTTTTAAATAACTTGGTAAATCGTATTTAAGGACCAAGAAAACTTCACTCCCTCTATTAAACTATTTGTTACTATTGTTGCACGATTAAACCCTTCAAAGTTAGGAAATACCAGAATATAGATGCAACCTTTGTCTAACGTCCACCTGACAAGGAACTGTGAAAAAGACTTCAATGACATATCACATGCTAGCTTTTTCCAGCTCATCGAGTGTTTAGGGCCTTTGCTGCTCGCTTTAGAAGCATTTTGTTTCCAACTTTTACTTCGGTATCTGGATTCAAATATATTCCTCAAGCCTCCCACAAAGACAGGATTATTAATTTCCTCAAACCTGTCTACTGCATGGGGTTTCCACAGTTTCTGAGGGCTTTACAAATATTTATAGAATAATTTCAACTGGCTCAGTAAAAGGCTTATAGTTTTATCCATTGTAATGGCAGAGAATAACTTAAGGAGGAAGCATTTAAGAAACAATGCATCAGTATGAAATATGGAGGATCTTATTCTGCAGAGTACACATTATAATGTAACATCACATGCCATTTTGGAAGCACAGTTCCCACTGAGCTGAATTACATCCATAAGTACCAAGTACTTCGGCAAAACAGCTTGCGCCTATTGCCAGGCTTCCAAAAATAAGAACACACACTAACCACTTCTGCAGCCTGACTTGCCTACTGTCACTTAGGAACTTTGTGACAGAGGCAAGGGATAGTGCCCAACTCCCCAGAGCAATATTGAGTTGCCTCATCCCCGATTGTCATTTCTTCTCCCGGATGAATAATGAATAATTTTCATTCTGATGACTGAAATGGGGGGTGGCGGTGGTGGAATAGATCATTTCAGGTCAAACTAAAACAAACAAAAAAAGTTTCAAAGTTCTACTCCCTCCCTGAATCACCAAATTTGCGTTTTAGATTAGCCTGAAATTACCTGTTTTGATGTTACCTAACGCTTTTAAGATTCCTGTTATTATGTTTCCTGAAACAAAAATATTTGGAATTCTCTAAAATTCTTCCCCATATTTGAGGATAAGTGTTTGCCAAAACAATTCATATTCGACACGGTATTAACTTCCTTAAACCTCGATTTTCAGTAAATATGCTACTAAACCAAAATTGCTGTCTAAACACTAATGCAGTCTCCTGATACTTTCGCTGCAGTCTCTCAATTTTAAAAACAAATCAAGTGGTCTACTAACAACATCCTTCTCCAATAAATTCCACAAATAGTTCAGCTTAGAGTGAAGCAGGTACGTCTCAGAAAACCCAGCATTTGATTGTATAAAGGGAATGTGGAAAAATTTTGGAAAAAATATGTTTACAGATGTTATCTCCCCTTCTGTACATTGCTTATGAGTGAACAGAGCCTTCCCTAGTGCTGATATACAAAAGGAAATTGGAGATATTTGCATCTAGATGACTTACATCAGTTGGTCCTTCAGAATTGTTTGTGATAAGATCGTGTAAAAAGCCCCTTGTTAAAGGAAAGCAACTGTTCAGCAAGAAACAAAGCAAAAATGCTAAACACGTTAACCCTGCTTTTGATGTACCAAGGAGGGAGAAGAGCATGAATGAGTCGGTGTTTCCACACCTCTCTGGCTGCAAACACTGTAGTGAAGCAAAGGCAGAGGCAAAAACACTCCATGGCTTTCTAAGAGGAATGTGGCCAGTTGGCCTTGTCTTAAAATAAGGCTTCCCACAATAGCAACCCAACTCAGGAATTTTGTATCTGATGCCAGATCTAGTTTAGAAAAATCAGCCTTGTCGAGTTCTTAAGTAGAAGTACTGCCAATTGCAAGCGACCGCTACTAGGATGGGTGCCCGTTGCCAAGCAGGTCTGGATCTCCAGCGCAGATGCACAGGTACTCCAGAGCACTGCAATTTTCAAGCTGTTTCAGAACAGAGAGAACCACCTCCATCCAAATTCAGGCAATGTGCTGACCAAGATAAAGTAAGAAGTCTACACAGGCCAAACTGTAAAGCAAAATCTTTTTTTGACGTGAATCTCTGAAAATGGGAAAGTAAAGACTGTGTTGAAATATGTTGACATGAAAAGCCTGAATTAAAGTTGTACTCACATCTTTAATTTCAGCATTTTCTACCTTGTGAGTACTTAAATTTCCAGTCTCTACAACGTTCTCTCAACATTATTTTTTGTGCAACTACAGTATTAAGTCAAATCTATGTCTGTTTTGCTTTCTTATCAGACACTATAATCTAGGTTTTAAAAATTATAATGTGTGCTGTTTATAGAGAAGAACCACCTCAAATGGGAATGTGGAAGAGGAACCGGGACATCTTAAAACATGCAATGAATTTTATCCACATCCATCCTATTCCTTTGGGGGGGGGGGAAGCAGTAGCGACAAACTTCTGAAAACTGTAGCAAGGGAGATTAATCTCTGTTTCACAGAGAATTGTAATTACTTGTTGCAAATGATCTAGGAAGAAAAAAATGTGGTTAAAGGCAACTAATGGACAACAGAAGCACATAAGAATCTGCTCTAGATTTTGTTTTAGTTTTAGGCAGCCAAATCCTACATTGCCTACAGGATCAAAATGCAGATTTGAGGTTTTAGCCTAACTCTACATACATATACACAATACATTTCCCCTTCTGGCCCCCTCTTATAGTTACAATTTAAAAATATTAGACCTCTATGGAACAGCTTTAAAGGGACTCTCTCATTACTCTAACTTAATTTGTGATTTAATAAGAATAAAAATATTATAGTGCAGAGTTAAAAGTAAATATTGTCTTCATTAGAAGGACTGTGCTACTATTTGGCTTTAGAATGTGCACATATCCCACTAATGACAACACAATAGGTTTTTGAATGTTAAAGTAACTTTTCACACAAGATGTAAAATCAGGAGTTTTCCAAGTGTAAACAAATATCTTACCAGCACCAAATTAGTAAGAGGGGGGAAAAAAAGGGCTGTTGAAGAAATAAGACTTAGGTATGTACCTGAGTGTTGTCCTCCAAATTAACACCTCCTCATTATTTCTCATCTTCACTACAATTATTAGGTTGTATTATTGTTGTTTTCTGCTTTGTTTTATTTTTGGAAAATTTTTCCTACTCTTTTTTACATCTGCTGGTTCCGTCCTTCTCAATAATCTCAGGTTTCCTGGTCCACTGCAGTTCTTTCA
Organism: Ibidorhyncha struthersii; assembly: GCA_013398815.1. NCBI lineage: Eukaryota > Metazoa > Chordata > Aves > Charadriiformes > Charadriidae > Ibidorhyncha > Ibidorhyncha struthersii. Next base: position 236,855 of record VZSZ01005023.1, on the reverse strand, counting down.
AACCAGTGTTAAGAGAGGTCATTTCACATAACCAACCCTTTTCAAACTCACTCGGCACAATAGAGGCTTTGCAGGATTTATGCGTAATACATTACATTGTCTATACTTTTTTAATCTCAAAACGTCATTTCAATATTTTCCTGCAAGTAATAATTATTATGTTGATTCCTTCACAATCTGTTTATTGCCTTGCATATGATACTTTATGGAGTGCTTGCAAAATGTAATTAAAAAAGCATTAAAAAAATTAAAATTAGTTAAAGCACAGAAACATAGGAAGTGTCATACTGGATCAGACAGTAGTCTGCCAAAATCAGAACTGGCATATTCTGATGATGGTAAACAATCATAAATACAAGAAATTACACTTCTGCAACAAAAATGCACATTTTTAGTTAACATTTAGTATAACAGATGAGCTTTACCCCACCCCCCCTTAAGCAGATGATCAACTGCTCCCAAAATGCTCGGTACCAGTTAGAGACTGGTTTTTGTTCATACACTAAACCAGGATTTCTGTTTTCCTGTGACCAAAAAAGCTATCGCAGAGCAACCTGGAATGAGAAATACCATGTTCAGTCCTGTATTACAAGATGATAGATCAACAATAAAAGTACAGTTTTAATGCCTGTTTTGGAAGGGAAAGGTTTGTGTCTCACCTCCTAAATGCAGCAGATTCATTATAATAAAAGTAAATGCACCCAATTGTCTTTAAGAAGAAATTATTCTGCTATGCACTAAAACCTGATTGCTCCATTTTTCCGTACACACAAAAGAAGTTTTGTATGGACTATGAAGAAAGCTAGAAATAATTAAGAAAATACTGCAAATTCTCTATAAATACATACCAGGTATTTCAAAAGATGTTATAACAATTTATACCTCTATTTTTACACATATTTGTAACCATAATGTATCCCTTTTTCAGAAATGTTCTAGGTTGCAAACGTGTCTACGTAAGACAATGCACAGTGTTTACCTCTGACATGCACTGCTATGCTCACACACACACACACACACAATTGTGGGAGTGAGGCCACGTTGGGAACATCTAACAGTGAGAATATAGAGCGAAACAGCATATGCAAGCAATAACGGCAGTGCGGTCATCGAAAACGCATATTTGCGATAGTGATTGTCAGGACCGGCGTTAGAAATCTGACACCAGCAAGAAAGCAGTAACAACAACGAGGTCTTTGCAGTAATTCAGAACAAATGTGTCCATTTCCTTCCAGAACATGTCAAAAACTGAGGCGGGGGGGGAGTGCACCAGCAGGAAGAGGCAGAAAGGCAGGCTATAAAGAGACAGAAATCCTGGCTTGCTCAAAATACACTGTTATTCAGGAAATAATTCCAGTAGTCTCACAAGATAGAGAATAATTATCATAAGTTCCTTGAATGATTTGTGAACAAAAGAAAAGAAATTCGAAAGAAGAAATAATTTGTTCTGCAGTCTTTTCTTGTTCTTTTTATGAGCAAGAATTACTACAGGAGGAAAAGACCAGCCGCCTTTTCTGCCCATTTGTCACCAATGCTGTCTTATCCCACTGGTGTGCAGACACTACGATACATTATAGTCCCTGACCACAGGACTCCAGCAGATATTAACCGAACAAGCATCCAGTGGACATCAGAATATAAGACCACTGTCTACGGATGAAAAAAAAAAAAGCACAGCAGCACATACTGCTACTTCTGGACTGAGGACAGACTGCCCATCCCATATTTATTCTGTGCTTTTCTGGCACAAGGTGGGCAGTGACAGCTACTACACTAAGGATATGCAAAGCATAGCCAGATGTTATTGTTATCCTGTAGACTGCTAAATATAACGAGTTAGGTTTCAAGAAAAAATAAGAAAACTGCCTCTAAGGCTAGTTTCAAGTCACAGATAGTATTCAATACTAGCAGAGCAGTATATTCAAAAGGGAATGGGCAATTAAAACACACCCACCCACTCCTCCAGTGGTTGGTTTGCTTTTATTTGGCTGCTCAGTAACCATGTACCATGTTCACTGTGGAAAACTGATGATATGCATGGAAAAAATTTAGAAGAGGAAACAGGGCACCTGTATTTCAGAAATACAACGATTAAAGATAGTTCATTTTAATGCATTTTATTTCTGCTGAATATGCCACTATTTAATAACAAACAATCTAGTTAATCCTTAACCACTCCAGAAAAGGAGAGGCTACTTTCATAGAATCATAGATTCATACCTGTATGCTTTCCAAGCTCTGCAAGAGTATCCTGGTACATGCTCAACATCTGATCACAGTGCGCAATAACACTTTTGCGCATATTGTCCCAGTGAGGAGCAAGTTCTCCCAAGTCTTTAAGTTCCTGATTCCTGTATTAAAAGGCAAAAAGAGAAGGCACTAATTAACTCATTATTCCATTAACATTCATCCAAATTAATCCAATTAATCAAAAAACAGTTTGTTAAAAAAAAACAACATTAAAAGCACTTTTTAATTGAAATGAAATCTGTTTTCATGATGCTTGTAAAATCTGCCGATTTCAGCTCTGCTGTTCAGCCAGACAATAAAGAATGTCAAATCAGTGAATAATACAGTAATTTGTGTTCAAAACTCATCTGGTACAAACGCAATGGCCTGCGAACTGAAATATTATTTCTTCCCTGGAGATAAGAAGGCTTCCAGGCTCCAGAGAGCTGTGCTCACAGCAAGCAACTTTTTCTGAAGGAATATTAAACACTATTGTAGAGAATGTAAAGTTTGCTTCTTTTACAACGCTTGCAGCATAGCTGTTTTGGTACACTCTACTCTTGGATACTCTCATACACATCATAAACACAGTTCTAGCAGCATCTCTACAAATGTCAGTTTAACCAACACACCAGTCCTCACCACATTTCTTTAGTGTTAAAAAACAAAACACACAAACCCCCAAAACCCATAAGTCCCCTAAAACTTAATCTTCAGCCTTACAGCTGTGCTCATCAGGCCAAAACAGCAGTGTTATGGTAACCAAACATGTCACTGAAAATCCAAAAGGAAATCCTTTAGCAAATTATCGGGTTTCCTGTACACTCTTGAGAGCTGACCCGAGTGAAACACAGATCACTTTAATTTCCTACACAAACAAGCATAGTTACAGTACACTGGGCTTTGTTTGTTTTCCCCACTTGCAAAGTTCATCCTACATCTATCTCCCAGAGCCACTCTGGGGGACCCGCTTTTAAGAAAACTGAAAAGGAAAGATATCGAGTCTTCAAACACTTGGAATTGTTCAGGAGAAAACTTGTGTAACACAACCAACTCGTTTTCCTCATTTTCCTCAAAGTATCAAGCAGACTGTTTCGCTGCAACTCTTGGAAATCTCAAAAAAAGACTTTTAGCGGACAGCTCTCACATATAGGAAAATTACTGAAGAAAAAAGAAAATCAGGGGGAGAGGCAGAAAGGGGGAGAAAAAGACCAACGAGACTGCAGCACAGGAACATAGAGCTACACTTACTGCAACAGTTCTGACCACTAGACAAAAAGTCTTAAAATTATTTCTTGAACAGAAAAGCCCCACACCGACACACTGATGTTTTCCCCATCATTATAGTATTTGTATTAGAGTAAACAGTACAAGAATAAGCATAATTCTGCTCCTGGTTAATAAGACACCCAAAATCAAACAGATTGCACTGGAAGCAGAATTAGGGCATTTTGTTTATACATGTCCTTAAAAGCATCAAAATGGAAACAAAGATTACAATACGTGAACTCGCTGGGAGTTTACTAATGACATATGATTACTTTTTTCCATTTTATTCAACCTGAAGAATAGAAGTAGATGAAACAGTTCAACTTTCCTCCATCGACACAAACCGGCAATGCTGTAGCTTAAGAATCATCAGCAGGAAGAGGACAAACCCACCATTTTCAACCACCATTTTCCTTGCAAGTTTTTAGGAGCTTAAAATGAGGCATCTCATTAAATAAAAATCTCAGGGCTTCCTCCTAAGAAAAGCTCCTGAGATTTGGCAGGGTATCCAATCTTATTTTTTTTTCAGTGAAGATATTTTGCCCTTAATATTTATGTTGTCTTACTTAATAGTTTTAGGTACAATGTTTGGACCTGGCTGAGCTCCAAAACTTTACTGCTCCTGCTATACAGGAATATAGTATTCTGCAAAGACTGGAGAAATACTACACAGTGAGAGGTGGGCACATCAGTACACCATGTTCAGAGCTCTCTGTCTCATGGAAAACCCACTGTTGGGGCTCTGCTCCCTTGCCTTTATTTGAGCTCCCTCCTGGAGTTATTGGTTGCATGCTCAAGCCAAGCAACAGTAGGAGTAGAAACCCCTTATCTCAGACTAAAATATCCAACCAAAAAACTAAAACTGATTTAACTGGCTGACTATGAGTTAACTCCATTGATACCAACAGCAAAAGGCAGGGAAAACTCAAATCCCGCCATATCAACTTTAATATGTTTCCAAGGACATGTTTTCCTGCTCTTCTTGTTGTTGACAAGGCTACTATTTGCTTCATCTCAGAAACACATACGCATCATTGAAGTCAAAACACAGCCACTAGTATGTCATAAAAAGACACATCTTATTTGCAATGTTTTAATAAAGTAAGCATGCAGTTCTATAGTAATTTAGAGCATATATAGCATGCAAACTTTAAATACTACCTTTTCTGAATTTATTTTCATTTAAGAATACAGTAAAACCAAAACCATGAGATAACAGGATTACTATTCCTCCAAAACATAGCCTTGTTGCACATTTTATTTTTTTTTTTCAAATGCAAATATATTAAGACATAGGATTTAGATACTAGTTGCATCTTGTGATTTCTTGCTATTTGTCGCTGCTGTTATTGACTCAGTACAACACTGAGTTACGGCTGAAAAAAGAATTATCTTTCCTATATCTAAGCTGCATCAACAATATTCCATAGTACCAAGCTTTATTATCATTATTGAGAAGGGCCCCTCCCAAAAGTAAATAAACAGATTGAAGAAACATAATATTTTTCACATTTTTAAGTTTATAGTTCATACTAATAAAGACTCACAGAATGGTAGGGGTTGGAAGGGACCTTCAGAGATCATCTAGTCCACCCACCCTGCCAAAGCAGGTTCACCTTGAGCAGGTTGCACAGGATCGCATCCAGGTGGGTTTTGAATGTCTCCAGAGAAGGAGACTCCGCAACCTCTCTGGGCAGCCTGTGCCAGTACTCTGCCACCCTCAAAGTAAAGAAGTTTTTCCTCATGTTGAGACGTAATTTCCTGTGTTCCAGTTCACGCCCATTGCCCCTTGTCCTGTCGATGGGCACCACTGAAAAGAGTCCGACCCCGTCCTCTTGACACCCGCCCTTTAGATATTTATAAGCGTTGATGAGATCCCCTTTCAGTCTTCTCTTCTCCAGGCTAAGCAGACCCAGGTCACTCAGCCTTTCCTCATAAAAGAGATGCTCCATTCCCTTGATCATCGTTGTAGCCCTCCACTGGACTGTCTCCAGTAGATCTCTGTCTTTCTTGAACTGAGGAACCTCACCAGGGCAGAGTAGAAGGGGAGGATGACCTCCCTCGACCGGCTGGCCACATGTTTTTTTAATGCACCCCAAGATACCATTGGCCTTCTTGGCCACAAGGGCACAACAACAATCTTAAAATCTTTAATTTGTTTTAATAATACTATAATACTTATACTAGAACTTATTTCATTGAATAACTTCAAAAAAAACCCCACACTTCAACCAGTAATCATGTCAAACGACAATTGTGCTATAAATGAAAATTAATATTTATAATATGTATTGGTTCTACAGAGGGCAAATTGGTTACTTATTCACCTTTTCAATGCCGCCACAGAATTCTGAATAGCTTGTCAAGAGAGCAGTAAGCTCACAGCAAACTCAATATTGTTAAAATAGAGCTATTTATCATCTTCTTCCCCTACTCCAAATCCTCTCTCTCAAAGTCTTTTCCAGGTAATTACACTCATCACCATGACAGATCCTGTGCTCAGCATCAACTTCAACCCTTCTTACAGAATGAAATCCAAGCTTTGTCTCCATTTTGCTGTTCAGCTCCTCAAACCGTCTCCTGAATAGTCTTTTCTGTCAATGCACAACAGAAACTTCAACCCAGGAGCACACCTCAACTTTCATTGTCTCTGGCCTTGATTACTTCAATATCTTCCTTGATGGCCTTGACATAATCTTGCCCCATTCGTATCTAACCAGAATGTGGATGCAAGCAACCTGTCTCATTCCTCCTCCTCCACTTCAAACATTAGCTAATTAGCTTATTTTTAAGCCTTTCTCAGGTACTTTGTTTTTCACATCCATTCTTTCCTTTAGTAGACTAATTATGCCAGCTTTCACTGAACACTTCCCATTATGGTTGGAAGCAGTTCCCCATTAAAAAAATGAAAATCTACCTGTTACCCTTTCTTCAAAACTCTTTCCTGCCATTATGGCAGAAAAATCCAATATTGGATCCTGATGTGCTGAAAGCACTATATACCACGCTGATCATTAGTATAAAGATTAATGATGATTGGTGCTAACACAACACAATTTTAATGAGATGAAAAATTCCAAGAAGATATGAGACCCCTCAGGATCCTACAGCACTATTAGAAATGTCATGAACCTTCATTTCAGGCTCCTACTTAAAAACCAACGTCTTTTACTCGGAATGACTTACTGATTTACATAGCTACAATCTGTAGGGCACTTTGCCCTTTAGAGGACTCAAGCTTTTCCTTTTAAGGACACGGCCTTCCCCTGCTGATGGAAAGTACAATCATTGCGCAAGCTGTTACACTGTTATGCAGGATGGTTTGGGAGGATCTGTGCCTGGACCAAAGTATCTGTGCTTTTCTTTGTGTATGACCACATCAGGGCGACCAGTGATCTGTAAACACTACATGACTGAATAAATTTCTGAGATTACGAGCAATTAAATACTGTTGCCACTAGACTTGAAGTAAAATTACATACAATTTCTTTTGTTCCAAGAAAATGTTCAGTGAAACCCATTATCAAATGACAGTTGAGCACCCAAGGCTCAGATTAACATGCTACCTTTTGTGTTATCAACTCATGCTTTGGGTTTTTTTACTTATTTTTAAGAACACCTTAGGTGCATGATTATAGTAAACTACTATAAGTACCTGGAGGAGGCACAAAGAATGTCCTATATTACTCACGTTGATAATTTCTCCTTAAACAGACTCTGCTTTGTGTCATGCATTCTAATGACCATAGTTGCAGAAAAAGTCTCTTTCTCATCACTTTGGATATGAGGATATAGGAACAGCTTAGAAGTCTAAAGGAAACATTCAGTGCTGAAAATGCAAAATACTGAATTCTGCAAGGAGTACTTTGAATGAGTGGACACACCATGTTCAGAACTTATTTAAACAAAGTCCTAATGCAGACATCATGTTCCCAATGAACTTCTTTTTACAAAACTACCATTAGGCTTCAACAGTCCAGACGCCATTGTGGAAAGCAATAAAAATACAATAAAATCCAAATAAAACAAAAAGCATCAACAAGATATTAAGATGAGCAAGATGAGCCAGAAGGGGACATTCCCTCAAAAAACTTTTTTGGATCTGATTATTCTGTCTCAGAAATGGGAACAGCAGGAATAGCCATTTCTGTCATTAAGGACACAGCACAAATTTTCACAAATTAAAAGACGAAGTTGAAAAGATCAGTATAATTACATGAAGAAGAGATAATTAAGAGGACATATGATAAAAGCACGTAAACCACAACTGCTGTATGAAGACAAAGTAGTAATTTTTGATTCATTCAGCTTCAAAAATCCAGTGAAGCAAACATGAGAAATTCAAAACTGAGAAAAGAAAGTGGGTTTTGCCTCCACCAAGCAAAATTAACTTCTGAAATCCACTTTCACAAAACATCAGAAGTCAAGGGCTTAGCAGGATTCAAAACAAGATCAGACATTTCTGCAGGTGATATTTGGAAAAGTTTTATAATATGATAAAGGCGACAAAGTTCTGATTATTATCAGACAGGAGCTTTGGAGTAAATATATACCATAAGCTTTGGGCCATAACTCAATCACTCATAAGTAGAGGAAGCTTAGTAGCTTTCTTCTAAGGAAAGGAAAGGAGCACAGGAATTATTTTCCCTAACAAATTTTACTTCCAAGTGTACAAGTTTATGGATAACCATTTCCTCTTTTTTTTTTTTTTTGTAGAATAGAAGCAGATAAAATTACTCTCATTTTTCTTTACCACAAGTTATGGTCCTGTGATATACAGGCAATAACCCATCAAAACAACATAACATTCTCTCCAGGAATAAAAGAATCATAAGCTTTTTACTATATTGTTTCTAAAACAGACAAATAATTACTAAGGAGGACTTAAACCCTTCTGGGGAAGCTGCCACAACAATGAATAAAGCAATGTTTTTTCTTTCTTTCCTAATAGTTTTCATTTAGAACCTTTTGAAAACAGTTGCCATTTTTATCTTCTTACAGAATTTCCCAAAACTGTCTCAGGTTCTGGTAAGCCTGACCTGGCAGGTAACTAAAAACTAAAGTGTAGGTTGTGCCTACCTTTTGCATGCCTTAAACATTTGTTTAAAAAAAACAACAAACAAAATCAACCAAACAAACCACCCAACACATTAAAAATATTTTAAAATCTGTTTCTTCTATGTGTATGTGGAGAATAGACTGGGATTTGCAAAGGCTTGAGAATATTTTATACTGTTCCTGAGAGCTGGAGTTTTTACGTTCCTTTTACATTTCTATCCACCACCATCCCCTTTTTATTATCCAAAAGTGGAGACAATATATAAGCTAAATTAAACCCATTTCTTCCTTCCTGCCTTAAAACTCTTTCCTTCATTGAATATTTTATTACCTGGGTCTATATTTGAAAGACTCAAGATCTTCAAACAGCATGATCATTTGAGGTTAGTTCTATGATTCACATTTAAGAGCAGAGGATAATTCTCCTGCATCACATGACTGCAGAGAGTCTCAAATTCAATAACAGAATGGCATTTGTGGAATTTACACTTTAATCCTAAATTATATTTTAGTAATTAGCGATGGTGTATGGAATTGGTTAAGGTGTTTTTTTGTTTCGTTGTTTTTTTAAATTTTAGTATTTCAGCAGGAAACACCGGTATCAGCTTAAGACAATGTTGCTTCAGCTCTATGATATCAGCAAAAACATTTTACTCTCATAGTTTATAACTTACTTTCTCTCAGCTTGGAATCACACATGTGGCAAGATTAATTACATCATTAATTGCACAATTATTCAAGCATTTAAACAGTTTTGTGGGTTTGTTTTCTTTTTTCCCAATTTATTAATCAGAGTGCCTCATTCAAAATAAACAGTGAGGATATTTATGACACAAGCTACATAATAAAACTGTACAAAGCTTTTTTAGTCACCTTAATGCCTTAACACCCCTAATTTGTATTCTCTGCACCCTGACTGACATGAACTGACAAAATTATACGCAACTTAGCGCTATTAAAACCACGGATAAGTAACAGTAAGTGTAAAATCTCTAGTTAACAACGTAAAACTTCAAATGCTTTTTGTGATGACAGAATTTGAGCACATTAAAATAATTATAATCTTGAGGAAAACATTATTTTTTGCTGTGGTTTGGTATTGTCCTTCACTATAATGTGGGGGACTAATAAGACCTACAAGTTATATCATTTGGTCTATATGGACTTCTTTGAGACTGAGACATGCTGTGCACAAATACGGTATCTGGAAATGCTAGTAGCCAGTCTCTGAGAAGCGTTGCTGACTGGTAGAGAGTGGTTTTTCTGGAGTCTTAAAACCTGGGTATATCTTGCAGAAAACAATAACAAACAACCCTCTCTGACAGGACAGTTACTACGTAAGTCAACATTTTATAGCTTTCAGCGCTGCCAAATAATAGGTAATGTTATGTAGAGGTAACTACTACAAAACGAATCAGGTAATGTTACTCCACTCCGGTGCACTACAACTTTAAACACCCTGTAACAAAGCAAAGCCCAGCAAATTTTGCTTCATTAAGTCTGATATGAAAACTCCTCTTAAACTTTCACAGAGGCTATCTTTTCCAAAATTAGTTACAAACAGCAAAATCAAGAGAACAGAGAATTATGTAGTGTTCAATACGTTACAATATATTTTATCTTTTAGTTTATAAATTGATGTGTTCTAAACTGATCATGTTTGAGGAGGGCAATTGTCTAAACACAGCTGATGGAGAATAAGAAGAGAACGGTTTTGCATCCTTTTTGATGCACAATGGAGTGAATACTGCATATACATGTATTTGAGCTACACTTTACTGACACGTTTGAGGAATTTTTAGGTGTTGAAAAAATGACCTCTTTGAACATATGTGCTAGGTAGTTACTTGAAGTAAGGTTTTAAAAGTCCTTAAGCGGATGGCATATTAACAGTGCCTGTCTAAATGTGGTTGGTTCAAACAGTTTCAAAAGTCATGGTAAGTTTACCCAGAAGAACTTTTTTTTATGCTATTACCTCTTATCAATACAATGTTTTTGCAGTGCAATTACTCAAAAATAAGTAATGTAAAAAATAACATGCAAAGGTCCAGAAAAGTCAATGCCTACTCCCAACACATGGCATTTCTGCCTGGGTCTCCATTTCTCTATAGAAGTTGTGTATTAAAAGGCAGTAGAAAAACACACATCTTTCACGCAGTTTGAACTTTGTCCTTATTCTGTAAAGTTACAAGAAAGAAATCAGAAAACAGACAAACAGCATAGATTTGCACAAGAAAAGGTCACTGGAGTTGGGACAGGACAGACATTCCTGACGCAGAAGGAAAACCCGTGTGCTTTGTACTCTGGAGAGAGGGTTCAAGAAAAGTTCAGCACTTTACCCTCGAAATTTGTTTACAGGTTGTGACCACAAATGTCATGGGCCAAATTCAGCCCTAAGTAGGTAGAATTTCCTTTCAGCCAAAGCCGAGTTTGGTTCCAAGGCACTCAAAAGCGCTTTAGCGGCAAATCTGAAAGACACGTGTATTGCAGCTTCTACTGTAGCCTCCCAATTCTCTTGGTGCGCTGATCTAGTGCAACACAAGTTACATCTGCAACTGCAAGCTTGTATTATATGGGTCAACCAACTTTTTGAACCATCACTGTGAACTAGTAAGTCTTTTTGATAATCATTAGGATCAAAGAACTACTTGGCTTACATGATAGATGCAAAATATCTGCACAAGATTTGTGTAAAGAAATACTAAAAGCAGGGAAAAGGACTCATTGGAAAACCTCGAGGAGGAAACAGATACAATTTCTTAACAGAAACCAGCAAAGCAGACTGTATGACCCTTATTAGAACAATAAAAATGACTATATAGCTCCTTTTAAAACTTCTTCCAAGGTTTGAAGGATAAAATCTTTAATGCATACATATCTTTAAAAACATTATTTCATGCTGAAAAACAAAGTTAAACATCCTTAGAGGTTACATCTTTCAGAGTATCACATCAGTAAATGAAAGTTTGGTTAACAATGAACACTGTAGTTTTATCAAGAGATAAACAATCTTAAGAGCTATGAGAAAAGGGAATTTAAATTACAATTTAAAATACAATACAGAATGGGATTAACACTTCACTTGTATTTCTACTTTTTTTTTAGGTAATTGCTTCAGACCTGACTATATTGAAGCCGCAATAGGAATACAACAAAACAGGCTGAGGATAAGAAGTGGCCTCCAAGACAAAGGTATTTATTCTTTTATACTAACTGGGGAAAAAAGATGCAGAGAAGAATACTTCAGAAGAGAATAGCCTCAAGATGGTGCCGAGTAACTTTTGTATGAGTTCAAGAACTAACATAACAATATCCTCCTCACATTTACTACTTTAGAAATGTACGAAGTTCACAAGAGCATGCATCCTTGCAATTATTTCAAAAAGGAAAGCCCATACAAAGCTGAAGCTCCAAGCTACACGCTTATACAATGACAGGTGATACAGATGCTCCTATTCCCACCATCTGCTAGTACTCTACCACAAACTGTTGCTCCTTTTGGTTGGTCTTACCCCCTCACTCAGATGGATATAACAACTTTGCCTCTCTCTCTGTCTCACATCCACGCTTTCTTCTAGCCTTGGAGAGCTAACCACATTGGCAGTCAGGAAAATCAGAACCACTTGCCTCAATCTTTGAGCAACTTTTACTTCTGTTTCTTCCTTAAAGCTCCTTTTTATTTTGGTGAGTATTGAATAATCATTAAAAAAACCAAACCATAGTGATTCCTTACTATGACTTTATCCAAGGAGGTGAATGCTATAATATGAAATAACAGCAAGAGCTATTACTTGCATTATGCCTTTGGAGAGAATAATGCAGTAATAGTAAAAGTGGTTAAAGTAATCCCCTAACATTTAAAAGGCATTTACCCATGGGGCAAATGAAAATCTGGGAAGTGGATGAACTGTGCAAGTCAGCATAATCTATTTTTATTGCTTACTAAAAAACTTACACATTAGTATTCTCAAACAAGATCAGGCCATAAATGCCTAAACACAGTATTAAATGAATAAAATAAAGTATTATAACAATTCATATGATTTTTATAACCCATCATCACCATGCATAAGTATGTATCAGTCCATTGACTTTATTAAAAGCAAGATTCTGGTGTCCCACATGCTGTTCTATTGGCATAAAAAGATCACAGAGAAGCAGCAGATGAGGTGAATAAAAAAAGAAAATAAGCTCCTATTGCAGGACAAACAACCACCGTAAACAACCACAGGCAACTCCCTCTGATGGAGGGAGTTGCCTGAAGGTGCACAGGATGGTTTTGCGATGCAGCACTAGCTTATGGTGTTACTTTTATACATGAGACCAGATGCCCACCTATGTGTGAGGCAACTTTGATGGGGAAAGCAGCAATACCTTCTTCTACATCATCCATTATTATTAGAAAAAGAAGGTATGCTTTCAGGAAAGCCCTGGACTGCTTAAAATAATGCTTTTTTTCCACAATTGTATCAGCAAAGCTTACAAGTATTCAAGGACAGGCTACCATTGTAGTCAATGCAGTGAGAATTTGGACATAGAAAGGATTTTCGGACACTTGTGTTCCCTATTGTCTTTTTTCCCCAAGCCATATATATTGTAACGATTCTCAGATGTCCCTCCTATTTACAAGGCCAAACATGAATAAAGGTTTCAAACTTACATTACTTTGGTATCCTTTTCTTATGCCAGCTATTTAGAGAAATGTGATTTATATTCTCATTGCTCCTTTATTAACTACAAACATGTAATTTTCCATTGCTTGCATAATGTTTGTTTGTGATATTAGCACTGCCCAAACACAAAGGCAAACACGCTACAACGTAGTTCACACCGTTGTCATGTGTTTCTCCTTTATAAAATGTTAACTTTCTAGAATATTTATATTGTTAACCCAATGTCGATACACATTTAAAGTCATGACCGCACTCTAGCACAGTTCATTGCTCAGAACTTATGAAGTCACTGGAGTCCTAAAAACTCTGTGCAATAAATTCTGTTGTTCAGTTACAGCTGTAAATTCTTAAAAGCCAAAAAGGTCACTATATTTTGCCTATTTCATACTACAAATTAATATTTTTACCTCATCACTTACATTATTCCAACTCAGAAAAATAAAATTTAGTATTTACTATTGCTACTTCTTCCTTACCTTCTCATATCCTCCTTTATGTGCAGGTTGATCAGCTCTTTAGGAACATGGAAAGAGAGGGTGGTCTCAGCCATCTGTTCTCGGATCCGCATCCACTTGTTGTCAGAAGTGGGGAATCTATATAACTTACAGATTGGGTTTTTTAACACTGCAGAGAGGAAAAATTATATCATTGCTTTACTACAGTTATATGACTCTTTGGAAATTTATGACAACAATTTCATCCAAAAATAATATGTTATTTCCTACTTGCTTCCAGAATTAATTTTAGAACCATTAAAATTCTATTAAAAGCATTACATTTTTATTTAATTTATTATAGCAGCATGTGGAGGACAAAGTATTACTAGTACAGCACATAAATCACATTTTACCTGCACAGTAGGTATCCAGTGAATTTAGCATTTTGGTATAGTGAGAATGTAAATTATGCTCTCTATTCTTACACTTAAGATACTGTTAGGAAAAACGGAATGCACAGAGAAACAATGAACTCACATACTGTCAAGGCCATCCCTTACCGTCTGCTAAAATCACTCACATTGCTAATAAATCGCAGGGGATAAAGGAGGCGTGGGAACAATGACTCAGACTTTAGCTGTAACTGATGCATTTTCTCGATGATATGCACACACAAGTCATTAACACAAATGGATGGTGTGCATCTACATTAAAGGAAACTTGACCATTGACATGGTCAAGAGACGGCCGCTACACAGAAATAAATATAACAATTCTGTAAATATGTTACAAACACTATTCTCAGATCACTATTGTAACTTGACATAGGAAAATCACGTTACTTGATGTCTTGGAGGGTTATGCTTAAAACCCAACATGTTAACCATGTTTTTTATCTTAAAGCTCTCGCATGTTGTCTGTGTTTCCATCCAGATCTTACAATGATGCTCTATAATAAAGGTGGGAAATTTCTACTCTCTCCTTTCCTTCTTTCCTCTGCTCTGCCCACCCCCAGTCTTAACTAATTTTCTAGAAAGACCAAATGGGGAAAAAGCTGAGAAAGAAAAGTTTTGTTTGACTACATTGATAAGCTTACTTGGAGACATACGAATGTCATTTAACACACACCCCCACCGCTTCCTAATGCAGAATAACTTTGGACAGCCGTCCAAATCCTCCAACAATACCTTTCTATCAGCCTTATGGAAAAAGATGCCTTAGAGCAGGCTCCCATTGATCTGTCACTGAATGGTCTATAACTCAAAGGAATGCATTTCCCATGTGTGCTGCAAGGAAACTGTTGCTGTCAAAATGACATCTACTAATAGAAACTTCAGCTTCACAACCCACTGCCACCATTATTGCCTATGTAGGCTGATTTATAGAGAATGAAAAACACAGACCAAGTTACACAAAGAAGACTACAACACACAAACTGTCTTGTCTATCTAATCAAATTGTGTTTTAACACAAGTCCTTTAGGAAAGGCTTAAAACAAGACCATACATTCAAAGATATTGGTAATAAAACAGTTGTTGGCAACTCATAAAGAAAGGAATGTTGTAAATAACCATGTTTAAGAAATTGCAGATGTATTGTTTTCTATTCCCATCACTCTACTGTGATCTCTTTAATCATTAGTCTTTTATGAGAAACTGGAAGCCTTTTGGGGGTCATTTTGGCTTTATTTATCAGTGATTTTACTTACAAAAAGTAAATTCTGGCTTACTGTTATGAAATAAGCCTAATAGATGCTTGACAGCTATGGCATATGAATTACAGCAACTTTTATTAACTATTAACACCCAAAATATCTCAGTGTTCAAGCATTGTTACACACTTTTTACACCTTGACAATCCTCACCACACAGACGTAGCTATTGTCCTCTACAAAAAAAAAAGCGCATCTCCAAGTCCTGTGCCTATAATCAACTTAAACCTAGTCTCTGGGCTTTATTATATTACTTAATTAAAATATGCTGTAATGATTTCCTATTTTCCTCCTCTTTTGTTAAGATTCTTCTAATTAATGAAATCAGTTTTGTCAATAATATTGACAGCCTCTGTCAATCCACAAAGTAGCTATATGGCACCGATCACCTTCCATTAACAAGACAGGGAATGACAATCTTCAGATGTCAGGGAATGCTCAAGAAACTAAGGGCTAATTCAGGTCTGCCCTTAAACAGAAACCTACCAAAAAAGATGATAATTTTTGGTTGGGATTTGTTTTGTTTGGTTTGGGTTTTTTTTTTTTCTTTTTTTTGTAGTGTCACCTATTCCCTAGGAAGCAGCCTGATACTTTTTATCAGGACATTTCAAATGATGATGCCCCAGACACAAAAGGCTCTTTTCTCTACTTCACCTTTTTATATCTACTTCCTAAGTTATCAAAGGATGCTTTTCCAAGAAGAGCCCTTAAATTTGCACTTAGAATCTATTACATTCAAAAATTCACATTTGTCTGTGAGAACCTAATGCAGATAAGTAGCTCCACAATCTCTTTTCCTCCCATCTCCCCACTACCACCACCACAGGAAAAAAACAAAACCAAACAAAACACCCAACACATCTGGAGCATGATAGCAAGGGATATTAGGAATCACTTTGAAAATGTAGATCCAAAGTTGTAACTTTTATCATTGTTAGAATTATTAAACTACACTTCAGGTACTACCTCCAAGCCTGAATTTTCAGGTGGGGATAATCCCAAGTGTGTTGGAAGTTTTAAAAAATGGCCAGAACATCTCTCCATTGCTTTATGAAGAAAATTTCATTTACAAACTCAGAAAAAGCAGCCTGGGAATTTTGTTTTCACAAGGGATCCAAATAATTCCCATTTGCAATACTGCTAAAACTTGAGATAGTCAATAAGAGCTGCACAATACTTTGTTTTTCTTATAAACAGAACTACTGAAGTCATGCAATGCCATAAAAATCTCAGATGTATTTTCCTTTCCAATTACAACAATAATTGCTTTCTCATTACAACAAGCTGTCTAAAAAAGAAATCCAGAAGGCACGTAAAACCACCCAAACAGTAAGAATGCAAGACTAGATATGGCTTTTATAAAAAGTAGTTATTAAAATGAGTGAAAGTTTCATAAAGTTAATTCTTCCTGTATTTAGACAGTGATCATGAAAGGCACTGGGGAAAAAAAAAAAAAACAAATCCAGATGAACTGCAATGGTTAAAAGAGGAAAAAAAAATATTTTAAAAGCCTTTCTCTATAGCATGAAGCCTAAAAGCCAATGCCATATATTTAACCATCCATATTTTGGGACATTCTCATTTTTAAATTTAAAGACCTCTGTGCTTTTTATTCCACGCAATATCCTTCACACTGCTTCCCCTTCAAGTAAAATAAAAAAATTAATAAAAGATTGAATACTCTGTTTTCATTTTTGTTCCCTATCGAACACAGATCAAAGCATACTGCTGCCATATACTAATAAATAGAAACACTGTTTGTAAATATCTTCTTTTGTAGCATAGATGTATCATGCATATCATCTCAGGAAGAATAATTTAAACCTCCTTAATTTTTTTCTTAATTTCAATTATTAATTTCAATTTATTCTTTTTTTTTTTATTGTAAAGCGCAATATGTTTACATGCAAACAATTGGCAAACTCTCCAGCGTTATAAATAAATAACTGAATTTTGAGACATATAAATTCAATCTCTTGGGGTATAAATGGAATAGTGATAAGCCTCTGAAATATGATACTCATTCCCACTCACTCAGTAAGTGGCTCATAACTCACTTGAGGGCTGCGAGTTCCTTATATTAAGATTTAAATTTCAGAAGAATGCCACTGTGCATCTATGCCTACAGGTTTAAAGATTCACATAGGGGTATTTTTTTCAGTTTCATAGTTTTGAAGGCCTGATAAACAACACGAGACAGAAGAAACCAGAAATCTTTACAACGGTATACACATGTACTAAATACATATGTATACAGAATACATACAGTACTGTAGATAGTTCTGTATGTACACAGCAGGGAACATAGTGCAGGCAACGTTGATGTTATCAGATTGCCTGTAATACACTTCTACCACGTTACTGATATTGTTCCTTTCCCTTCAGTCCTTGGTTTTTGATCACCTCTAATTTTGCCACACTTAAGTCCGTCTCGCCTAAACTGATTATTTCTTGAAATTTTCAGCTTAGGTGTTCTGGCTGTAGAGAACGAGGCCAGAAATGTGCAACAGAAAGTTCTGTACTTTATAAACTTGAATTCTGACAGTAAATCTTTGAGAGATGTGCATTTTACTATATCCATGGCAATCTACCCAGATCTGACAATGATATAAGCCTTGGGAAAGAAATGTCAGTATGTAAAAACCTCAAAACTTGAACTTAACACCTCATACATGGACCAAGGGTCTACCCTTTACTGAAAATCCTTGCATCCTTCCCCAGCTTTTAATACCAACAAAACTGTGCGCATGCCCTTCATACAGAGTGGATTAATATATTTTCGGGCAGAGCTAGTGTGTGGTACAATACCCTTAAGGGGAGCACTGGTACCCATACGCGAAAGCCAGTCTCCAGGCAACACAGAGAGCTTTGACCCACATGAAGCCCAGTCATGAAGGCACGCTGGGGAAGAAGTCTGACTGGTTGGGCAAAGAGGCTGAGAGTACAAAAGGACAGCTAAAATTTTATAAGAAAAGAAATTGGGAATTCAATAAAAAGAGTGGGACTGACAAAACCTGGAACTGGTGCCAAGTGTCAGCAGAGAAGTGGAGGTAATGCTGGGGTGAGAAGGGGAAGTCACAAGTACAGGAAACAGACTGAAGAATAAGTATTTATTAGAACACACTTCCTGTGACTGAAAACTCTTTCCAATATCCTGCCTGCTGTCGTTTCTTATATACGCATCTGCAGTTTTGCTCTTTCCTCTCAACTCTTTTCAAAAAGAAAAAAATGACAAAAAGCCCTCCCACGGTATTTTTGACTTTATAAACCCTGGTGATGTTGGGTGGGGTGGGGGGTTTGGTTTTATGTTGTATGTTTGTATATGAGAGCAATAAGTGTAGAAATGTTAAGAGTTGTCTAGATATACTGTAGAATGACCTGCAAATACTCACGACAGAGTAATCTAAACTTCATTATTCATAAAACTGACACCTACCTTAGAAGTCCCAACAGTTCCAACAAAGTACATTGCCCAAATTTCAGCATTTCCCCATCCAAAAAAAAAACCCAACAAAAAACCCCAATCAAACCCACCCAACAGAGGCAGCAAATTGAAAAAATCCCAAACAAACAAAACCCAGTTGTGAATCAGTAACATTTTCTCTGAACAGAAATGTCATTTATTTAGGACCCACTCATCTGGATGACATACAGAATCAGAATCAAAGAATGGCTGCATTGAGTTAGACCAAACAGTTTAACCGGCTCTGTATCCTGTCTCCAAGAAAAGCCATAAATAGATACCTAGAGATTCAAGATACTCTCCCTGCCTCCAGCTATTTTCAGTTCAGGAATTTCCAGAGCCAGATGTAGTTCCTATACTTTTAGTAATTCTCAATGAATACCTTTTCCACAAACATGTCTAGTCTCACATTGAACCAATGAAAAGAAATGGCAGTTTTGAAGAAAAAAAGTTTTCCCTGCTTCTGATCTAGTCTCAACAAATCACAGAAAAATAAAAATACAGCTTTCATACATACATGGCAAAACCTATGTTATGGAGGTTTCTAGTGCTTCCTTCAGACTGCAAAGCTAGTCTAATAAGTCTCCTGTCTTATCAGTGAAGTCATATGAAAAAGTTGCAGTAAAGGTTTTAAAAGGTTTAAAAACACCAGTAACATTTCTCTTCAACTGTATGCAGCAAATACACAGAATTCTTGACAGCGATGTGGTTTCAGATGACCCATATAACTTATCTGTGACATTGTTACTGCAGAGTAATGGAGATTCATAAACTTGGGCTAATAAAACTTTTACGGTGCAGCATATCAGCATGTAATATTTCTCAGTATAATGAAAGAGAAATAGATCTATTCAACATCGTACACTCAATACCAGAGTTGACCTAGAATTGAGAATGCCTTGCCAACAGCTTCCTTCATTTCAGAATGTATATCTTCCAGTTCAAACCGAAATGGCCACTTCATCAGCTATGAGAGAGATTAATTCTCCAGGGTATTCAGTTGCAAATAATGCATAATTACTTTTACAGAATGTCATGCAGTGACATGACAAAAATTTATGAGGTTAATTCCATGCTCGCTGAAGTCACTGATAGTCTTGAAAATCATTGAACAGTAAAGATGTAGGAGTGGGAGATTTTTGCAGTGTTTCAGAAAGCATAATTGACATTGCTGAAAGTTTTCTTCATGTTTCTCAGTATCATTTTACAATGATACTGTCAAATATGTATAAAAGATTAAAATATTAAACTTAAAAATTTGTGCATCATTTGAAGAGCCTTTTAAGAGCTCTGATGCAAATCTTTGCGATCTCTTCAGGATCTGACACAGCGTTGCAACAGTCATCTTTTACGGATGTTAGAATACTTACCTGCATTTAATGAAGGCAAGTTGTCTTTACCACTTACGCCTTCAGTGGCTGTACATTCACGAACCAATGCACACTACAAAAGAAACGCAACTGTAAGTGTAACACATTCAGGTGTTGCAAGAAAATTCATAGCAGTCTATAAATGGCAAATTGAAAAACACCACTGATAACATAACTTCCCAACACTTAATTATAATTTACATTTTTCTCTTTATATTTCTGTTCCAAGATACCATAACACAATCAGAATTACAGCAGAGAAAGTGGCAAAGTATGATCAGCTATTCCATAATAAAACAGGTTTCCTACTAATACAAT
The DNA here is from genome assembly GCA_013398815.1 of Ibidorhyncha struthersii. Lineage (NCBI taxonomy): Eukaryota > Metazoa > Chordata > Aves > Charadriiformes > Charadriidae > Ibidorhyncha > Ibidorhyncha struthersii. Next base: position 216,327 of record VZSZ01005023.1, on the reverse strand, counting down.
GGCAGAGGTTAAAATAATTTTTGACAAGTTCTGTGCTTTCAGAGAGGTTTCTTTTGACAAGGCAGTTTTCACATGCACAGTGTCAGAAATCTCTCCATGAATTTTTAAACAAGGGAAAAAGTAGGAACCACAAAGTGTCTTTAAAATGTGCTTGCGGTTTGTAATTGAAGTCATTTGTTATACAAATGAATTGGAAGATTTCTTTGGTAAGATTAGTGTATAAAAGTATAAAAAGTTTATGGAAAAATGAACCGGTGTAAACCTATGCTAAATGTACATTTTTAATGCTTCTCCTCCTCTCAGTCAAAAAAAAAACCCAAAACCCAGATGGCCTCTAAAGGTGATTGGGAGCTCTGTTCCCAGGGCTTCCGCAGTTTATAGATGTCTTGTTGCAGAGCTTGAAGCAAGGAGCACGATGTACTCTCTACCAGTTGATATCTTAGATTGAATTTAACTATCACCTTACTATTCCATGAAGAATTCCCTGCACATAGTTGATCTAATGAATTAACAAACCTAATTCAGAACTTATTTCTTGGAAGTAATTCAGTAACTCTACTTTCTCACAATTGCATCCTCACTACAAACATGTAAACTGAGACTCCATAATGCAACACCATGGTGCAACTAATCCATAAAAACTAAGGACTGCTTTAAAGATCACGGAAAATACAGCTCTCACAAGGCTGGTCTTTGTTGACAAGTATCAGTACCCCCTAGAAAGATGCTGTTAAAGCCTTCTGGCTCCCCCAAACTAGACAGAGCTTATGAAATACATCCCAAATAATTGTGAGAAGTCTCACTCCATACTTTGAAATGGAAGAAAAGAAAAATGTAAGAGAAGAAAATGTAACTGAAAAAAACAGTTCACGTTGCATATCTTGTGGAAGTTTTATAGTACAAAATCAGAAAGATTTCACAGCATTTATTGGCTTCTTTGGAACTGGCCCCACTGGTCCACTGTTTTAAAAGGACACTGAAGTCCTTTAAGAAGAATGGTGAAAAAAAAAGTGTAAAATCTATCCTCAGAGGTTGGCCCAAAAGCAGATTGTTTTGGCTGAGCAGAAAAGATATTCAGAACAACGGCCTTTTCTCCAAAAATACATTCTTATATGTTACTTCCAAACAAAAAAAATGTAGTCCTTAATTTTACATTCCCTGTAGCTTTATCTAAAGTTGGGTTTTTTCTTCCCCACAAAGAGCAGAAAACACCATAGTGTATAGCAGTACACCATAGTATAAAGGCTGCAAAAATTCTGTCAGTGAGAATGGGGCTGCAGAGGCAGAGATACCAGGAGGTAACTCTGTACAGGTCTGTCAGTTGCCATCAGTCAGGGACCCAGTTAAAGAAACCTTTTATTAAATGCGAGTCATTCAAACCCTGATTTCCTTGTTCTGAGCAGCCCTTTCTGAATCTCTCCCAAGCCCAAACTTCTTGTCATCATAGAGACAGCCTGTCCATTCCACCTTCCCTTATTTGGTTCTCCATTCCTCTCAAATCCACTCCAGCTCCAGTCTCCACCACTTTTGCCTGCAACAATCTGCCTACTTAAGAGCATTTTTGCTCTTTTTGAACCCTTCTATCCTTCCTCTTGCCCCACACCACGAGCACGCCAACTCAGAATCCCTACACACCCCCTCTGGTAAACACTGCCCTGTGCTAGCACTCTGAGGCACCACTGCTGTGCCAACCCTCCCGTTGATTTTCCCCACCACTGTGTGCTCCCATGAAACGCAGCTGAACCTGCCCCTTTGCAAGGGTTCACCTCTTCTTTGGCTTGCCTGTCTGTCATTCTTTCCAGGTTTTCAGTATTGTGGGCACAGGTTGCACATAAAAATCCACGTGAACAGGACTTCAAGGGCAGAAAACAGAGGAACTGTCCAAGGGAAAAAGAAGTCAGATTTATGGCATCTCTATGGACAGGTTTTTGATCAGGAGTGATTAAATATGGTCAGTTGAGGTGAAAATCAACTCTTTCTTTCCTAAAGAAGGGGAGGGACTAAGAATCTGAGGATAGGGTATTACTCTGTACATTTTCTTGAAAAACTATTTTTAGTTTAGGTAGATTAAGTGTACATAGTACTTTATTCCATAAATTTTTTATTAAGTCCTTAACCCAATTTGGAATTAGTAGTTCAGGCATTTGGTACAGCTGATCATTCTAATTAACTTTGTGTCATGAACAGAGTTTCTACCTTTTGATCCTGGGCATCTGTTGTGATGTGGTCCGTTTCCCCATCCTCTAGCTCTCCCATCTTCACAAGATTGACTTCAATGGTACCAACTGTCTTTCCACCATCGGAAGTCCTGGGAAAAAAAACCCATGACATTGGGTCACCTGCAGCATCACGTTCCTTCAGTAAAAATATTGTCAGTAAACATTTAGTCCGTTCTCCATTTTGTATAGCTGCAGTCACCTGTATTGAATTCATTAATTACAATCATAAAGGAAATATTAACAATAAGGCATATTGTATTTTCTCCAGATTTTTTATAACAATTAAAGCTTTTATCACGAAACTGAGGATGGGTAAGTGCTATAAATGGTGGAAGAACCCACAAATATTGCCAAGTTTTCATTCTACACATTGTTCTGTCTGTGGACCACCAGAGAAAGGGCTGTAATATACTGCACCAATGCCCCACTTATAACCTGCAGTCTCACTGCACAGTACACTGCTACGTTTCCGAACTTAATCTGTGAAGAAAGGACATTCTCAGCATATTAACAAACCTCCTGCTAAAGTGAAATAATAAAACTAATCTGAGTATCACTATTCTTTTTGTAGTCCCTCCATAGAGTAATTATTCAGAATTAGTCCCATTTATTTAACCATGTGGGAGAAGATAATATAGTTCCAGGTGAATTCCTTTATTGTCATCTCTGCAAATAGTTTACTTCCGATCAGGCAAAAATAAATAGCAATTCAGATTTACATGTCCAAACAGACAGTACCGCTCACTACCTTCTGGAAGAAACAGGCATGTTGATCTGCTTGAGGGTAGGATGGCTCTACAGAGGGATCTGGACAGGTTGGACCGATGGGCCGAGGCCAACGGTATGAGGTTCAACAAGGCCAAGTGCCGGGTCCTGCACTTGGGTCACAACAACCCCACGCAGTGCTACACGGTTGGGGCAGAGTGGCTCGATAGCTGCCCGGCAGAGAAGGTCCTGGGGGTGTTGGTGGACAGCCGGCTGAATATGAGCCGGCAGTGTGCCCAGGTGGCCAAGAAGGCCAACGGCATCCTGGCCTGTATCAGGAATAGTGTGGTGAGCAGGACTCGGGAAGTGATCATCCCCCTGTACTCAGCACTGGTGAGAACCCATCTCGAGTACTGTGTTCAGTTCTGGGCCCTTCATGTCAAGAAAGACATTGAGGTGCTGGAGAGTGTCCAGAGAAGAGCAACGAAGCTGGTGAGGGGTCTGGGGGACAAGTCTTATGAGGAGCGGCTGAGGGAACTGGGGCTGTTTAGCCTGGAGAAGAGGAGGCTGAGGGGAGACCTTATCACTCTCTACAAGTAACTGAAAGGAGGGCGTAGAGAGATGGGGACTGACCTCTTCTCCCTAAGGACAAGTGATAGGACGAGAGGAAATGGGTTCAAATTAAGCCAGGCGAGGTTTAGGTAGGATATTAGGAAAAGTTTTTTCACTGAAAGGGTTATCCAGCATTGGAATAGGCTGCCCAGGGAGGTGGTGGATTTGCCATCCCTGGAGGTTTTTAAAAAAAAGGGTAGACGTGGTACTGGGGATATGGTTTAGAAGAGGTTTTGTCAGGTTAGGTTAATGGTTGGACTCAATGATCTTAAAGGTCCCTTCCAACCTTAACGATTCTATGATTCTAAGATGCTTTTTCAGCTTTCACTGGTAGCAAAATACCAAGGATAATGGCACAGTCTATCTCCCGTGGTTTACTCTGAAAAGCTGGATTTTTTAAAAGGAAGGAAAGAAGGGTAACAGATGATTTAATAATAATGAGGAAAATATAACAACAGACACCAAGCAAAAAAATGGGCAAAAGGAAATGATGAGAATAACTTTAGCTGAATTGCAAAAGCACAGAGAGGAAGACAAATGAAAACAAATGGGTTTGGGGCAATACTGTGTATAATCTCCAAAGTGAAGATGAAAAGAGATGAAGCAGGACAAAGGAATACACAGAAGAGGGACTAGAGGGCTGGTAATAAAAACAAAAAAATGACTTTCAGAAACAGTAATATTTGAAAAGAAAGTGTTTCCATTAAAAACTGCCACATTCCTAGGGCAATCCTCGCCACAGGAAAACATCAGAAACCCCTTCAACACAGACACCCTTCCAGAACTTCAAAAGAATAGTCCTCAGATTATATTAGTAAAGGAAGGAAAAAAAAAAAAAATCCTGCAAACACCCTTCTCCTTAGTTCACCAAGCAGGAGAAAGACAGCAATCCAAGAGCTGGCCCACCAGTACACCTGCTTGCATGGTGCAGTACAGGCGGAGGTCCGGCCCCAGCCCCAGCCGGTGCAGTGTGGCTCTGTGAGCCCGTTCCCGCTGCCTCTCCAGCACCGAGAGCCCTGGAGCAGCACCGCAGCGACGTGCGGCATCGTCTCCCGCTCTCGGGCAGGGCTGGCCCGGCTCAGCTTTGCCCTGCTGCCTTCTGCCACGCGCAGGCTCTCCCAGCGGGCTTGGCTCACACCCCGGGCAGGAGGACCCTGTCTCTGTTGAGCTCCCACAATTTTATATAATATGTATTTCTGCATGCAGTGTAAGGCCTTAATTAAGACAAAGTATGCCAGCTCTTTACACTGGCTAAAGTTCAGCACATATGTTAGTCTTTTCAGATACTTATTTATCATGATAAATCAAAACTTTTATTCTTTACAGTACAGTCTCAAAATATAGCTATCCCCCAAGCTTCAAATATAAATAATTGTTTTGGTTGCAAATCATTATGCTTTAATATGCGACTGAGTAGAATACCCTCATCTTGCAACCATACAAATTAAATATGTTCTTATATAAAACGTTGCAAAATACACATAATTCATATTTCACATGTGCCACTACTTCATTTGCTCTGAGCCAAATTCAGTACTGACAATAAAATAAAGGAACAATTGAAAATGAACCAATTCCAGATAGCCTTCAACCAAAGAAGCCTACGTTAATTAACAAAAGTAATGAGGAAGAAGGGTTCAATGTCCAAAGGGTGTTCATAAGCAAAAATGCAATAATTTTGAAATGCATGAGAACAATATTAAGTGTCCTCAGCATGAAGAACATTCCCCTGAGTTGCTACAGCTTAGTTGTTTGACCTCATTTGTTTTCTCCTTCCTGTGTCAAACCAGCACACACACTAGGTTACCTCAACAAACGGACTACAGCACTTCCGAGGAGTAAGGGAATACAACAGATGATAGCAAGTCACATGCACCTTTAAAAATCAGAGTAAATGTGTGGCTATAAGACTGAAAATTTTTCAACAGCTTAATGTGTCCCGATCAAAGTGTCAAGTGGACGACCTCATTACCAGGCTGACTTAAATACGGAACAGCACTTTGCTGTTACCTTGGTCTGAAAGGAAAACATTGCATTCATTTGACTTCCAGAAGTAAAATCCTACCCATTCTTTTTTAGGGAACAGATTTTTTTCTAAGGCCAAAGAGACTTGCAAGTCTGAGACTGAGCTACCTAAACCAGATCTGATTTAAAATTCCATCAGGGTAAATTAAGATTATAAACAAATGTCGAGCGAAACGGAACTCAATTTGCAAATGAACTGATACAAGTCAATGAGGCACATTGCTTCAGTAAAACAAAATAAAAATGGAAATTACACTTTCATAGTCTTTGTCTCCCTTTCTTTAGAGCAGTATGTATTTTCCCTCGTTGGTATTATTAGAAGCTTGGCCTCAGTACAGCAGCGAGCACTGCACTGTTTGCCTGCACGAGTAGCAATACATATTTGGAAGCTTTCTCCATCCACATCTGAAAAATATGATTGATCTACTTTCACTTTTTTTAAAAAAAGCATTTTCTTCTCAAAATCACTCCTGTTCTCATCTAATACATATGTAATATTACAATCTGAAACATACAGTACCTGCAAGAGAAGCTAATGCAACAGAATAAAACTAAACGGTGGGACTTGTACGCCTTCCTCCATTTCTCTTATCTTTCCACATGGAAATACGAAAACACAATTTAAAAAAACAAAACCAAAGTTTCTTTGAATGCTGCAGGCACACAAATCAACAAAGAGCTCTATAACTGTCCAGGGAGAAAACGTCATTAGCTGTGTCAGACACTGTGAATTTAAAATACCACTGGTGCATAAGAGTCTTCAAACAACAGACACGTCACGCATTTAAAACTTTCAAGCAACATCATGAGATTAAAATTTCACTTGAAAGAAAATTAAAAGTGAGAAACAGAAGTGATGCAGTGGGAGAAACAAACAAACAAAAAAAAAGCCTAGCAATCACATTAAATAAGGCAAAAATCTGTGTTATTTTATTTTGCACTAACGGAAACAGTATGGGGCACACACACATATATACACTTCATGCCATTTGCCTGGATCGACAGGAGGAGACAATCTCACACATACACACTGTTTAACAGAGCATCAGGAGAATAATTAATTGGTTTTAGGATACTTCATAATGCATTAGCATAGAATCAGCATATTTGCTGTAGTTTAATAAAGGCGAAAAGCGCACTCTGCACTCGCATGGTGCAGTGAAGACTCTTCCTGCATCAAATTGCTTACAGTCATGAGACAAGATAACTACAGACCCACAGGACAAAGGATTGCACCTTGGCAAACCTGCACAGGGACAGTGGGGATGGGGAATACAACAATGAGAATAAAAAAAGCGTCGATGTGAACAAGTCCATATATGGCTCAAACTCTAGCTGGCTTATGGAGTTGGAAAATTGCTGGTATTTTTAGCAGCCTGGCCCAAGGAGCACCAATCGTCTGCTGTCTGTCCACAGAGCATATACATTTGAAATATGACCAGCGAAAAGGAAACAAAGTGTTAGAAGAGTGATTTCTAAACCAGATTTTGAATCCAGTGCCACAGGATGCAGGCTTTGGCAGCAAAGCTGGCAATGTTTCAGTCTATCCCTAACCATTCAGTCCAGCATGACTGAATACTGCAGCGCTCACTCCACCTACCACAGCTATAATCCTGTGAGTCGGCACTCACCTAAGCTGGAGTCACCAAGGACCCATCTTCTGATGAACCTTGCGGAGGTGATTCCGAGTGAAACAGTATGTTTTGAACTTAAAAAAAATAAAATAATACTTCCATCAGTGTTAAAAGCAACACTGTTGTTCTACTCACTGAACCAAACACAGAGACTTTTGAAACTGTGATGAAACCTGCTCAGGTTTAAAACTACCATTACTTACTAATACTTCTAATATTAAAGTTTCTTATACACATGGATTTCCTTACCATCCCAAGTCCTTAAGGATCACCAGGTCAGTATCAGTTCCCTCAAGTGTGAGGGAAGGAGCCAGCCAGCACCATCAAGAGCAGCAGGAACATGTGCCCACCTTAGTGCTGCTGGAGATAAAAGGTTGACTGAGGCATCCAGAGAGCAAGAAGGTAAAAAGCTAGCAATGGAAAAGCAAATGAGGTAGATGAACTGAGAACAGCAGCCTTCTGCCTCCAATGCTATTCTCATCAAGTCTCACTGCTGCATGTTGAATATGCAAATTTAGGCCTGCTAATTGGTTCCCAGGGCCATACCTTGCTTCCAAAAAAAAATGGCTCAAGAACACAAAGAAAAAGAGAAGCAGACTGTGTATTTGCATAGCTGTGTTAATAATAAATGACAAAGTGACTGCCTGAAAAGCAAACTCTGCATGACTTTCAGTCTAGCAGGCAGCCCCTTTCTCCAGCGCATAACACAATAAATGTGATTAGTACAGACTAACATACAGATCGTCAGAAAATAATTTTCTCCACTGATGCAACAGATTTTGAAATACGCAAGCACAAAATTGTTGTATTTGCATAGAAAAGTTTATTCTGTGAATTCACAGTGGAGCCTATTGCAATCTATTTTTAAACAAGTCCATTGGTAAACAGCATTCTGTTGCATTCTAAGGTAAATAAAGTTTTGCACTGTTCAATTCCTTCTCAGTTTTCATGATTTCAATGTACTGTTGATTAAGCTTCGTGTCAAAACAAGTTTTGCCTCAACTGTATGGGAGATTTTCCAGCCTTATAGAGCCAAGCTGTTGTTCACCTGCTTCCTGTGGTGGATGACACAACATGAAGCAGCCAAGAAACAATTTCAGGATGGAGATCAAGTAAAACGAGTTGTAGACAGACTTGTATTGAATTTTAATAGGGAAAAGTAGTTAAATATATAGTATTTTATAGTCATCATTTGCTAAGGAAGTTATATGTACATAAATGACTGCAAATACTAGTGTGCTGCGTTCAAATTCTCTCTAGTTAGTTAAACATTGTGAATACAACTGCTATTGAAGTGCAGCTACGTGTCTTCTGGCCCACTGAACTACAAGATGCTTGGAGGACAGCGTTAGGAAGGAGGGAAGTTGGGGGGGACACTTTCTTTAATGGAGTCATGGGCTTACTTTTTTAAACTTTCCAAAAATAACTATGGTTTATCTCCTTTATTTAGAGGAAATAGGTTCAGTCCTGCCCAAGGCTGATGAAAATAAGAGAGCTAAAAAAAGCAGATTGATAGACATTAGCGATGAGGTCAAGTACAGCCACATGTTTAAAGAAAGTTTGTAGAATACACAATTGACAGACATCCACAGGCACATTCTCTCAGATAATCTGTATAATTCATGCACTCCATTCTAATTCTTGTTTTTGTATGGTTAGCTCTATCGCTATAAAGTTCCTGTTTACAGGGGATGAAGGATTCGTGCAATATTGATATTACCTTAGTTTCATATTGAAGTAGGCTACTTACACTTTTGTACTCTCTACTGAGAGAAGCATCTCAGACAGATGGACCTTACTTTTACAGAGAGTACAAAAGAGCACTATTATCTTTTTCCTTTGCCACTTCTTTCATGTAACTTACTGGAAATCATACCAAAATCACCCAAGCTAAAGAGGACCTTCCTAGAAAAAGGGCAAACTACCACCACAGGGGAAGCAGCTAATTGAAGTACTAATTGCTAGCCCTGTACAAAAGGCCCTCAA
>VZSZ01005023.1:114343-207128 GCA_013398815.1 Ibidorhyncha struthersii | reverse complement strand
CTATTCTTAAAAGATAGCCATGGCAAAAAGATCCTCTAAACTGAACTTAAAATGTAAATCAACTAAAAAAAAAAAAAACAACCCAGTATTAATTACTAAAGTAGCAATCAGTATATCTAACTCATTTACAAAGAGAAAAGGAGGCATGCTTGCTTTTTTCTATTTTTTAAATTGAATACACTGCAACATACAGTGAATATTAAGAACCATTCTGCTATTGAATATGGCTTTTGTTTTATTCAATAGCCTATTTTATCCTGTTTGTCATCACAACCCTATGAGAAAGCTGGAAGCAAGTGGTACTGCATTACCACTGCAAAATGAAACATCCAAATCTATAGAAGGCACTTCTGTTTTTATAAATTTCATATTGGAAACTGCAATCCCAAGTCTCTAGTAACTAAATTCCTCTGCCAACATCAGTTTTGTACCTTGTCAGCATTGAAGCAATTCTACAAATTGACCTGTTCGGGTTTTGATGGTTAGATATACGTGTACACATCTACAATAAACACTCAGTCATCAGTTTAGGGCACCTTTATAGAGAAGAAAGCACAATCAAAACAGAAACTTTTTTTGCAGAGGTTTGTAACTTGTGTCTCTAATCACTATTAAGGTACAATGACGGGGAGAAGGGAAAAAGCAGATCACGGTATATCAACAACAAGGATTTGTAGATGTATGCCAGCCCTCCACAAAATAACTGAGAAAAATAGAAGAATATTCCTTTGAAAATACTTATATTATAACATTGTACCTCAGAAAGACAATGGCAAGACATAATAACTGGAAAAAAAAAAAACAGTGACAAATTATCCAGATTCTAAAATTGCACCAATATTTACAGGGCACACCACAGAGCTATTTCCGGATCCGCAAATCTCTATTTCAGATCTAACAAAGGAGTAACTCTAAATCACAGGCACTCTCTGGTAAACTCCCATCCAAAATATATCAACAAGAATTAAATAGAATTGTGTGCTCTGACTAGGCCCTTGGTATATCCTCTACCCTCCTGAGGGGTACTAATATAATAGGGCAATTAGAGGAAAGCAAGTTTAGATTACTAGACTGACCTGGTTAAACTGCCATTGAAGAAATGTGGATAATTTCTACTGATTTTGTGCTGCTCAATAGCCATAATCAGGAAACAATCCCACACCTAAAAAGTTAGATTTTTTTTCTTTAAAAAAATAAATCCAACCAACTAAAACCTACCATTTAATGTATGTGCAAATTAATTTGAATTGGTATAATATCTGTCTTCTAGTGTTAGCTGCACAAAGAGGAGATACAAGACTAAAAATATTAATTAAAAGAAAAACTTAAAAGGCTAAAATCTCAATCTGTCATCTATTGTTTGTTAGTTATCCATTTGAAATTTTTATTAATTTTGTTTACTAATTAGATGGGTTAGATAAATGCCTACTAAAAGTAAAATAAATACTTATTCTTTTCAAAGTTTCCTGAAACTTTGCTTTCTGTCAATTACTATGGCACCTGTCAAAAGTATTCTTTCAGGTCAAGTTTTCAATACGTCAATCAGAGAGGCAAAGTTGGCCCAAAGAACTTGAGACAACTTGAAATTCTGTAAGAACAGACTCTTAGGAACACTGTTAGTGTTTGTTTATCTAGCCATACATTTCCATAGAGAGTAGTCAGTTCACATTTTATCTGATAGGTTTTGTTTGTTAGAAAACAAAGTTATCTGCTTGTTAGGCATGGCATTTTCTGTGTTTGGGAGAAATTAAAATCACGGCGTTTTGCTAACTTCGCCCTGTAAACTACACACACGTATGCAAATACTGTTGTTATAATAGGAAGACAGGTGCAGTAAGAAAACCCAAATACTTCAAGAAGTTTCCATTTAAAAAAAATGCAGTGCCCTTGACATAGTGACAGTGCTACAACATTGCTGAATGGGTTGTACTTTGGGCTTTCAGCCAAATCAAGGCTGACTTCATGTGCACAGGGTAAAGAATATAACACAACTTTTCTACAGTACCTATGTACAATATCCCAGGCAGAACATATACCAGTGTCTCAGTTTTCCCAGTCACAGCTTCTTCCGTCCCAAAATTTTGCCTATGTAGAAACATAGTGAGTTTGGGTATTTTTGTGAAGCTTACCTGTACCTATCCAGTAATCCCAAATAAGCCTCCATTGTGCTTGCAAAAATCAGTTCAACAAAATCCCTGTCCTATACAGTCCAACGAATTCATTCTGAAAAACACCACCTAAAAGGTTTCCCCTAACCTTCAAAAAGTTTTGATTTGTATCTTAATTCACCTTAAGCCATGCAAGTCAGTATCAGGAGTGAAAATTGAATTTTTTTCCTTTGGTGCACAGCTTTAAGAAGTATCTGTTCAGCCCAGCCCTTGTTTTTGAACACTGGCTCTGACTTTCCCTGCAGCTCTGTACCCTGTGTCACTAATTAGCATTGTACATCACCCCCCGACCGCCATTTGAGTCTGGCTGCACGTAACAATGAGTTTAGGAGACTGCACATGATTTCACATGAGAGGAGCCTTGAGTGATTAAGTCCACCGTCTTTAAACATGCCTAGTAACCAAACTAGCAAACACTGTACAGTGTTAATTCTTTAAACCACACACATCAAATGAAAATGAAAAAACTTATGCTCCTTTCTAAAGGAAACTTTGAAAGAACATCCCCTACTTCAAGTTCTCTGCAATTCTTCCATAGGTTAGCATACCAAAAAAAACCACTAACCTTTTCTAATCTGACACATGGCAAGCTCCAGCTTAAAGAATTGGTATTTCATTTTGACTTTGTGCATGGCAGAAATATTAGCATTACAAGTTGACATCTAACATACCTGAAGTAATACTGAGTTTCAAACACAGTCAAGCAGCAATCATCAAATGCCACAGGTTATTAATTCAACAAGGTTTACCATAGGTTGGTTTTCGCCATCCCTGGAGGTGTTTAAAAAGAGGGTAGACGTGGTACTTGGGGATATGGTTTAGAAGTGGTTTTGTCAGGTTAGGTTAATGGTTGGACTTGATGATCTTAAAGGTCCCTTCCAACCTTAACGATTCTATGATTCTGTAGAGGAAAACACTTACCTGAGGGTAAGGGTCAGTTGTTGCTCCTTTGACTTTACCAAGTCTCCTACTCTAAAAGTTGTACAGCCCAGGAAGCTTCGCTACAAAACAAAGCAGAAAGAAAAAAAATAACATCTCTTATTTTTTAAAGTTTTAATTGTTACTTTTTTTGGTTTCACTTTGAAATCTTTGTTTGGCAATATTACATTCTAATATACTAGTTTGACACAATAGCCGGTAGAAATTTTTAATGCATCTGTAACATGATTGTAAATTGTTATACTCTGGTTTTATGGGCAGGAACCTCTCTCTTTTCCATTAAGAACACTCTGACAACCAGACAAAATACAGGTTTTTAAAAGGTACAGCCACAGGAAAATTTTTGTTCAGTAAAAGCGTTTGCATTTTGCACCTTCTTCTTTCTGTATTTCTAATTTCTAGATTACAAGAAATGCTAAGTTTTCAGTGTTTTACCAAAGTTGGTCTTGCTATGGTTTTTCCTCAAGCCACTACCTCAAGGCACTACAATCTAGGTATTCCATATATGGATGTATCTGCAAAGAAGGCATTTTTACATTGAGTTCAGCATAAGTTTATTAATAGAAATGTTGTATTTCTCTACTTTATGGCAATCTTTGTAAGTACTTGTTTCCTTTATTTCCTTTGCAAGGCGGACCTATTAATTGCAGTACAAGTGCAGAGAAATGTGCTAATGAAACTAGAATGTCTAAAGTTAAATTAAGCTACCCCACCATATCTTTTCCTTCTATCAAAATCACATGATCAAGAAAATAGTGCAAAGAGGAAAACAAATTAATCTTCTTTTGCTTTTTGCTTATTTTTTACCCTCTGATCATATCCTGCTGCACATTGCTCAAAATCTCATTTGGTCAACTTGGCCAACAGTAGTATTCTTGCCCTGGGAACAATGGGAAAGAAAGTAACAGTCTACAGCCATCTTCTAACCATTTATCTTTCAAGTACATAACTCAATATCACTCGCTCTAAATAAATTATAATGAGATCATCAGACTGTGTTGAATTTTTGCAAGAAAATAACAAGTAGTACATGAAGTTTGTTTTTATTACATTACACTAATTTTACTCTACTGTTGGAATGGCAAAGTAAAATTCCAGGGTAAATGATATATGTTTTTGGATATGCAAAGTCAAGAAAAATCAAGTTGCTCTGAGTCAACATAGGCTGCATGCAGAGAGCAACTTTCCCCTTCAGGGAAAGAAGAGAAAAGAATTTGCTTCTGCTGAGAAGCATAACTTCCTCTGGTAAAAACAAAACAAAACAAAACTAACCTGCAGCCTGCTTTCTTTCAAAGACGACCAGCAGGATATTGAGTATTTGAACACTAACAATAAAGCCCTACACTAAGATAGGTTTTCTTGCATATAAAATGTACAGTTCAAATCACAATTCTCAATTCATATAAGCACCAACACTGGTCTCCAATTTGGTAAATTAAGTCATCAGTTACGGCTCATTCCTATCAATGACACAGGCTTAGATTTCCTGTGCTTTGGTTGGCACTTAAGCAGCCAGGGAAAAAAGATGCAAGCTGAGAGTCTAGGGAAGGCTGGGAAAACAGTGGATTTGGGAAGTGCTGAACAGGAGGTAAGGAAGAAAAAAGGCCTCTAGAAAATATGTAGTGAAAAATACCACAGCCATACCAGCAAAGATCATGGTTAGTTTTCACTGCCCGAATGAAACATGTACTTTTACAAGAAATAGGTCCAGGTGTGACACACAGCCTTGCTAGAGTGAACACACAGATAGTTCTGTCTTCCTTTAGATCAGTCAACATGACAGTGTCTCTTCACTAAAACTCCGTGGTGGCACGGTTCGCTAAGATTAGTTATCTTCTTACAAAAGCATATCCTTCTTTGTACAATAAGAACACATTCTGCAGCACAAGATCTATATAGCAGCTTTTATTCTGGCTTTTCACAGCATTCGAGTGCTTGTATTTGCAACCTTACCATTTGAAAAGAGGGAGAGAGATATTTGGAATGAAACTGATATAGGCTGGGTCACCTGGGGCTTCTCTCTGCAGCACAATAGAATTATAAATTCATTTAAGAACCCTAAGTCAGAGTCCTCATATGATGAGGGCTAAGAAGCAATTACACTGCTCTCTTATACAATCTAGGGGCTTTGGTCATCGTACCCACTAACCATCTGTGAATGTCATATCTAGTTCTCCAGGGTCATGAAATTAAAGGTGAATAATTTTACGGGCTGAAAAAATTCTACTTATTTGTCTGTTTCATATTTTTATGCTTATTTAGAATAAAATTTTCTTTGCCTGATAATGTTATTTAGGAGTTATTTACAGAATTAAATAAAATTGTGAATGATACCATGACCCAAATGAAGAGAGTTATGCTAATGTTCAAGGAGTCTAATTCAAGGGGTCTAACATTGCTAGAGAATACTTTTTCCATACTGATTTATATACAAATAGTCTACACTGGGGCCTCAACTAGCAGCCTACAAACCAATCTAACTTTGCACATGTGACTTGGAAAGGCTGGAAAAGTAGGCTTTAAACAGAACTGCTGCTGTAATGCTAATTACAGAGTAATGTTCCTCTGTAATTTTGCTAGTGGGGTACTTACGATTATAAATCTTAAGATACATGCCTCAAGTAGTTTGATGAATAATCTCAGCTAGCCAAAGACAAAAGTCTCTATAATAGCTATATGAAAAGTTGAAACACATTGATTATTTTCACTACGATTGAACTTGCTGCCAAGCTACAGATTTTTCAAACACTAGCTAAAGTCCTGGAAACTATGCCAAGGAAGCTCTGGTAATGCAGGAAAGTCAACACTGTAGGATAAAAAATTTAAAATCCAGTTATTTTAAAAGTTTGCAGACATAGATCTGATACCTGCCTCAGATGGCGTTTGGTCTTTTACGCAGCTCTAGCAGGACCAACATTTCCCACCCCCACGAGGTATCCATATTATCTGGCACATTCTCGCCTTCTCAGACCCAGTAATGACATCCCGATACCTCTGACAAAAGTTCTGCAGACCTACACAGAAAAATAAGTCCTATGTATGTCACCAGTGTAATTTCTTAAAGTGAACCCAAAGGCAACTCCTACAGTAGAACATTTTAGACTCTGCACATGAAAACCAGAAGGTGACAGGCCAGGCTCACTGGGGCAATGCGATTCCAAGCTCTCAATCTCATCCACCTTGCTTGTATGGCTGTAGCAGGAAGTCTAGATAGTTATGCTTGCCTCAGGATAATTTGAGTTGAAAAGGATTTTCAAAAAATATGTGAATGGGATTACATCAATCACTGAGATTATTACTGCTGCCTTGAATTTTTTTATTCATTTATCGCAACTTTTGCTATTAAAAAATCTTGCCAGCTCCTGTTTAGAAGTTAGGCAGAGCACCATTTCTCTTCATCAGGTGTCTGTGTCTGCCGATGAGGTGAAAAAAAAAAATCAATTAATGAAAAAAAAATTGCTTACTCCAACATCTGCTCTTGGCTCCTTGTGATCAGGTAGGACGCTGGTACGGACCTGAGAGAGAAAGAAAAAAAAAAAAGGCAAACCAAACATTACTTTTTTGTTGTTACTTTCCAATAGGAATAAGATAAGTGCTCATGCATTTTTTCCTCATACTTTCTATCTTATGGAGATAAATTTAAAGGGATATATATAAAATTTAATAACAATTAATTAATAATTTAAGCACAATATATTATGGTTCCTGTGGAAAAAGTCTCTCACCGCTACCTATTTATCATACTGAACTGTCCTGATTCTCTAAAGGGAGAAAGGTTGTGCTCAATTGTTCCTTTCCTAAAATCAGACTCTTTGGCTCTAACTTGAATGCCAAAATTCTTCATCTAGAGTTGTTATCTGGAACCAAAATTTTCAACCACAAATGAAAAGAATGCAGTACAATAAAAACTAGGTATTTTCTCCAAATAAACACTTGCTTTTGCAGGCTGATCTGCAATAGACATCCTGATCTCCAGCCTGACAAAATGTATGGCCCTGTCGTCTCCTACCACCTCCTGAGCATTTTTGGTGACAGGTATCTGTAGGCATTCAGAGAAGGAATGTCCCTGTATTCTCCCCTACACAAGAACTCCAGTTGTCCCTGCTTTCATTTCACAAGAAAAAGTATGGGGTGACCTGACTTACTTCTGTATTTCCCAAAGTACAGTACAGGTTTTGGCGGGGTGGGTTTAGTGTCTATGTAATTTTATTGTTGAATGTTGGTTGAGAACAGAAAACTGATTAAACAGTAAAAATGAGATAGAAAAAGTACAAGAAAACCTCTGTAACACCCCTCTAACATGGTCTGCCTGAGCCAAAATAGCCTATTGGATTAGCCTGCTGGTAAAAGGATGCCAGCTTCAGCAACACACGAGGGAGGCATGTACTGAGCATTCACATCTGTTCGATTACCTAGCCTAAATAACAGATATCCATTTGCAGCACGCCCCCCCAGGGACAAATTTTTGGTTTTATTTCAAAGTAAAACTCAAACTCATTTTGAAAATGTCAGCAAAAGACTCATTTTGTCCCATGCCCTCAAATGTGTCCCTTAATTATTTTATTCTAGCTGCAACTTACTATACAAAAAGAAAACCCTCCTTTAAAACAAAGATTGTTGCTATCCTAAATACAACATGTTGTTGGAGAGGGCCAACCAAAAATCTGCCACAGAGATATGACAAAGTAGAACCACAGCTTTTCTCATTTAGCTCCCTTGATTCTTTACAGTGAGAACAATTTTTTTTTCCACAAAAGCCTGAAGATAGTAAAGCAATGCTACAATTATTTTAATGAGGGCCAGCATACCTTAGAAATCTGCGGGAGTCCTCATTTGGATGTAATTTTACATTCGGATTTTTTCCACTAATATAACATTCGCAACTCCAAGGCGTTTGGCTTTCTATAGAACACTAGTACAAAATGTTCCATACAAAATTTGTATCAAAAATTTACCTGTAAATACTTCAAATCACAAATGAAAATAAAATTACTAATTCTTTGTTGGTAATACCTGTCTTACCCTTTTGGGGGCTGGGGAAATAAGTCACAGCAGATCTGTTTCTTAAAAGAAAGAAGTGGTATCAGTGCCAGACCAAAAATTCAACATCATTTTAAGATGCTCAAAAGCTGCTTTATATGCTAGCCTCAGACAGGTAACATCTGGCCCAACATGAAACTGAGGTATTTCCGTTTTCTATTATGGACGTTTATTTGAGAAATACAAACAAATAATTTAAGAATTAATCTTCCTCTTCATTACTGATTTATAGGAAGATGCACTGTAACCCAGAAGCAAGTTCAGCAAGTATTTGACAGCACGTAATTGTTTATGCAAGATACTAAGGTGTGCTTTAAAGCAAGAGGAAGCCCAAGTATCTTTTATGCTTATTGAAATCAACAACATCAAACATACACTTAGGATCATAGAATATTCATTCCTTCTTTTGCTGGATAAAGTCTCAGCTCAGGAGAACTTGCTTTTGTTTTTCTGACCCAGCAGAGAAACGGAAAGGGATGTCAAAACCTGACAAACCTACAGTAGAAGCCTTCCATATAATAAAAACACACTTTGTAATTCCAAATGCAATTAAGCAAGGAAAAATCTTCTGTTGCTTGTTTGCCATTCCAAGCTCAATTTCATTAGTACCACAATTAAAGTAGTAGAAAAAGTATCCACAAACTTCAGTTGTCAGCTCTAAAATACTTTATGGTTCAGCTACGTGGTTTTTATTCATTTGTTTTCATGTGGTTTTAATCCCTTTATAACCAGTAGTGACACAGCCAAATGTACACAAATACTGCGTTTGGGGAGACTGGTGTTAGACTGAGCCTCTCTTCTCTCTGAAATGTATTCCTTTTGAAAGGAAACTGGATTTTTTGATCCAAGTGTGTGCGCTTTTTTTTTTTTTGAGAAACAGTTTTAAAATAATCATTAAAAACTGAAGTCGTATATGCGTATGTAAAAACATATATGGGAGCTATAGTCTGGTCCCTTTCATGTCGTCTATTAGTTGAGCTCCCAAACTTACTTAAACTCCCAGAATACTGCAATTATAAGATGTCCACATAGGCCCAGGCAAGCATTATTACAAGCACAAAGGCAGACAGTTCACAACCAAATATAAAAC
The DNA here is from genome assembly GCA_013398815.1 of Ibidorhyncha struthersii. NCBI lineage: Eukaryota > Metazoa > Chordata > Aves > Charadriiformes > Charadriidae > Ibidorhyncha > Ibidorhyncha struthersii. Next base: position 197,891 of record VZSZ01005023.1, on the reverse strand, counting down.
AAAAGAAACAACTCAGCTCTAGTCCCAATACACAAAATGAAAGAGGAAAAAAATAAATACAAAGGATCTGAGAGAGCAAATATTCTCCCAGTACATTACCTGATTAAACAAACTGCTGTACTTCTTATAACCTTGTCATAAACCAACTTTTCCCTAATGGCCCCAATAGTATTCTAAAACAACTACAAAATATAAATACAAATAAAAAAGCAGATTTTAATCTCAAGCATCCATTATTCTGTTAGAATTTCAGTTTTCTCGTTATTTGCTCTAGGTTTTCCTGAGCAAAACGCAAGCCTCTGAACGGTGAGTTTATTTGGAATTGGGGTAAGACTGAACTTCCCTGGAATAACACACATTACAGCCTCACCTTCCACACCTCAGACAAGAGATGTATGAAGAGATCAAAAATGTAAGCACGACAGCCAGCCAGCTTGTAACCTAGGTCAAACGCAAAATGTCTATGACAAGTATTCATTCCAGTGATTTACTTTGTAAAATAATACAGCTATCTTGTGTACACCAGACCGTGTCGTACCAGGCAGAACACTGGTGCACTAGAGCGGACACTCATGATACATTTAGTTTTCTTTAAATCTCATATAGAGCTATATGCAATGAGCAGCTATCCTTGTACATTTATTACAGACGTATTTGTGTCAAATTTCTCTAGGCACAAATGCTAAATTCAGCGTTAATTAACTGTCCTTTAGTATAAGGCAGCTTTATATGATTAGAAAGAACATTTCTTTCAGTCATTCGTGGCAGTCTAGGCCACATTCACACACACCGTCAAAGTTCAGAAGACTGAATCATTATCATTACTGAAACTTTTGTGCCTGCCCTTAATTAAAGCCTCTGCATTTCAGTTTATGGTCAAAGGCTGCGTTTGGAAGGCACTTTTTTTGCCAAGAAATAATGCTTTTCTCGGTTACTCTAGATTTACCTCATCAAATCCCCAGTGGCTTCCACTGACTTCTCAGTACTAATTGCTGTTGGCTGCTCAAACGCACTGTTCTATCACCACTGTTATATGTTCCTGGCACCTGACAATAACTAGGTATGCACCACATCAGGCAAAGCATAGGATAAGAGGGACTACTGAAAGCACTCACTGAAAAATTGACTTAACACTCTTTCAACATAACACCTTCCAGGAAGGCATTCACAATTTCACTCCCTTACTTCACTGTAACTCTGGAGGTGGTATAAGAACACAACATGTGCAGACAATTTTACCTTTACATTACCTGGAGGCACCTGGGGCAGTGACCATTGCACCTTTCTTTCCCCACAGGCCCTTTTGCACAGAACTCTAATACAGCCACCACAACTCTGCAGACAGCTGCTAGGGACAGGCAGTCCCCATCCTCACCACCACCGCCTGCCTCCCAGCCGTGCTGCACTACCCATCAGAGTGGGGGAGAATATTTCATGTAACTTTTCAGTCCAATAAATTGTAGGTTCGTGTATATGGGCTAGACGAGCTGAAAACGCTGAAATTGTTACTAGGTTCTGCAACAATAGTGATCAGCTTTTATAGGATAGATCCCATTCCAGTACATGCAGAAAATTTATTTCCAAAAGAATATATTGATGACATGCTGCAGATTTACCAGCTATTTATTTTCATCATATAGATTAACAATTTGCTAAATAGTTCAATCAACATAACGCAGTCAGCAAAGTAAAACACTTCCATCAATACTTTGTTAGATACCTGCTTATTGGATGGAGGACATAATGCTAATACAATCATTTTCCAACCTTCATTGCATAATTTCTAAGAGTCCACATAAAGCAAAAAAGAAAAATCTTTTCCTAATAGGCATGCATGTGGTATTACAGGGTTTACCATGCCAATGGAAAATTTGCTATGCAGAGAGACTAACAAATGTTAAAATTAAAGACAAAAACAAATAAAGGGAACTGAAGCGATACAAACTTTACTGCAATGCTTTTGCAGTAGTATAAAATATATATTGTTTATTATATATTAATAAAATAGAAAATAAAAGATTAAAATATTTTTATCTATACTTCCCTACTAATATGTATTCTCCTATTATTTGCTCTACACAAAGTGACAGTTTCAGCTGTTTATTTATCTGAAAGGGTCAAATAAAAGGGCAGGTGTATCTGCATATAGTTGGATACTTTTTATAGGCAGTGTTTGATTGTGACTCTCGTGCAGAGTGTGGAGTCAGAATCATTCATTTGTGCAGCCCTGAGACTGTGTACTACATCCAGGCACACTCTTCAAGAAATAGTATGAGGATAACAGAAAATACGAACTTCTCAGTCTAACAACCATCACTTGCTTTTCTTTTCCAACTACTCTACAACTGAGTATCCTTTTCTTCTCTGTGTAGGTGGCATCATTATATGCTTTCTAGAGAAGAGTACCAACACATGGTACAAGATAAGCGTTATGAGATGCTTCCAAGCACAGATTGAGGTTAACAGATTTTAACAGCTTATGTAGCTGCATAAAAAGGTGTATGAATAACCATAGAATGGTTTGGGAGCAGAAAAACACAAAAGCATTGAGTATTTGATTACAAATACAGTTTTGTTTGTTTATTTTTACAGCTTGGGCATATGATCAGAATTGCCTTCAAAAAACTGAAATCCACAGTTCAGAAATAACAGATCACTTGGCAACTGTTTCTGTATTGAGTGCCTCACAAAAAACATGCCACCTCTGCAACATCCAAATGGAAGCTGGAATAGACCAAGTGACAGAAAGATCTATAGGTTATGAGTGCTTTGGGACATGCTACAGAGAGTCAGATCAGATTTACCGAAGCTTATTAACTCAACATAATTGCCAGCCATACCAGAGCTGTACTATCTTCCACTGTGCCTCTACACAAAATGACACCGACTGTATCCATACACAGGCCCACTGTAGCTCAGATTCCAAGAGGAGGTTACAGCTTGGGTACAGGGCCCGACTCAACATGGGTCACGGTGACATTCAGCTGCTGACATTCAGTCTGGAAGTTACCAAACACAACTAAGAACTGACTGTACTGAAGATGCGCTATCAGGAAAAAGGGCAGCTCCTGTTAATGCTCTTTCCCCCACAAAGCACTAAGATCACATACACAGCTTGTTTCCCCAGTATGCTCCAAAACTTAAATACACAACCTGAAAATCACACATTCGAAACGCAGTTATAACAACCTCCCTAGATCTAGGTCTATTCTCTTCCACAGCTATTCATATGATAAATAACTAATCCTTGACGGCAAAGTCCTAAGTTTGATTTATCTCTTGGAGTCAACGTAAATATGAAAAAGCTGTCAAATCTATCCATATAAATCTAAATAATCTTTAATATGTTTTCAGTGTAGGCAATGAAAAAATAGAAGGAAGAAACTGTTTATTTACCTTGTTAATGTAGCACAGATTCAATATTTTTTAACCTATTTGAAACAGCTTTTTTTTCCCCACTGAGAAAGATCTGTTAACTGTAAGGTTATGTAAGAGACTAAAAGTGACAAAGAAAAATGGTCTTTATAAATTAGAGATAATTAACATTTGAATCTTAACACCATTAAAAATAGATATTCTTCTGCTACTAGTAATTAATTTGCTCTATAGTGAAACTTGGGGTACAGATACCCTGCCAGTATCAGTTGCTGTAGTACATTGCTTTTCGAGAGAAGAAAAAGCCACGTATTGCTGCACCCAGTTAACTCTCAGCTAAGAGTTAACGCAGACCTATGCTGCAAAGCATTCTTGTTTTGCACAATGAGACCATCGTCACTCCTCTTGCGAAGAGCTGCTAGCAAAAGATGACCTTTGCACTGTGGTTTCAGTGCACACAGTTTGCACCCATGAAGCAACACCTTACAAGTGATGGTTCAAGCACTGCAGGAGTCTGAAACACCATCTGTTCCCAGCTGCAACGCATCCAGCCATGACAGGGCAGTGACACAGCACTCACCCGCTCAGAGTCCCCCCCAGTGATAAGGGCTGACTGACAGGGGCAGCATCGCATTGCAGGTTGGTTGGTNAGGTTGGTTGGTTGCTTATTAGCCAACTTTTTTTTTTTTTTTTAAGGGGTCAAATTTTTGCCATCAGTAAGACTGCTGGTAGTGAAGTAATGAAATACAGGGTTTTTCCTCCATCTCCAAGTTCTTTTGGACAAAGCCCAACCATGTGAAGAAACCTTCTGTAGTCTTATACAGGTACTGAATATTCTAGGCATTTCCTCAGTTGCAATTTTTATACCATATAACATCATGTTTGAAGTCCTTAGTCATTACAATCAGCCACTAGGACAGTTGCTCTCCTCTCCCCCCCGCCCCCCCTAGTTTCCGGGAATAAGCCCTTTAAATTCTGTTGCATACCAGGAACAATCTGCAAAATCTGGAGTAAAAATCTCCTTCCAAGTGCCTGTGATGCCTGCTCTTCCCTGCTTGCTTTCACTGTGAAATAAAAGTCACAGAAGGCAAATTCTGGCTTCTGTCAGCAAGCTACTGATGGAGCATTCCTGAGCTTTTTTGGCTATTCATTTATATGGGCCAGCCAAGGGGGAGCTGTTACTTGCTCAAATCCCAATACGTCAGGCTGGTTATTACAATTCTGCTATCCAAAGATCACCGAGACAGACTCCACAACCCAAAAAAAGCAGCAGTTAACTACAGCCAGGAAAACCCAGATGTTCTCGCAAATTACATCCCAAAGAACACTCACTCCAGAATGACTGAGAAAACAGGATGTAGAAATACATATATAGGCTTTTCTCTCACGCTTTTTCTTCCCCCCTCCCCCCCTTCTAGCTGTGCATATTGCTTGATCAAAACATGACTATCTGGCAATTTCTCAGTCTGTCTGTTTGAGCATCTTGCTCCCCTGAAGCAGCAGACTATCACCCAAGTGTTCAAGCTGGAATTTCAGGCAAAAATGCTTTCCTAGAATGAAAGTATTCAGCACTGCTCACAGGCCCTGAGGCAGCTGGATAGGTGGGGAAAAAAAGTATTTCATTTCCATATGAGTATCAGAGAACCCGTGTCAAAAAAAGCATGCTAGAGAATCCAAGGAAAGAACTTGTACTCTAACCACTTCTTTCAGGGGACGCTTCAAAGGATACAAGCCAAGGGTGGTGAAAAGCACATACAGTTGTCTGATGAACAGCCAGTCAACACAGTCTCACTTCAGTATATGACGCACAACATAAATTAAGGCAAATATTGCTGGACCGATCGGATGATGAGCTCAATGGCAATATAAAGTTACCAGAACACAATCTTATGCATCAAAACTTGAGTAAAAATTGCACTATGACTCTGAATATCTTGACGAAATGAACTGAAATTCCCATTTTTTCTTTATTGAATAAACAGTCTATTTTTGAGTATGCTAAAATCTGTATTTCACAATTCATATCTATTGCCATAAAAATCGCATTAAGTTCTTCAGAAATCTTAGTATAAATTAAACATGACACCTTTTACACTGATGAGCCAGTTACAAGAAACAACATTTATATTTGCATCTAGTATAGGTATTTCCAACACTCCCAGTTCCTCAACAGACTGCAACATTTACTCAAATGGCAGAAGATTATTCACACAAAAAAAAAAAATCTTGCTGCCTTAAACAAGTCCAGACCTTCCAATGCTCTGTACAAAACACGTCTCAGTCTTCTGACTCACAGGAGCAGCTGAAAAGGAGAATCCAGAATTTAAAACGCTCTGCAGCTGGAGCAGTCCTGTCCCCAGCACACACCCTCCACCTAAGTTCCCTCTAGAAGCTGATATTACGCCTCTGGCACTATCTGCATGCTTTGCCTGCTGGGGGCCTTAAGTTCAGTATTTGGAATGAGCTATTTTAATGGGAGGTACAGAACTAACCAACTATCAGCTCCCACAGAAGCAGAAAATTGTCGTAAGATTACCCCAAAAGAAAGTTAAAGGTTTTTTTCCCCCCTCTGCCTTGTTTTAAGGTAACTTTTAACATGAGGTTTTAAATTTTAAAGTGAGTGTTTAAGAGCAGTTCTGCTCAGCCAGTCAGTCAGTCTCGACCTTCTTCATTTCCTGCTCGGTGTGGGAATTCCAGCAGTGGATTTTCCCTGCAGTTCCTGCTACACACAGCTGCAGCAGTATCACCAGCAGAAAGAACTTTTGGGAGACTTAAAATGAGTAACAACCTTTCCCTAAAGTCTATAAATGAGTAACAACGTTTCCCTAAAGTCTATGCCACGCAGTACTCATCCGTCAGTATTCCGGACATCCATAGGAGATGTTGAGAGAAGCAGGGAAAAGCTGCTTCAGCCCTACCCTGTGAAAGAACACGTGTAGAGTACATATTTTCTGCCTAACCCCACTCCCCTCAAAAGCGGTCATAAAAGTCTGAAAAGCAACCAAGAGTCTGAGATTTTAATAAAAAGAAGTATTAGCAACACAAGGCTTTAAGAACCTCCAGATCATTTGTTTCAGTATTTTACCATCACAGACACCACACAATAAAACCCCCTTCACACATTTTTGAACTACACATTGAAATTATTTGAATTTCTTCTCCCACCCCTGTGACTGGAAGGTTATTCCAAAAAATGATTGCTATAATAGTTCAGAGTCATTTTCTAATTTGCAGCCCAGCATTATTCATGGAGAGTTTATACTCATTTGCTCTTCTGCCAACATGGTCTTTTAGCTAAGCAATTATTTTCTGTCCCTCATACTGGTCTCCTGGTGTATTCATAAAAAAGGAATCGTATGCCCTCTCGTACTTCATTTTGTTAGGATAATAAGCCAAACTTTTCCAATGCACTGTCACATACAATAGGCTCTCCATTCCCCAGATTACCCTATCTGTTCCAGTCCTAATTCATCTTTCTTCAACCCAAATGATGACATTAGCCTAACGTGTGTATACTGAAGTTAGTTCCCTAGATTCATCTGGGAATCCTGTTTGCCTCCCTCTACTGCATGAGATCAGCTGCTCAGTCACACTTTGATCAACTAGTTTACCTGCGTTGTCCGTCATGTAATTTGTTTCCGATGCATGAAGTCTTAGGTTCATCTGAAAAGTTCACCCTAGTAGAAGATATACATAGAGACTGCTGTTTTTCAACACATTTCTATTATTCCAGCCTGAGTGCCTTGAAGCAGCTCTGTGGGTAAAGAATTCTCTCAGCTGGCAAACCCTTTTCCCTTAGATCAGGAGCTTTCTGCACATACCAAATTTTTCTCTAGTAAGTGGAAGCTTGAAGGACTCTCACATATATTTCCAGAACAGCAGGGAAAACAAGATTTATCAATAAGGATTTTTCTTTTGTTCTTATGACAGTTTGTGGTAATGTTTAAAAAATAGCGGAGGCTAAGGTCTGGTGGCGGTATTACCTAACGGATGGTAATTCACTTCTGGTTTGGGGAACTCTGGGTAAAATTGCTCTTCAGATTTACTGTGGCAGAAGGCATAAATATAGGTTAGACAGATGAGAGAGAGCACATAAATTTTTTTCAGGCTTGTTACGAGCTCTATTTTCTTTGCCATAGTAGACAGGATCTATCTATTAATAAAAGTCCATTTTAGCAAGCTTATAGCTGTACTTCCCTAGATAATGGCCCTTCCAGCCTGTAGAATGGCAGTACTGTCATGAGAATGACTGTTGTGTCCAGGGCTCCCACATGCTTCGTCCACATTGCTAACAATCCACACTTGAGGGGAGCAAGGAATTTTCTCACAGGAACCTCCAGAAGTTTCCGTGAAAATAAACATTCCCAACTATTCAAATATAAACATTCCCAACCATCCAAATATAAACATGTCCAAAACTATCTAAAAAGGAAAGATGTACAAATTCATTTTTTCATTAGAGAAAGCATTTTTTTCTTGGACTAAAACAGCTAAACCCGTGTAACTGGAATTAAAGTCTTAAGTATACAAATACTCAAAGAAATAACCTATTGCTCAGCCATCTTTAAACAAACAGACAATCTTTGATACTGCTCTGACCTTTGCACAACCTCTCTCTCTTCTGAGCTGAGAAACCGAAAGGGTATTTATTTATTAAATAAATTCACTGCTGGCTTCAGAAGTGATTTCAAGATAGATGTCTCATCTCTCTCACAATCTATATTAGTTTCTGCTTGAAAGGCAAGAAGTCGGCGCTCACTGGAAGCGGGTATCACTGTGGGCCTACTTTACCCTGCAGCAACCTAAACATAGTTTTGTACCTACAAGACAAGGCAGAAAGCAGACATCTCACACTTCCTTTACTTCTCAATACAAAGTTGTAACAGAGAGAAGTTTATGCTAAGAGTATTTCATTGTTTTATCAGTGAAATTGTATTCATAGTCACTTCCATATAAAATGCACATGATTTTGATCTCAAAACCACTTCACAGGAAGACTGGTTTTCCTCACCTGAGTATGTGTCACTGTGCTTAATTGCCATATTAAGAGAAACCCTTTTTCCCCCCACTACACTGCCAATTTAGGGGTTTTTTTAAAGCATAACAGCAGTCTGCAAGATATGGTAATCCTTTCCTATAAGCATGATCAAGCTCTTGCAGAGCTCTTAATTAAAACCAAGTAAGCCACGAGCACCCTACTTTCAGACTGAAAAGAGACAGATAGAGAGACTGAAAGTAGCGTTGGGAAAGTTGATAGTCGTGGCTGCCTGTGCTAAGTAGTTAAATTCTGATTCTTACAGATCACTACATGTGACTAAAGACATGAAAGAAATATTTTGAAGTAATTATTTCTTTCAGAATTTATATACTGATGCAAGAAGATCCTAAGGCTCAGGGTAAACTCCAAATATATCTAAATATTTTCACTACTTAAAAATAAAATAGATTAACTCTTTCTAAAACTGAAAAGTGGTGATTTTCTGGGATTGTGTTAATCATGCTTTATCAGCACATAAACAGAAAATATAAGGAACAGTATTCTTAGCAAAGATGTTCAGGTCTAAAATTTGACCACGCTTCTGTTTCTAGAAGTCAGTTATAGATTCTTCCTACTTGGGAATTCAGCAAGATAACATTTTCTGGGAAAGACAGTATCTGTTATTAGACAAGCTGATATGAGATGGAAAGAAATGGACAACTTTTGGCACATGAAGTCTCCTTCAGGAACATAAGAAAGCTTGCGCTCCTGGAAACTTGTTTGCTTCCTGCATCATACCTGCTTGTCTAACAAAAGGCTACCTACTCCCATGGACCCTTAAACCACCCCCAAATTCCCATAAGTTATCTAAGAAAACAGACACTCTGTCCGTGATCTTTTCTGATGTTTCAAAGCCAAGCTATCTCCATTGTAGCCCACCAGACAAATTTCCTGTCAGATATCCAAATGTCAGTCACAACACTACAGCTTATTAAATGAAGTTGCCACAACCAGGAGGAAGGAAAGTTATAGCACAAACTCCGGTGACAGCTTTCCCCCCTTTCATATTTTATATGCTGCTCTTTCACTTCTGGTGCACAGTATAATTTTTTCACTATCACATCCTTTGTTTCCTCCAACAATGCTTTGCTAAGATGACAGCACTTGCTGACTCACCCTATACTTCCTCAGCAAATGACATGAAATACTGTAGGGTGCAGAGACTGAAAGTCAGTATCATATCTCAGGATACATACAAATTGACACCAGAAATGGGAATTGAGAATTTCAAAGAGGCACGTATTTCAACGCCACTGAACAGAAACTCCAGTTTTAAAAAATAGTCTGTCAGTAAATATCCTTAGCTAGTTTTCTTCCCAAACCAGTCAACTCATTAAAAGTCGAGTTGGTATGGGCAGGTGTATGAGATTCTATTTGATTTAGGTCCAGTTCTAGGTAAACTAGCTTATGGAAGATACCTGCATTTTAAATCATTAACAGTTCTCAGAGAGATCAAAATCAATATTAGAAATTCACTGGAAAGTGAGCGTACAGCAAGAGTAGGAGATAAAAAAATAATCACATGCACATTTTAGCAGGAATGATTTTATGTCATGTGGATTAGCTGACACAGATTTGCTTTCTGTCTAAATAAATCAGAGAAACAGATATATCTTGCCATAGATGATGTAAATTTGCATAACTTTTAATGGCTGACTACAGATACTGCAACATCTTGAGAAGGACTTTTGAAAACAAGGAGGAGGTTCTGTCTACTTAATCAACAGCACATAGGCTACGCTTCCAAAAATGCATTAGTAGCCTTATGTATCAAAATAATTCTGATTCATCAACTTCACAGGAATGGCACTAGTTACACTCAAGCACAAGTAATACAGCAAAGCTTAGCAAATACAGGTTTTTGTATAGTGAAGTGGTGTTCATTTTCATTTTATCTAAGTACAGAGCAGCTTACAATTTCTCCTCACTCCTTTCTCCAACACTCAGAATCTTTTCCCCTGACACAGGGAATAATTATGTATAAAAGAAAAGCATTTTAATACAAGATAAATTATATGAATGGTAGTTATACATGTAAAAATATGGTAATCTCTTCAGCTTGAGGACAGGTTGTGATATAATGCCCTGAATTGCACAGCATCCTATATGCTGACAGGATGTTGGTAGTTCTAGAAAATTAATGTTTAGAGGTTTCCACTTCCACAACTCATATCTAAAAGTGAAAAAGATATATGCAACAAAGAACAGTTTATATGTGAAATAATGTGTATTCATAGAGCATCTTTCAACTCATACAATAAATTCTGTATAAATTATTACAGACCCTCCACATGCAACGTGATTATTATAATAGCTGCCCAAACTCAGCCATCTTCCAGATGGGCCCTCGAAACAAAAATTAGAAGCAAGACAAAACCCTACTGGATAAAATGCATGAATCTTTATCTAACTAATTCTAGCAAGCATTTCAAGACATGGAACTAATTTAGCATGAATGTCAAGGCTCGTGCACCTAGTTTCCTAATAAAAACCATGCAATTTCCAATGTTAAAAAGCCATGTCCAGCAGCTGAATTGTACAATTTCATTCAGAAGCAAACCCCCAAAATAAAACCCCAAAAGCTCAAACCAAAACCATGCACGAACACCACACCCCCACACCCATTTATGACTTTTATTTCTTATGCTACAGGGAAGCAGTCAGGATGCTTATCTAGAACAGTAACAGCCACATTTACAAATGACAAAAGAAGAATATGAGAACGTAATGAGGGCAATGAATACTGGAGGTATTGGGATGAACTCTGCTTAATGTCTGTAATTCATTACAACTATGAGTGGAACAAATGAGAAGAGGATAAAATAGCTGACAAGAAAGTGGATACATAGAAAATTAAATTCAGTATCAGTCATTTTAGAGTAGTTATAAGACTTGTGTGTCATACTTGCTCTTCTAGCATCAATTACTTGAAATGCGTATGTATGCGTGGGACTACCTTATTTTGATACTACAAATTGAGTCTGTCTCACCAAGTGATATGGTATTTTTCAGTAATACTCCATTTTCTTTATTGCTTTCATGTCATATCATTTTAAATTACTAATAAAATGCAAGAAAAAAAAAACAGTTAATTGCCATTGTACTACAGGTTGTGTTAAATATTGTATTAGTCAGTGGCTTTTTCCCAACAATTTCCAAAACAATTTTTTTAATTGAAGACCACAAAGAAATCTGGAGATAGGATAGGTAAAATTACCAGCTACAAAAAGCTATTTGTATTCCAAACTAAAGTTGAGGAACATGAGACATGGGATAAGGAAGAAAGGAGAGAGGTCCTTATTCAGGAAAGCCTTCTATTTTGAAGTATTAATTCAGGAGCTCTCTAAATACCATTGCTATCCCAAACAAAAGCAAAGGAGAACTTAAAACAAACAAAAAAATTTCAGTTTTACAGGCAATGGATTAATCAATGAAAAAACTTGCTTTATGATAAATGATACCTTATGAGAATATACATAATACAGTGGAAAGAGTATAACTTAAGGGGGGAAACAGTTTTATAAACATGATTTGAAACTGCCTATATAACAAGTTATTACATCTTTCTGGAGACTGAAAAATCCCATCTTCACACGTATTCCCCAACTTGTGATTATTTTTTGCACGGCACTAGTATAATCAGAATTTGTTTGAAACGACTAATGAAACTTTTCCCCCCATCTTAAAATCTCCCATAGAATAAATCTAGGCATGCTTTATCATTTAAATGCAGTTAATTCCTCCAAAGAAAGAATAAAAGGGGTCAAAATACTTTTCAGTATTTTCACTAACAAAACTTCATTAAATGGGAAAATATTTTAAAAATCCAACGGGTTAAGAATTTAACTGCACAAAAAAAAGTCAGCAAATTCAAAATAAATATTTCCATACATATTTCCTCAAATTCACTGCAATTTCTTCTATTTGCACATAAATGCAAGCATCATAAGAAATCATCTTTACTCAGAGGTACAAGAATGAAAATGAGAGGTTAAACCAAAGTATACAAATTGTTTATTTATACACCTTCAATGAACACAGTATAAAAGAGGTTAATTTCTTTCTATTGTATTCTGTGATTTCATGAAGTCACTCTGCTCAGTTTTAAGCACTAAAAATCTTGAAATAATACCTAATTTAATACTGTTGCAAGAACCTTAACTCCAAAATTGTCAGCATAAGCAGAGCAGTTAATAAAAAGCACTTTATTAAATTCCATATCTCCTGTTTTTGAAGAGATCAGAGTGGAATAAAACCAACATTAATGTTCTTCAGTACATCTCTCCCTGCAAAAACGAAAAAACATACTTGGACTTATTTGAAAGTCCACATTTAAAAATAGCTGAATATTCTTTTAAAAGGAAAGCCCAGCACTGATTCAAATTGCATGTGAGGTTTCAGCTCAAGATAATGTTTGGATTAACAAAATGTGCATGACAGGTCTGATTTAAACCCTGTAGCTTAAAATTCTCATCCTCCTACACAGAGATCATGGCACAGAAAGGCAGTGAATTATGCACCACTGTCTACATCATCATCACTCCACAAACCTGTGAGCAATCCGCAATTCCATATATCTTGAGAGGGACAGTTTAAGGGCATATGAAGGTCCCACAAAATCCCAAGAAATCTCAAGGTTGCTCTGAGTTAATGATACTTGCCTTCATCCTTGTATATATATGAGAGAAGAAACCAAGATCACTTGAATGAAATTCACGAAGAATGTTTCAAAAACACAAGAGTGACGAAATTCCAGACCTCTGCAGGGAGAGGAAAAGCCCACTCATTGTGCAAAATAGCAAGCTCTTAAAACCTAGAAGCCTTTTCTCTGTGACTTCGTGGAAATTATTTTCTTACCTACATTCATCTCTGGAAAGCCATCTAACACCCGTTTAAAACTAAATACCTTTGCCCTCCAGAACTGAGGACCTAGGCTGCTGGAGTCTACACCATCAGTCCCAATGACAGTACTCTGCTCCCCATGTCCTTTCATTTCTGTCATGAAAATTTTTGTTTCTATCACCACAATTTAATTCAGCTGTTAATTTCTTTTCCTGCATAGCATCTTTGTTCTTCACACATAACAATTTCTTCCCATGACAACTGCGTACAGGAAATGCTGCCACGGTGAAACATGCAGTTCCTGAAACAGCACCTCACTTAATATCTCACCATCGCTCACAAGAAGACAATTTTCAGCCTCTGTCAGAGAGAATCAATTCAGATTCCACAATACCCAGGAAACACCCAGACCCTGCTTTTCTTCAAAACTCGCATGCCAGCTGCAGCGTATCTACTTCCTGGGGTCATCTTCTCCTAGAAGAGAGAATGATTTTCCTTCCCTCAACAACAAGATGAACGCAGAGAGCTGCAAGCCCCTGCAGAGGGAAGTTGATATTTACATCTCAGCCTTAACAATACTAGTAAGGATCACACACCAGAAGCAATATTCCAGGATTTATGTACACCTCTGAACAGAAAGTTTCCTGAGCCAGTATGCCAAATTTCCACTCTTTTCCCTTCTTCACTACTGAGAATTTAACACTGATGTTTGCTGCAGAAGTTTTCTTTTCATATAATTTATTATGAAATTTTACAACTGATGTGTAACACGCAAGTAAAAATGTATTACCCTATTTTATACTATAGACAAAAAAAAGGAAACATACGTAAAGAAATCCCTTTATAAAAAATATTACTATTTCCTCTTTTGCACTTCTGTTTGTAAAGACAGCTGGTAGAAGCCTTTGGAAAAGACCCACTGCTGCTGAAGGACATGCATCCCAACTACTTTTTAGTGCATGAGGTTTTTTACTTCCATGGATTATCCAAATGACAGAGCCTATTTTACTTCTAACGTTGTTTTTATTCAAAAACACTTGTACTCCATAATGTACATTGAAACAAAGTTAGTTCTTCCAAACACAATGTTAAGAAGCAGCAGTTGGAAGTGTCAACACCACCATTAGCATCATTAGTTCTGAGGCCAAAGAATGACTATTAATCCTTCTGTGTCCCTGTGTGGACTGAAGATCATTTTATAATCACGCACTTCACTTGACAAGTGCCTACACTCAAGAGATCTCCTGCCAGTACTACAGCTACCATCAACAACCGAATAAAATAAACTTCAGAAAAAATGGTTCAAAAAGTCAAGTTTGGCAGACTTCTTTTTTTTCCTGCTAAAACCCACTCTTTAAAATGACAAAGAATTATTCATGTTTTTAACCTTTTGTGTTACAGATGCTAAAGATCTCTCGAGAGCAGAGCTACTATTTTTGTTTCATTTCATCTAAGAAATAAAGACAGTATCATCTCAGTAAACTATTCTTTCCAAGAAAGAAAATCTGCAGACTGACCATCATTTTGTCGTGAAAAAATAAGCATCAATACCTAATGAATATCGTTTAAGAAAACCGCACTTCCTGAGCGGAGACTTAGTTTGTTTCCAGCAGTGCCTCCTTATAGAACAGCAACAACAAAACCCACTTCCAGTTACGCAGTTCAATTGTATTAACAGCAATATTTTTTCCTCTCACTTTTTTCTCCCCTAGATTTCCCACATCCTCCACTGATAACAAACAGTCCAGACACATTCTTTATAAATCCTGCTCCGCTGGCAACCCAGGAATCAACTGGCAAAATAATTCCTCTTGCATGCAGGGCACAGCTAAACGTTGCCCTGTGGCACGGGGCCAATGCAGCACATATACTTGTTCTTGAGACACTAGGAGTCAGCAGGGTTACACTGAACCCCTTCTCAGAAAAAAAAGCTCTACTCCTTTCTCCATTTTTTTTTTTCCTTTTTAGTAACCAGAAATTGAACTAGGGTCTGTGCTTGACTTACAGCACCCAGTTCGTGGTCATCAAGTTCACATCACAAAAGAAAGTCCTCTCTGATTTCTTAAACTTCCAGATTTGCACCCTTTTTCTATTAAAGCCTTTGCAAACTGGATCTGCAGTTTCAAATTCAGAATGACGAAAGTTCACAAATACGCCTTCCAGCTTTCTTTTAATACCAGAGTATGTGGCCAAAGATATTCCTAGGTGTTATATACCAGCATTTATAATAGGGTTGCATATAAATTTTGTTGTACAAATATTTAATTGCTGTACTTACACTATATGTGTCATTTTCCATGAAAACACACACACAGACACACCAGTCTAAGTGATTGTTCTGTAATCTAGTCCTGACTTTCCTGCTTTTTACTTACAGAGAATAAGATCTATTCTCTCCATGTATGAACAAAAAAAACTTTCTCACAAATGGCTTTGTGCTCCTGCAAATTACAGGAATTCCTGTACAACAACCCACTTTTTTTTTTTAATTAAAAAAAAGTCATCTCCACATGTTTGCATATTAAAATGAACACCACCACCACACTCAAAAAAAGTGAAAACAAGTTACAGTAAATAATCAAGGTGAAGTCCCCAGGGGTAACTGGCAACAAAGTAGGACAACACAAAATAGTTCAGTGAAGGTTATACACAGTAACATTTAAATTCAAGGTAGCTCAATTTGGTAGCTAAATTAAATGCTAGTTCAAATCAGGTTCCTTTTCATCATCCATAGGAATAATCTGTGGAACTCCCATCCCAAATACATCCCTTCCAGCAACAAAGGGTTAATAAACCCAGAAGCTCTAGCAACACTTCAGGTACCAATTCTCTGCGACAGATCCCAGTTCATTTCAGATAGTCAGATGAACTCTTGCCACAAAACCATTAAAAGAAAAATTCTGCTTCTACTACCTTTATTACTATGTGCTTGTAAAACTTTGAGGAAGAAAAAGAAACACATTACAGTCCTGTTATTTGGTTTAGCTGTTGAGAAACTGTTTTCAAATTATAGCACTCTCGCTCCATCCTGGTCAGCACTGCGCACATAGAAGAGGTGGGGGAAAAGCAGTAATGTTCCCTTCTCCACCCACTCCAAGACTGTCAGAGATACAACAAATTACTAATGGGGAATCGAACTACAGAAAACTAAAAATATTCCTGTCTGTGACTGATACTTTTACAAGAAACGTGAACGGCGCCATTTCAAAACTCCCCACTGGCCAATGCAGTCAGAAAGCCGCCTTTTGGCTATAGTATGCATACTGCGTTTAGGAAGCGGTAAAACAAAACAAACCAAACAAACAAACAAAAAGGTGCAAATAAGTTGCCGTACCAGGATGAGAACTCAATTCTAATGTCACTGGTAGCCCACTGGCACCCTGAGGAAGCAAGAATAAACACTTAATTTTGCCATTCAGATCTTTAATATTAGCTTTATCTAAAAGCAGGGATATATCCTTTAACCAGGAACAAAGGACTCAAGCTGAAGCTTTTGAAACATCCCAGACTTCACACAACAACTGCATTTGGGAACAACCAAACAAGGCAAGGAGTAGTGTATTCAAGACACCAAACTGTTCTAAGCTTCTCAGCATTCCTCTGTTTAAAATTATTAATGACAATAAAAATGACAGGCTTTTCTTAGACAAGAGAGCTTCCTTGCAACCAAGTATTGGTAGAAAATGAAAAAGCGTACACGGACTGGAGAAGCTTGGCATTTTTTACAGTATCTTCTGTTAAAAGGGAAAGTTAACTATATAACATCCCATGCATTTCTCTGTAAAACACCTAGGTATTTCCCCCATTTTATCCTGAGGCAGAAGCTCCTCTTTACCTAGCCATTATATTGGTGCATCTTTGGACATTAGGCTCACACTGCTCCTAGCAATGTAACCAAAGATGTTTGATCTCATGCACTAGGGCTAATTCCATAAAAAACAAAGCCTCTGCAGAACAGGAGTAAAATATTTGTGGCTTGCCTGTGATAACACGGTAAGCCTGGGGCAAAATTAAGAACATAGGTTCTTGTCTCCCATTCCACATACCACAGGATTACTCAGCTTCCTTCCTCAGTTCACGGTTGGGGGCATCCCCCTAACGAACGCATTTATGTATTCCAACCACTGTACTATTTTAATACCTCTTCAAAGCCCAAGACCTAATTGAAACCATCCCCCCAAAATACGCATCTCAGCCATACAATCCAGCTGGGCAGAGCTACATTAAAAGCCAGGCTATTCAGAGACGGCTGATGTGTAATTCCCATACTCTCTCTCATCCAGCACTCTATTCAAGTGATTTATCTCCTCAGAGGATTTAGAAACACAGTTAGCAAAACACAATGGGCCTCTCAGACCTATGAGCCTCCCCTTGTTCTGAAGAAGAATTTGGGTGCTGACTTAGGACAGAAGATAGACTACATATGAAATTATTTAAAGAAACATAGTTGCTTAACCATCTTTCTTTTATAACCACAGATCCTGTTAATATACTAAAACCAGTTACTTAACTAAATTTACTACTAAACCAGTAGTTTAGGTTTTCTTAATGACAAATTTAAAATTATTTTGGAAAACAAAAACATGGTAGTTAGATTCAGCACAAGAAATTGTTATTTTGTACATCACTGTTTCAAAGCTTTTTCATTCACATTGTACAACAGAAATGTTTTCAAGGAAGATAAAAATATTTTTCACTCACAGTTCAAAATTTTGAGATTTGAAAGCTGGGTCCCGTGCCTATTGCTGTCAAATAAAGTGTAAAACTAAATGCATAGTTCATTACTGTTCTCCAGTAAAGGCAACAGGAAATACAATGTCAGCACTTTATGAAGTAAAAAATGTCTTAATTCCTTGTACTTAACAAGGCTCTTTTTGATGTTTCGTTTATAATAATGCCTGGTTTTGGCATAACCACACTAAATTGAGCATCTTAACACTTAATTTCACTTCTATCTCCCATTTCCCTAAATTCAATGCCAAACACCGAACAATGCAGTAATCTCACTGCCATTGAAACAAACCGTGCAACTGCAGTCACTTTACTGCTAGGGTAACACATGTGGTTTCTGCACTGGTTTCCGTTCTAGGAAAACCAATATACCAGCATAATTTCTGCCCTAACAATGTCTAAGCTGCTAATGGCTATTTTCTTCAAAGCCAGCAAAACAAGGGAAAAAATATAAAAGGAGACAAGAAATTGATGTCAAAACTTCAGCATTCCTAGACCATAAGAAAAAGAATGAAATTGCAGTATCATTTTAATTAACGGTGATGCACTTAATCGGAATAGCCCTTTCACCAAGATACCTCAGCGAAATGCTGAATGGTAGCAATTTAGTAAGGGAAGTTCCTTCTGAACAAAAATTATTCTTCATACAGAAAGAGTCAATAAGCATAATGAAAAAAGTGCTGTTTAACAAGTATTTTCCAAACATGCATATAAATACCTCATGCTTTTTGTAAAATAGATATTGCTTAAAACAATTAAGGGCAGCTCCTGGCTGTGTCAATGTGAACTAGAAGCAAACCCAGGTCACTGAAGTAACACCACGACAAAACCAGGGGCTTTGGGTCTATGAAAGAAAGTCTAGTGTAAAAAAGGTTCTTCACTGAAATTAAACCAAGTGGTAAATTTTGATTTTAACAGCTGAAGGAAGCGTTATTTACATGGCTTAAGATGGCTTAACAAAATTGGGAGAAAAAATGGAATTGAATTTTATTGCAATATCCAGTACCTCTACTGCAGATTAAGTGTACAATGCCAAATCACGACAAATTAATACAATAAATTGTTGTTCTGTGTTTTCAACCTCGTCTTAAGGGTTTTGTTACTTCAGTGCTGTTTCTTACATGAAAAAGATTTTCTCACTAAGCAGGCAAAGGGGAGGACATATTCTGAGAACCCGTAATGAAAATTGAGTCTGTTTTCTTAACAGGTAGTTTTACCTCTGAGCAAAATTGACCCATTCTTTCTTTTAAATACAAGAGCAGAATTTTTGTCTTTGAGAACTCCAAAACTGAAGGAGAAAAGCTTCACATCAGAAGTCTACGTAAAGCTTGAAACCCCTATTTTCTCCATAGAAAAACAATTACTTGTTAAACAAGAGGAAATTATGCAATGAACTGAGATCCCATAAAATGATTTTTTTTGCAGATATTGAGGTACTTCCTGAGCTTTTTAATAAAGTTTGTTGTTGCCTAAGTTTAAAATGCTCATGAGAGAACAGTGTTTCAAATGTACATAAACCAGATTTGATCATAATAGTTTCATTATTTCATTAAGACAATTTAAAGTTAGGACTATCCAAAGGAGATTTTCTATCACTTGGCTAGACTTCCAGCAAAATGAACGCAATTCTGTGTTTTAAAGAAATCTGCGTTACTTGCTGACATGTTAGTCTAGCTCAGTGTTAACACTAAAGCTGCTTAAAGAATCATAAAAATGAGAAGGGGTAAAAGACTGAACAACACTGATATGTAGCAGCATGTAAGACCACCTCAGGGTTTTGACCAACTGTGAGCCACCCGCTGCCATTTGGAACACAACAACAGGCTGAGATCCAGACTTGAAGTTTCTGTCAGAAACACTTTTGCAAATAAACTGTGGTAGGCACTAATGGAAAATATAGCTATGTTGCCCTCTGTAAAAAGAAAACTTAAATGATGAGCTACATGTTTAACCTGGAAAGTATTTGGGAATATAAAGCACCAATTAATACAAAATAATCAAAACAGAAGCTGCATGTTAGACTCCTAAGATCAAAAACATATCTGGAGATCCTTGAGATCTGCAGTTATGAAGCCTCTTTAATATGCTAAAGGAGAAAATAAAAAAAAAAAAAAAAAAGAGCTCCACCCACCACTCCAGAACCCCATCAGTTATGATTCAGACCTTTGTTAATGCAGTTCTGGATCTTCTTTTTCCTCAAGTCCCATCAATCCACAGTGTTCGTACTCTTCATGGTTAGACTTCTCCAACATCAGGCTGACAAGGATAGTGGAAGTCTACTCAGCATCTTACTAAAAGCTACAAGTTACACTAGACCTTTCCAGTAATTTAAGATTTAGTCATGATTTTGCATTCCCACTGACTGGGTGACTGTATTACTGACGGTGGGCACAATATTTATGCATGCATACATTCTTATTGGAAATATACACGTGTTCATTAAACGGAGATCAAGCAGACTGATTTCTTATTTTCCTTCAATAAGACAACTGATTGTCTAGACAAAGGAAATGCAGTAGCTCTTATCTTCTGGACTTCAATAAAGCATTTGATATCGTGCCTTTTCAAGAATTATTAGTCAGTTGGAAAGAAATTAGAGAGATCAACAGACTGACTAATCAGGAAATGGTAGGGTTGAAAGAGTAATAAGAGCTCCTTGAGACTCAGTGGCAGGGCTAATTTTATTTCAGATTTTCATTGAACACTACGGCAAAAATTGTAGAAGCTTTATCATTAAATGTAAAAGGCAGAATCTACAACAAGAAAACCACAATGGGATACAGAAAGAATTAAACATGGAAGATCTGAGTAACAGAAACATAACTGTATTAACTACAAGGCAATGCATTCAATTAGTAACAACTAGCACTTCCTCTACAAGCTAGAAGCACATTAGTTCAGTAAGCATATGATTAATAAGCAGACTGAGTATGAGGCATCAACAACTGAAAAAAGCAAATATGCTTTTCAGATATATCAGGAGAGGTATTTCCACCTTATCAGCAATACTGTGTACACTTGCCATTCATATTCAAGAAACAGGATTAACGATGCTGGTAAGAATGGAGAACCCATTTTAGGTACGAAGACTGAAATAGTTCAAATTTATTTAGGATCAGAAAACAAGAGCTAAAAGGAGGTATGATTATTTTAAATGAATGCAACTGTGCATTAACATCAAAGGAAGGAGAAGAGCTATTTAAACTAAGGTAGTATTCCCCAGACTTTAAAACCGGGACTGTTGGAAATTAGATAGAGAAGGGCAGGGATCTTCCAATTTTATGTTCTCACTTATATTTGACACAAAAGACATTCTTAGCATACACTGATAAAATAGATAAAAGTCACTCCTGGACACTGGCTAATACCAAAACCATTCAATGACAGATCACCTTGTGACTCAGCATAATTCTTTCTCTTTCAGAAAAAGATTAATTTTCAACTTAACTGAACAGTCCCCTCCAAAAGACGGTATTTTTGAACGTAATTGAAAAATTGTAAATCCCTTTTGAGCTTTATTCCTCTTGAATTCTTTCAGGCACTGCTTGACTGCTGTTATGCCTGCATTGCCCTGAGGGCTATGACTGCTATTCTGGACCAAAGCGGAGATGCCCTGCTCTGAAGCCCGCATCGTTTTTAACCACCAGCCTGTGTACGTCCAATATTCAGTGGGACAGATTCGGACAAATCCAAATTCCTGTTTGGTCCTGAGGTATGTGAATAAGTATGACTATTGTCCTGCTTGTAATAGTTGGAGTATTGTTGTGCTAATTACATACATCTATATGAGCACAGGATTGGTATTTTATCCCACACACAATTTTCCTCATTTCTTCTTATCAACCTGTTCTCCCTTTGTAATTACTTTAAATGGAAAGTTAAAAACACCCCCCCAAAAAAAAAACAAACACATAAAAAAAAAACCAAAACAAAGCCACACAAAAAAAACTGAAACAAAACCAACAAAACCACCGACCCCCCAAGAATCCCCACACAAAACCAAACCATCACACTCAAGCACCTAAAAATGACTACCTATTTTTACAATTCGTTAAAAATATATTTATTATGACATATATTCACTGTCACAATAAGAGGTTCCTGCATAAAAATCCACATACACTTGTAAGAGTTTAGCCTTAAATCTTTCTATATTTAGCCTGAAGCCAGTTTTAATGCCCATCAAAACTCAGAGAACAGGAATATAGAGAGGACGTGCTGACAGAGCTGAACTTTCATAAATGTATTCTCATTGCTGTATTCAACACAATTTCCTTCCCAGTCGTTCTGTATAACAAAGATACAGACACAAACGATCACAGCCTTCACAGTCTTTCCTATGACTCTAAGAACAGGAGTAGCGAAGACATTATTTATATGTCACTTCAGAAGTTTAACTGCTAAGCTGTTCATTAAAAAACAAGGGCACAGGTTGAATCCAAATTTACTAATTGTCTTTAACCGTTTCATTTATTAAAATCCCCCTTTGTCACATATTTACTATTGCTTCACCTCTTTCAAAACAAAAATCTTCATTCTTTTTCCAAAACTGAAATATCATTCAGATTCAGTGCACCTGTTCTCACTGTTCTGAACGGTCAGTTCACCTTCAGTTTTAAGATGGTTTTAACCCACTGAACTAACCAACATAAATCTTCATCCCCTCTAGAAAACGAAACCAAACACAGTGTGAATACACAAATTTTACACACTATAGTAAAAAAAAAAAAAAGCAAGGTTTTCAACTGAACAATCCACTTAGAAAATACAGAAGACATTATGCAATTTCTCATTGTGAAAATAGAACCAAATTAAACAATATACTTCTCTCCAGGTTTGTAAGGCAAAATTATGTTATAGTAACCATCTGTGCATTCAAGTACAAAGAAAGGTAAACAGAATTTTTTAATGACTAAGACTGACATGGTGATACCTATTCTGTTTCCCAACAGAAATGTGATGGAAGCTCATCAGTAATATTTTGGAATTCAGTCCAAAATGTTTCAATGGAAGCAGTCTGTTCTGCTGAATTATTACTTCATTACAGTTATGGCAGCTTTTTTCTGAAAATAATTTATCTTGATGCCATGTTGCTGATTGTCTATAAACCGTCCACACATGGGTTTCCAGGTTTTATATTCCAGAGCTGCTCCTGCCTGGTCTTCAGTCCTCACAGTATTTGTCTCACTGTACATGCACCTGGTACAACTGAAATAAAACCTCAGTTCCTCCCCCTTTTTCCCCAGGGCCTATCAACCATATAACTGAATTTCTTCAGCTCAGTTTTGTAAAATAATCACCAAGGCTGATCACTGGACACTGAGACACCTCTCTCCCCGAGTCTGCCCAAAGATCATAGAATCATAGAATTGTTGAGGTTGGAAGGGACCTTTAAGATCATCACGTCCAACCATTAACGTAACCGGACAAAAACTACTTCTAAACCATAACCCCAAGTACCACGTCTACCCCCTTTTTAAACACCTCCAGGGATGGCAAAGCCACCACCTCTCTGGGCAGCCAATTCCAATGCTTGATAACCCTTTCAATGAAAAAAATTTTCCTGATATCCAGATCTCCTGAAAGCATGTTTCATTGAATAGGCCAATATAACCCCCACCTCCCATCTGACTGTAGAAGAGCTGGAATCCATTTTCCTACTAAAGGCAACTGATAGGAGTGGGTCTGAGGAGTGGTCTGATGGCCAGGAACGTGTTCCATCCAGACCACTGGTCTATTAATTCTTGAAAAGGTATTCAACTTCTCTTAAAAGTTTATGGAGCATATCGCTTTTGTGTTGGCACATGGACATCTGTACTCTAACAGAGATGCAATAGCAGTCTGGAGAAGTTAAGGTCACATTTTTCAAATGTAAGTAGAGTCTGAAAAAGGTGCTGACAGACTTCCTTGGGCAGCTTTAAAAGTGCCCGACTAGGTACAGGGAGAATAAAGGTACCTCAAGAGCTAAAAAAAAATGGAAAATTGGATGCCTGACTTGATTAGAATCCATACAGCAATCCACTGGCATCTTTAGGTGTATAAATATCTCCAGTCTGAGTATCTTTATAAATTCAATCCATAAACCTCACTATAATCTTCAGCTACAGTGAAAGTTTAATATGGAGGGGAAAAAAAGAAATTTAAAACTCATGTTTGATTCCTGAAAAGCACCTTAGACAATCCAGTGCCATTCCAGACCTTTCAGGTTTTTTCCAGTCCAGCATGTAAGCTATGATTTCCTCAATGACTATTATAACATATGAGCAACAAGAGTCTAAAAGTAGGTTAGTTGCATTCTCTGTTAGGGAAATAACTTTGTCACATCATGAAAACTGCCTTTTTTTTTTTTCCTTTTTGCACTTATGTTGCATATCTATACTAAAACACAAAAAGTAACAGATAAAGTGACATGAAACAGAGCTTCTCTTAAATTGCATAAATCTCTCAAGGTGAACAAAAATTATATAAGAATCAACTCTCTCAGTCTTTGCAGCTACCAACTGAACAAAACATATCCGATGAAATCCATGCCAAAACGTTGTCTTTTGTTCAAGGGTAATGTGTCTTGTACTTTAAAACACAACCTAACAAGGCAGGACCATGAAACAGAAGGCATCACAAACTATAAAGCCACTGAAAAGAAACTGTTATTTTTAAAGCACTTTTTAGAAATCTAGACATTTGCCACCAGACCAAATAAAGCTGACCAACATCCCTTTGTGAAGTTTTTAGCTCCTCTGTCAAGTCTTGAGAGCTGCTGCTTCTGCGCTGCCAGCGTCCTGCCATGCTGGTTGCCCATGCAAGCTGCACTAGTCACACAGGGCCCCTACAGCACCAGAAGGTGCTGGGGAGGCCGTGGCAAACCAGGTTTGATTCACTACTGAACTAACTCTCCAAGTTTCTGGAACTGCAAGATAGGAACTCCAACAGCAAGCAAGCATAGCAAAACTTCATAGGAAATTTAACAATTGCCCTGAAGATCAATGAGGCATTCATCCTTCCTTTTTCTCTTTGATTTTTTTTCAACAAATTCCCTTTCAGTTCCAAATAAGGACAGACTGCCAATTAAGTATCCTGTTATTTCTGAAAATACTGGATTCAAATATTTTTTCTTGAGACATAATTAGGTAAATTTTCACATACATTTACAGTACAGAAAATTTTCATTAAGAAGAAATTTTCAGAGTTAAATTACAACCAGAGTACAATTCAAACCCTATAAAAATACTAAGAGCTCCAGGGGGAGGAATGCAGCTTGTACTAACGTAATGCAAACGTCACTGTCCATCATAAAAGCTACTGCGATTAATATTATCTTTAAGACTGCCAGGAGAATTCAATTAAATAGAATGTCATTGCTCGTTCTGGAAGCATTTTATTTCAATACATCCTTGCTTATCATGAGGATTTACTCCCAAAACAGAAGTCCAATTTCCTGTGTTCTGGCCACGTTCTTCACTCAAATAGCTATACCTGCCTATCAAAAGCCTCCCAGTACCTTCATTAAGGTATGACTTCAGCTCTTATCTTCAAGCAGTGGGCAGTGTTGCCATCTCTTAGCCAAACAGTTAACTCCAGAGGTGAGCACATGTAACTTAAAATTAAGTGTATCTTTCTTTCTCCCTCTTTCTGTACAGAAAGAACATTCATACATGACAAGAGGGTCCATTTCCTTGGCTTAATACTGCCATGCAGACGCACCTTCTGCTGGAGGTCTGACAGCATACCAAAGACAACGTCTCAGTTTGCAAAATTGTTCCGAGAGTTTTCCTAAAAAAACCCAAGCACTGCACATAAATTTAATTTACTCATGTGGCTGGGTCTCTTCGACAGAAATTCTAACAGACTCCTGCTTTCCACAGTGTAAGCACCCTAACCCATACTACAAACGGGCTTGTCCAAGCTCTGAAGCTGTCCAAACAGGTCAACAGGGAAAAGCACTGTGGCCCTTTCTCCAGGACACCCACACACACACACACTGAGTAATTTCTGTGTAGCAATGACACTTTGAGCGTGACTTAGAACATGACTGTTAGAAGCAATATGGGCAGGAGCTGAAGGGCCATGCAGATCACGGGTTCAGCATCCTCCAGCTTACTCCAAAGACACTTCATTCTCTTCCAGCCTACACATTATATATAAGGATTTACTCAAAAGTGAGTACAGAAAGCTTGCCATCAAGAGGCACACACAGTGACTGGACACTTGGCAAAACTTTGCAGTGGTGCTACACACAAGATACAATGTTCTAAGAACAACCACAATTACAGATAACTAATATTTGGTTATAATTTCAACATTAAAATAATTACCTGCTGCCATGAGGCTTTTATTTTAAAAACAGGAGGATATGCACATGGATTTCTAACTAACAGGGCAGTCACTGTGCTTCTCTGCATAAATATTTTCCAGTCAATAAATTGCTGCAAGTTAGTATTCAGTATCAAAATATTCTGAACATAGTAACACTTTCACAGAATCCCAGAAGAGACAAGTGGGAGCACTTACTACACGCTGCAAACAACTCTGTGTTTGAACGAATACCACCAGAGAAATACTACAGACACACATTACCTCCACTTTAAAATACAGACATTAGAAAAAAGGATTGATTAACAAAACTGTTAAAATTCCAACTCTGGATCTGAAGCTAGCCAAATGTAACAATAAAAGCCCTGCTTCTTCAATTTTTTCTCTCTAAAATTGGAAAGGTTAAAGAGAGATGGTTAACTTAGCAGTTATAAGTACCATATAGATTTAGAGACAGAAAAAAGAACTAACAAATAAATAAGCAAATAAAGATACCTTATATGGTACCCTACATTTCAGCTTTTTTCTTTAAACATGCTGAAGAAACTGTATCTCGAAAAGAAGCACCTTTTCTAAAAGACTGCATGTTGTAGATACATGTATACAAGTTCCTCCTGTATACATTGGAATTGTTCTATTAACATGTAGATGACCTCCAGTGCTATGCAGAATTTCCGTACAGACTGTTTTCATTTTCCTTCGGATTTTGTTACTGAAAATTGGGAGGAGGAAGAGATTAAAAAGGAAGCAACTTGAGCCCTCTTCTAAAAATGAATTTAAAAAACTTCACATAAATACATGCATCTTTCAGAATTTCAGCTTTCTGTCTTGCAAACGTTATTATTGCTCAGACACTAACCTATACTCCAGGCTGCAAGCAGCACCCCGCCCTCAAACTCCTTGCCA
This sequence comes from Ibidorhyncha struthersii, assembly GCA_013398815.1. NCBI lineage: Eukaryota > Metazoa > Chordata > Aves > Charadriiformes > Charadriidae > Ibidorhyncha > Ibidorhyncha struthersii. Next base: position 170,689 of record VZSZ01005023.1, on the reverse strand, counting down.
GCCCAAGCTCCAGAAATTATGCCACGCAGAAATTTTGACTCACCCAGCCAGCTAGACCTGGCAAGCTTAAAGTACCATCAGGCCAAGGATCTTACTAGAAACAGTCCCTTTCCCCCTAAAAACATCCCCCCAACAAAACCTAGGCAAACCCATTTCAAGAGAAATCAAACATACACAGTGAACACTCTTGGGCCCCTTTTTCAAACATTTAAAGGCTGCTTTGTCTAATATCACCTTTTAAAACGGGTTTCATTTCATGGAAGACAAGAAAATAAATTAACTTTAGAAATTTGAGCCAAAACCAAGTGTCCCCCCAAAACCACTGTATTCTTTGGGAGGGCGAGGTGTTATTACAGGTGAATGGTCTTACAGCATCAGCATATGCTAATTTGGGAGAAAGTGTTTATCTGCTTAAAATAAGTGCTAATTAAAAGGTTTCCCTCTTTCAATACGGCAACTTAAATATTTCACTGAAAAATTAGATGGCTTTAATAAAGTATTATAGGCTTTTTCTCATAGTTTGGACTAAATCTGAATGAGCCATGAATAAATCACATCAAAGGAAAAACACAAATAAAATGAAATGAAGTTATTTGAAGTTACTATTTTGGTGTGGGTAAGCAAACTACATAGAATTCAATAATCTCTGATTTTTTTTTTTTAAATATAGTAAGAAATACACTTGCATAACTCATAATATTGCACTTGCTAGTAATGCCAATATATATTGCCTGCATTTTTGAAGGAAAATAAAACATATACTTCACTTACAGTTGTTTCAGTTACTAATGCTCTAAGTTCGATGTTTATAGAGGCTGAAACTGAATTTGTTCCCCCTTCCCTAACTTTCATACTCAACATCACACACAAAAAAAAAAAACCATTACAATTTATTATATTCAATGTTACTATATTACCAACTGTGGAAGCCAATGATTCTAACACCACCACTTAACTTGAAAGCCTTAGGCACAGAAAACAAGAGTGTGCAGGTATACAGTGTAATTACATGAACTCTGGAAAGCAGCTGTAGGGATACGTGGTCTCCATTTTACCTGAGCTTTATACTTCTATCACACAATTTCTTAGTCTTTGTATTATTCATGTTTTAGCTAATTCTGTATTTTGCACTACAAACTCAAGTGCACTACAAACTCACTCTTGAGGCTCCATAGTATTTCTCCAGTAACTCCTTCCATGGCCTTACATGTGTCATTACTCTTTCCAACAGCTAATATCAAAGGAATTAGGACTTGAAGCCCACTTCAGAGATCCAGGTCTATTTGTATGCAAACAAACAAATCCAGCTCTAACTGTATGCAAACCTGAGACAGAAAGGGGTGGGCTGTTTAAATTCTTAACATATCAAAGTTTGGCCGCACTTTGTACTTCAATCTCTCTGCCTCTGCATAAGAGTCTGTCTCCCTCCATGACACTTTCTTCCTGTCACATCTCTGCTAATGTTTTTGTGTGCCAGCTACTTCCTGTCTCCCGCCCATCACGTGCCCAAATCAAATTTCAACAACCATGAAACGGAACAAGCCAGAAGACTTCACTGTGGTGTGTCACCTAAGACAGTAACGTTAGTAGTACCTTGCTATGTACGCGCTGTTAGATTGGTCCTCTAGAACACATCCAAAAGTGAGACCTTGAAATTCTTCCTAGCATCTGTCTCCCAACACGTGCTTTGTGTTGGGATTTTGGCCAGACACTCACCATATCTTTCTCCTCGGTTTCCAGGGTTGAATATTAGTGGAGAAGGACTACAGGATGTTAGTGCAAAGCATATCTGCTCCATGGTCCAGAGGTTGCCTCAGAAGCTCATTTTCAAAATAAAGTTTGCTTATTTCCAGGTCAAATTCTTGTGTTCTGGTCACTTAGTGGGGAAAATGGTAGAAAAAGACATCTACACGCTCCCAAACCACATATGCTTATTTTTATCGTCTCTTATTTAGAATTCATAATAAATGTTAAAACCATCCAAAAATATGTTTGCTTTTCTTTGTAAAATAAAGCTTTGCTTTTTATCTTTAATAAAGCTATACAATTTGTTTCAAACCTAGAGCTTTTTCCCAATCTCTAGACCCATATAAAACTAGTTGCCATTACTACATAAAGTATCGATTGCGTTCGATTTCAGACAGTGCAGCCTCAGTTGTGGAAAGGGCCAAGCAGTGAGGATACAAAACACCCGGTCTTAAACAGCAAGAACTTAGAGCGTTGAAATCCCAAACTCAGAACCAACCACTTCCCTTTTAAACAAATCTGAAGTGTAATGCTGTGTGCAGGTTAACTTACACCACCTCAATTAACCTGCTATAAATGACAGCCACTCACTAAAGAAACAAAATTTATTCTCCCTTCCATTTGTAATAATTCAGCCACATCAACAATTATAATCGACTCAAAAGAAGTGTCTAAGTTATGCAGTCTCATCTGATGCATGACAATTGTATCGCAGATGCAAATGACAATTTCATGACAGATTTCATGACAATTTCTCTTAAAAAGATTGACAATCCAGAACACCTTATGTTACTTCAGCTAAGTGTTCAGATCATAAAAGGTATGAACTACATTGTGCAAATAACCCGATTTTCCAGTTTTTCCTGTGTAAATGACAGATTACTCATATTCAATAGTATTTCAATGGATATGTCCAGTACGCCTAACTGAAGGTGGAAAAAAAATTTCAGGTAACTCTAGAAACAGCTTCATCTAAGAGTTTCAGAAACGCTAAGAAAACAGCACAGTCCATCTCAAGCACACAAAACAGGCTGCACACCTAGCACAAAACCAAACTGCAAATTGGGGAAAGAGTGAACTGGCAGCAGATGGGGCGAAACAAACTGAACCCAAGGCAAATAATAGTTTGCTTTTTCAAATTAGGTGATGTCTCTTCGCTTCTTGTTACTGTCTCTCTAACTCCTTCAATAGAAGACTCATGGGTTTGGGGGCACAATATTTAAGGCAGATGCTAAAAATGCCAGTATCCTATTTCCGTGGAGTTCAACGCAAGTGGAACAAACAGGCTTTTTGTCTCTTCATACTGAATGTACTGCCAATTATGATGTTTCACATGTCTGTCTAAAAACAGACATGAAAACTTTAAGCCCTTGGCTCCTTCCTACAGGAGTCTGTTCTCAGGGCCAATGAGCTACTACCCGAGGAACACTAAGAAAGGAGCAGGGGAAAGGAATCCTCCACTGCCTTACTACAAAGTACTCCGGTAGTAGGGCTAATTCACAATCAAGACAGATTTATCCACCGGGAGAGGACTGGTAACTGATAAGGCCAAGGTTGTCTTAATGGACAATGAAACTCTGGACAAAAGTCTCACACAGTATTGTACAAACACAGAAAAAGTCTTTCAGGAAGTCTCTCAATGGAATAGCACGTATGTACCTAGACTTTAAATTTATACTGCAAGGACAGTCTTTCTTCTGTCATACCCAAGCCTGAAAGCCATTTGGGCGCAGTTAATTATTCAGGAACTTCCTTGTCACAGGGGTGATGTTATTTCAGAAGAGGGTAGCAATAATTGGGCAGTAACTGTCCAGAGCTTCCACGTTCAGAGATAATTTCTTGAGCGAGAGCCTTGCAATTACTTCTTTTTGAAAAGCTGCCAAGTTATTCCCCAGGAACAGAAGCAGTGAGAATCTATAGCTATAACAAATCAAGGATCTCCATGCTCGATTTCACGAAGGCAGCTGTGTGTCAAATCCAAGCCTTCCAAGCATCTTAAAGACACACTGACTGCTGCCTTCTATAGGAAATAAATCACATTTGTCCCACACGATGCAGATTTTCTGTCAGAAAGCAGACAATCCTGTCTGAAGTAATCTTAACAGAGAAATGGTTTTCTCCCAACTTAAACATCTGCATTTTAAGACAAAACAGATCCATACAGCTGCTCGTGGTGCAGATACTGTTGCAATAAAATGAATTAGCTTTTATCTCTCAATGCACATAGAAAAAAGTTTACTACTCGACTGCTTCTGACACTCCCAGTAAAACTTCTGAAGGGTAAAGTAGGGAACATAAAACTGAGGAGCTGCGATCCAACGCTGCCTCTGGTCCTGCTCCCAGATTTTGGTGAAAGTAGTACTTGCTAGATAGTAACACCTGCATAATTTAGTGCTAATAGATCCAGGAGAGATAAAGCTCCCTCCACTCTTACTTCTACTCCAGAGAGATCCAGTGATTTTCTTTGTATTGCCTACCAGTGATACAGTGACAAGTGTCCATAGTCTCACCGTAGAACCAAAAAAACCTGAGCAATGTACACGACCTCATGGAACAATGAGACACAAAGTAAGATGACTTCAGCCTCCACTACAAATGATTATACATATCAAGTCAGACAAATGTAATACACACATGCTGAAAAAAAATTTCGTTTCATCTCACAAGAATACATACACTAGAATTGGTGCAAACATACTACTCCTTGGTGCGTATGACAACATGCCTGCTTATAAACTTGTAAACAAAAGGTATTTCTCTATTTTCTCTCCAGTGAGAGCCATTTGAACTTCATTTGAAGATGGCTCAGGTGTAACTTTTACAGTCAAAACTGATAGAAGAGTCTTTGCTAATTGGTATCTTTGTGTTTGCTCTAAACTAAGTTACCTTCATAGCTCTATGAACCGTTAGTGTGGTTATGTTTCAAATGCTGTGCCTTATTGAAATACGCTGAAGACTGCAGAGAAAGCTGGGGAAGAAAAACAAAACTAGGGGAAGGAACTATAAACAAAATAGAAAGCCATGGTGTCCCCCACTCTGAATTGCAGAAAAAAAAAAAAAGAGAAAGAAAAAAAAAATCTTATTAAAGTGGTTTGAATAATTGTGATTTGCAGCTTTTTCGTTTCACACTTGTGAGACTGCATATATGACAAAGGATTTAAGGATAATAAGACTGCAAGAATACACATCAACAACTGCATGGTACTATAAAAGTCTTCAACTATTCTTGCTTTAAAAATACCATGAGTGTGATTAAAAGAACTCGGGGGGGAGGATCCACAAAATTCTCAACACCCCAGAATGATGAAAAAAAACCCAACCAAACCGCCAAAAAGACTAAATAGAATCATACCTAGTGTCACTGTGCCAGTGACTCCTTGGTAATGATCCATGATCTCATCAATAACTAATAAATTCAAGGTGAGGGAAGCCAGTTTACTCCTCTGTGAAAGGAATTCTCTCTTGTATACCACAAAGTACCATAACACTACAATGCAGCTGATACTCTGTTCAATACAGTAACCACTTTGTACACTGAAACCTTGAATTCAATTGTTGATGTTCATAATGTTCATTCACATTTACACTGTTGAGATTTTGAGAGAACCAAATGCACTAATTTTTGACCATGCTACAGACTGTATCTGTCCTTCATTCTTTTGGCTTTCCAGCCATCAATACGCAAGCTGCAAAAAGCTTGTTAAAAAACTGCATAGTACAGCACAGGGTTTTTTTCTCCTCCCTTTATGATCACACAGTCCATGGTGAATAGGACAAAACAAAGAACAGATCAAAACAAAATCCTCATTTCTGGCATGAAGAAAGCCAAGCATGGAGAATTTCAGCCACATGGGAATTTGTTTCTGTAATATACTGCATAATGATTACATAAAGAGCCTTTGATTACTGTAAAATTCAATGATACATGCATTTCTAACAGCATTGGAATCCCTAAATGATTACACAAGCCTTTCATGTTTATTCATCAAATATTTAAAATACAGCATAATACAAAACATTTAACTAGTTTACTCTGAGAGCAATTTGCTATGCTCTCCCAACAAAAACTTGCTCAAGAAGGTAAAGCCTCATGTTACGTCCAATGCATACAATTCTTGCTTGACTTTATTAAATAGAATTATTTGCTCAGCTTTACTTTCTAAGTACAAAATTTCCAATGCAAACATTTACTGGTTCAAGCATATCCATAACTGTAAAGAACACTTTCGTGAGACACATGGTAGAGGGAGAAAAATCTGTTCTAATAAATTGAATTTGTTCTGTTTTCAATTTCCCAGAATATGCACCTTAAAACTTTAAAAGAAAAATCTGTTTACAAACTGTTTTTAAGTGCCTGCTTTCATACCATAAAAGCAAGAACAGACTTACCACTGCTCCATATACATTTCTTTTCATCCTTTCAATACTTATTGCATCTAAATATATTAAATACTATGCAGAAATATTTTTGCCACTGAAGGACTAGATTTTAAATCTACTGTACCTGCTATTTTACATCAATATTTGTAAGTGCCTTTCTATGAAGGGAGATGGTTGAGAATATGAGAACAGATATGTTTGATTTTCAAGATGCTAAAGAATTAAGATAAATATTATAAAAACCAAAATCATTCCAGGAAGTCACTGAATTAGTTCCATGGATTTGAGAAAAACGGAAATTCCTTAGTGAAGATTAAGAGACAGAAGCTACACTATAAACTTTGGTTTTTTAATACAGTTTCTATAGTTAATTCATTTCTATTAAGGTACAATTTTGGCTGCAAGTAAAGAAGGAGGCATGAACATATTTTCCTGTGGTATAAAGACAATTACTTGTAATAGAAAGAGTATTCTAAAGTCTTATTTGAAAAAAGCACACAAAACATGAAAAATTAAACAGAAGTTGTTCACAGTTGTGATTTTTCAAGGAGTTCAATGTATCCACTTAAAGTTAGAAGCGTTTCTACATCAACAAGAGAGGCACCCATTTGAGGGATTATTTTCCAGGTAAAGAAACTACCAAAAAGGAGTCCAATAGGCAAAATTGGAGCTTTCCGTACTGGGAAAAGCATCTTCTTAAGTCTTGTGCTTTTTTTTCACCTGCAGGAAGTGCCTCTCATTTATAAACTACCTATCAACTATAGGTAAACACGTCAGCCGTTGTGTGCATAATCATCATAAGTAGTTACAGCTAAAAGCCAACACATCATTATTTTCTTGAATGTTAGTTCCCCTTTTGTACATTTTAGAGTTTGTGCTGGTGTGGTGATCGTTCATCTGACAAAAAAGGAAAATTGCCAATGAGAACAGACAAATCTTATCCTTTGGGTCATTCAAACATTCCCATGTTGCTGCATTTAGTAAAAGGAAATCCTTCATGCTTGCAGTGCCTGGGCTGCACGTGAGGGCTGCAGTACCTGGCCTGCCGGGAGCACCAGCCACCCTCCTGAGGACCTGCTCCTCCAGTGTCTTGTCCAGGGGATGCCTGGGCCAAAGTCACTAGGAGGAGAATTACATCAAACCTTTGAAAGGACAGAAGCGTATTTTTCAACCTGAGGTCATGTTTTCACAGCCAGGTTGTTCCACACTGACTAAAGAAACATTGTGCCACTCTCTTCTTCCTCTGTTCACTGCAGCATGCAAATTTCAGAGGAAAACACCCCGGCCTTCTATACTAGGCACACACCCCTTGAACCCTAAAAGTCGTCATTAGAAATGCTAAGGCAGTGCAACAACCACCTTGGATTTGTTTGACTATTCTGATGTGCTCTGTGCCAGTCTAATGAGGGATGGAGCAATGAAGGATATCTATGAATACGCATATACAAAGTATACATAGAAGAATGATGGATTTGCAAGCTTTTTGGATGGTGCTACAGAGATTGGAACAAATCTTGCCTATGTTACTGAAATCCTTAGCTTGTTAAAATAAAAGCTACACGAAAATGTTATCATTTACTATTTGGTTCCCTTATTTTAAGAAAATTCCAAGGCAACCCTTTACATTTTTACAGAATACAATTGGTCTCAACACTAAGTAGTTTTATAACAGTTTTCCAAAAAGTCATCTCTTGGAGCAAACCTTTGCCTGATGTGAGGCAGCAGTAGCATTTGATTGATAGAGTACGTAGAAAAGGAAAAAGAAAATGGAAAATTATTGAACAGTAGATTACAACTTTCCATGAAGATAGAGCAATAGGGAGCAGTTTGCCTCAATTACGGAGAAGAAAATAATAAAAGGGTAGAGAAAAAGCAGGAAGACAAGTAGGACGCTTTCAAAGAGTGAAAGATTTTTGCAAAGCCAAATCCTGCCATTGAATTTTTAAGGGCTAGGCACAAAGAGCACTAAGGCTACAAATGGACTTTAAGTCTATACCTGTAACTTTCCTGGTCTTGACAGTTATCCCCAATTCTCTTACAGATACACTAAGATATACGAATATATATTATAACCTCAGCCACTTCAAAGAAAGATCTTCTTTCAATATAAACCCAAATGAAAGTCAGCAGTTTGAATTTCCCTTTATGTATCAGACTTTTAAAAAATATCAAGAAAAACCTGACAATAATGTTTTAGGCAAATTCCACATGCATGTGCTCAGAAGAATAAAACCCACCCCATTCCACCACACACACACCCCAAATATCTCCAATAATGGGTTTTAGTAAGAATATATAGTTTGACACGAAAGGAAAACTAAATCTATCATCAAGTATATATTTGTGAAAAAAAAATATATTATTTTAAAAAGAAACATGACTATCTGAAGCTTTATTGCAAGTATTCCTGTGGGTAGGACCGCGGTACTGTACAGTACTCCTCTATTAAGAATGAGATAATAAGAGTTTCTAATTTAAGGCAGTATTTCTCTACAAATCCTGCAAAGATGACAGTGAACAGAACTGAGAAAAGGAAGAATCTGAAGTGCTTTCTCTTTAAACACAGTAGAGGACTTTCAACACTGCTTCAAGTTTTAAACAAAAAGAAAAAGAAGAACAGCTTCAGTAGTTTTAGTGTTCACAAGAGCGAGGGACTAAGAGCACTCTGGTACAGGCGGAGTGCAGGTAGGTGACGTACAAGCTTTCACATTTCTCTCTGTTAATGCATTTCACATACTGCTCTGCAGTGTTCCTAATATTCAAGTCGTGGGCCCCTTCAGCAGAGAAGGCAAAGCACACTAAGCTGCGTGGTGGTTTTGTGATACAGATCGATGCCCACAAGGGAACACAGAACGCTGTCACTTCAGATTTGGCTTCACAACTGAACTCAAACCGCCTCTTCCGTGACAGACGGTCTTCATTTCCCACTCACCCCAGTGTGATTCAGTTTTAACAGGGATACTTGCAATATCATGAAACACACAAAAAAAGACCTTTTGCAAATTCTCATTCATAGTGAGCAAGTTTATTAAAAGATTCAAACCTCACCAGTTAGAGGACATGTAATTTGAAACCTAAATAATTTAAAATTTGCACTTTATAATGTATGTTCCCGTATCAAAACCTGCACTTCTATCCCTACTACTTTTAAAATTATCAAATTAATCTAATTTTATTCTCAGCAATTAAGAGAAAATTTGGAAAGTAACAAATGCAAGACCAGACTGTAGAATGTGTAATGTTTCAACTGCCAGTTTCATACATCCAGTTTCTCCTTGCTCTCAGGAGACAGCATTAGAGTGGTTGTATCTTCAATATCACATGTGAATTCCAGTAGTTTTATCCATCCAAAGGACATTATATCTACCTACTGGTCTTTAAGCTAAACAGCAAAAGCATCCATTAAGTCTCTAACCCTAGCTGGTATACGAAGTCTCTGCTGTTGAAGCTTCTTCTCAAGCTTCCTCATTTTCATCTCCTCCTAAAGGTAAGAGGAATCTGTGAAAGGGTGATGCAGAGACCAGCTACAGAAGGTCATCACCAGCTACAGAAAGTTCTTCCTGTCCTCACAAGTGTCCAGCATTTCTCCACGTGTGGATCAAAAGGAAAGGAGGTGGCCTGACTCACTACATGCCATACCAGAACATCACAACAGTGTTTACCTCAAGATCTNAAAAAAAAAAAAAAAAAAAAAAAAAACAAACAACACAATCCCATCATACAAGATGCAAACATTTTCAAACCCACTTTGCAGATTGAAAAGTCAGTGTGGTAAGAATACACGGTAGGTATAACTGCATTAAACCAAATTAGATGTAGATGCAGCAACAGAAGAACCAATCTTGGAAAACAAGCAAATGAAAACCTCACCGTAGCTAAAAGTTACAGTATTTGCCTAACAATATGGCCAAGCTGCTCTACACAATGAAGTTCAGCATGCTTCCTGCAGGACACAAGTACATATATTCTAAACACAGAACAGAAAGACTGCTGCCTCCCAAATTAGTCACTAGGCATTCCCTCCTCTTAATGTAACACAAATTCACCTCTTTTATATTTTCTGCGGGTCTGTCATGTAGCAGTGGCACCTGACTTGTGCTAAGCAGTATTTTTAATGAGAACCAATCCAGCTTCAGCTTTAAAACTTGCTAGACCAAACTGGGCAAACCTGCATGCTTATAGGAAAGATAAGAATAGCACGCCTGTTAAAATATTACCTCTGTACCACTTTTCACAGCATAAGAGCCTCAAATTCCAATTTTCTTGGACAATGACTTAAAGAACAGGTGCAGCCCCAGCATTAAGACAAAACCCAACTATCTAAAAATCTTAAAGACAATGCAGCTCAAGCCAGTGAAACATAAGTTTGCTTATGGCAGTACAGGAAGAAGATCTTTGTGATGTAGAAACAGATGTCAATGTACATTTTTCAGAATATGGCATTACACACTGCTTTGTATGCATGGCTTCACTGGATATATTTAAATTCCATTTCATAAACACACTCTATTAACTTCTTTATTCCAGCTATATCAAAGTAAAGTAGGAATAGCATAGTCTTTATTAAGTTTCTATTTACATGAAAACACCACAACCAATCACCCTAACTTAGGAAGACTAGTCAAAACAAAAAATTTGTGTTTCATTATATTAAAAAGCCTCAAATTACAGAAAACCTGACACAGCCAAGATATAATTATGGTCAACATCAGACAGACATGCACAGAAAGTGAAAAGTGCAGTTGGAACATTCAGTGTGTCAAGCACAGTGAATGTGATACCAGCTGCACAGTACTTTAATACAATTAAACTGCACTTCTTATATAATGTAAGTTAAATGACAGGCAAGAGTGAAGTTAACTATCTGCTTTCTGGTACAGGAATGCAAACATCACAAGGTTATTTTTAAATCTTTAAAAAGGCAGCACAAGTAGCATGTCAGCAGTGCCAAAAAAATTCTGGTTGTCTCTCATGGGGGAGCATCTGGTTGTCTCTCACGGTGGAGAGGTTCAGGCAAAAAACATGAAAATGCTTTACCCTGTGATGTACCCACTAGTCTTTTCCTGCCTTCTCTAGTCTTCTATTTGTGGCAGTAAAATCCTGCTGAGTTTAATTAATGCATATAATTCACTTCCTTTATTTTCATTTCGATTATAAGAGAAATAAGAAAAGAATAAGTATATTTGTGATGAGGGATATTAGTTACTTTGAACTGGTTAACTGAAGTAACCAGGAGTAGTATATCCCTGATGATGTTGGCATTCTTATTACTGTAGCTTTTTGCCCGATTTCTGCAAAATATTTTTCAGTCAGATCCAAGGTTTATTCTGTCACAAATGCTCACTTGTATGAGCTGGTGACTGGTCTGGAAGCACAGACTAGAAGAGCAGAGCATACCTAACAGCCTTGGATTCCCCTCCAACCCCAAGTAGATTACCCGCCTGTTTGGAGGAATGGTGGGGCGACGTGTCGCGGCCATAAGCTGTGGCAGCAGTTTTTGAGGAACAAGCAAGCCAGCTTTATTGTATCCTGGATGATCAGACCTGTGAAGCCACAGCACTTGGAGCAGACTTACTGCCAAAGGACACATCCCACTTCTTGGGTCATGAAGCAAGCATTGAGGTCTGTGCAGCTGCAGCTATGCTGGCACTGGTATCAAGCTATAGCTCAATTACACCTGACTTTTATGAATCTATATACACCTCCAGACTCCAAAAAGTCACCTGAATTAATAGAAAAGTGCAATGGCTTCCAGTTACAGGAAAGAAAGTCAAGCCATTAGTTTTATTGTCGCTGATATTCTAGGATGTAAACAGAAGTCCAAATATTGCCACAAATGAAGTCACAACCTGGGCGGCCAAGGGTCATTCACACATGCTGCAGTCTACCTTGATCTAAACCTTACAGCTTATTTTTTTTCTTACCTACATCCAGTTTTAAAATGGCTGTATATTAAAAAAGGCTAAATATATGAAAATGTTAAACTCATCTCTGGTTTTCCCCTACAAAAAGGTACTATAAACTATAGATCTAGAATGTTTTATATAGGAACTACATAACTGCTATGACAAAAGAGAAAGGTATCCTCTCTCGTGACTTACAAGCTACGTTAATAGGATTCTCTGGGAGAGACTCTAGTTCTGTACTACAATTGAAAGGAACAGTTATAAGAAGTTCTTAAGTTTGCAAAAACTTATCAAATTATATTCATACACCAGGCTAGATCTTGTCCTGTATAAAAGGCAGTATAAAGGTCTGCAACTAGAAGAGTAGTACAGGGGTAGTTCTGTGAATGAAGTCCACTTTTTTTTCGCTTACAGATAAGATATTATTTTCCATCTGTCAGTCACAATAGGAATTGGAAGGGAAGGGACAAAGTCGAGCTCCTTTCACTCAATTCCTGTATCTGTCCATAGGTGACAACTCTATTGAATAAACAGCAGATCCCATTTTAAGCCCCTGTAGTCTAAGCCATAACCAAAAATTAAAACATACACATTGTGAAAATGTGCATACGTGCCCCTTCCCTGGTTATTCTTAAACAGAAAAAAAATACCTGTAAACTGAAAGAAACCCAGATTCTACATCTAAAATATTCCACACGTTCCCATTAAAGAGCACAGTAAGGAGACAGATCCAACCTGTTTGCTCACAAAGGTCCAAATTTTAAACAAACATATCAATTATTTTCTACTTGAAAAAAATTAGAAGTCCTCTAAACATAACTTCGCTTATGTAACCAGTTCAAAGAGTCTCAAGTTCTAAGTTATGCCTTTCATTTCCTTCTTATGGATAATGAACGCATATACAGCCATGACATGAGCTTGCATGGTCTTTGATCATACTGGGGGCCAATTTCAGATATGTAAAGAGCAATTCAGCTAATTAAATACAGGTGTCAAGGGCCATTTGTGATGCCTAAGAGAAAACTATCACCTGGACTCCAGCTGCCACAGAAGAAAAACACAGATCTGCCACAGGTCCTGTGATATCTTCTAGGTCTGTAAGGCTGTCTTAGATCACCTGGAGCGCACAAAATGGCACTCAAGGTCTATATTTGGCAGTTAAAAAAAAAAAAAAAATCACTCAAATAGTCCCACTGACCTCCACATATCATCTCAAGTGAGTAACTGTTTCTTAGCATAAAAAGCTGACAGTGTAACCTGAAACCCAAAATGATTCACCTTTAGCAGTGACACAGAAGATCTTGGGCCCTCACAAATCAATAATAGCAGCAGCCACAGGAGAGCTGCGGGTATCACCACACAAGAGATTAAAATAAAATATGATTCTCTCTCTCAAACATCAGGTTACAGGCTCTATTATCATTGGGCATATAAGAAAAATATTATCAGAAACATATTTCTGAAGAAATTATTCACAGTGGTATTATCTCAGTCTATTCCATATGTTCTCTGCCATCCAAAAAAAGCACACAAGAGTAATCTTTTATTTGCCAGGAATACCTGTGCTGATTCATACAACCAATTAAACAATAGCGAAGGGTCCATCTTAAGGGCATGGCTCTCCTTCTCTAATATAATAACAAAAAAAAATAAAATACATTTTAGGTATAAGAGAATAGCAAAACCAATTCTACATAAACCTATTTCCCCAGTTTGCAAACTTGCTAAAGAGATCCAAAGAACAACATGGCAAGAAACTTAATCCTTAGTAAGATTTATGCAAGAAATGAAGCGGAGCACTTACCGTGTCTTGAGATTTATCTTTGACATCATAGACTGTTAGTTTTATTTTAGTCTCCTCATAGATGGGGTATTCCGGTGGGAATGTCACACCAGTTAAAAACAGTGGATCTCTTGTACCCTGTGTAACATGAGTAAACACGCAGTAAGGTAACAGCTGTGCGATGTGCAGTATGCCATTACGGACGGACAGAAACTGTGGATTTTTTAAAAGAAGTTCGCTTTCTACAGCAGAGAGATGTGAACAGCTAAGTATTATCCAATCAGTAAGAAAACCAGACAACTTTAAAACTTTGTCAGGAAGGTTTAAAAAAAACTTTTTGGATTTTTTTTTTTAACTGGGAAAGATATTAAGTGCTTCTGAAACAGAGCTTGACAACACACCTTTAAACAGCTCATCCAGCAGTTATCAGTATCTGGAATACAACCTGTAATAAATAATCCCTTTCTTTCTCTATAGAAATGCTATAGAAACTCCCTGTATTACATTAAGGATACTGATTTGTGGGGAGGGGATTACAATACCCCTCTTTAGGCATTAGTGGAGCAAGATAACTTCCCTGTGCTTTGTAACATTATGATTATATCTAAAAGCTGTACACATACGTAACTATATCATAACTTCAGATATAGAAACAATTAAATGAATCATATAAAATGTGTTTTATAATTTCTTAATGTTTAATTGTACTTAATTTCCAGAGATTACCAGGCTGGTATCCTTAAATGTTCTATTAAGTAAAATAAAGGATTTTGCACGATAAATGTAATTTCTCTTGAAGAAAACTTTTCTGTGCGGCTGCCTTCCGCTCTCCCAAAGCTTGACTATGAAGCTGAGAGTTTTGACACAACAAATTCAGGGATTTATTCAGATCTAGGACATTGTGTTAGCAAATGGAACTTCTATTAAAAAAAAATAATATATATATTCTATCTTCTGCACGACATCATTCCAGACAGTCTGCAATGAAACATCCTGATCAGATACAAGATATATGAATTAAGCAGTTTCAGGATGGTTGATGGCTAAAACCGTGACAATTTAACTAGTAGTTAGTTGAAAGTGGTCACACAAAGAGCTCATGAAATATTCTCCTTGTATTTAACAGTTAAAACAAGCCTTTGGCAAAATCTTGTGTGTGTTTACAATAAGACTTCCCTGTTCCTAATGAGTCTTTCCAGTAAGTTAAGCAAGTTACACCTACATTGCCTGCTCACACTTAATTTTCTCAGTGAACCATTTTTGCCGTTTCTGACTCTGATGCTTACAGGGCAAAGTGAAGACTAGCAAAGCAGCCTTAGACAAAGTTTGCTGTAATATATGATGCAAGTTACTAATCATTTTATATGAAGTCACAGACATTACGTACACACACTCTTCCCTAATTATAGAAGTAGGTTAATATTTTTATAATTGCAAAAGCCTCAGCTTTCCAATGGAAAAAATAGAACAAGAAACAGATAGGATAACAGACCACATAATACACACATGCTCTTCTGTAATTTAAAAATACTTTTCAAACTCACTGTACTCTTAATTTAATTTTACTTTGCATAGCCTTGTTCTTTCATGAGAGCAACTATTCCCTGTTTCATTCTAGACCTATGTCTGGAGAACCAGAGTATTCTCTATGCCTCTGCTTGGAACAACGGAGCTTTCATGAAAAGCCAAGTTCATTTCCAACTGTTTATCCTGGTTAAATGCCAAAAACTACAGAACACTCTTAGGTATGCTTTACTAACTGCCAGAGTGTGCTTGTCTTACTTAAGACTATGCACTAACTTGTCTTATTTCTCATTTGCTTTCTATGGAAGAAATGAGCAAATCGTTAATCAACATGTTAATTGAATAAGAAAGACTCTCACCTCCACGATTTCAGTGCTTGAATACCTCGTCAAAATGTGCTCTGCTGGATGTACCACTGAGACTTGTATAAACGTATTCAGCTTCCGATCACGGGTAGCAGCCACTAGATCCTTGCATGCTGGAGACAGTACAAAATAGAAGTAAAATACTCAAAAGAAAACTCTGGGAAAACGCTGTCACACGACACAGGACAAAGCAGACTACACTCCGGCTCCAGATTAAATCTCTAAAGACAAGCTGATTTTACAGAGGAAGTCCCTTGGAAGTAACTTACAGAAATAGGAAGTCACATGCTGCAGAACTGAACTGAGATTTCGTTTCCACTAAAAATACTTGCAGCTTCTGCAAAGCTCCCTGCCAGAGGCTCATCAGATCCAGTATATGAATGTGCGCGCGCATACGCACACACTTACACACATTGCAACAGTAGGTAGTTTTACATAAGCCCTCATTTAACCTGCCACGGAATCTCTCTTAGCAGCATAACTTCATCATATCGTCTGACAATTTTCACAGAACCTGACCATTTTAAACACATTCTAAACCAGTCAAATGCTATCAGTGATTAGGTTAGTTTACAGAGTCTGATACTACATTATGAACTTTTTAGTAGACTTAATCATTAAGTAAAAATCTACATACCTAAAAGCAGACAGCAAAATAACCAATTATTTTGCCAGTGACTGGCATATAAATGAGAATAATTCTATTCTGTCTATATGGCATCATTATTAAAACTCATTCTACCTAATAAATATAGAGAAATTCAGTTCTTGTTTAATAATTCATTTTTATCCTGGGCTTACAGTCACGCAGGTGACTATGTTCACTCTTTAGACTAGCACACCTCAGGCCTCTTAACCAAAAGGATGAAAGCACCAAAAGGAAAAAAAAAAAAACAAAAAGGAGGAGAGGAAAGAAATAAGTGCACCATTAGCTGCTCTGCAGAGGGAATGCGGACTAATGGGGCAGGCATTGGCTCAAAAGCGAAACCCATCCACCTTACATTCTTCAATAAGGAATATGCAACAGTGCATACTGTGATAGGATCTACCCAGTGCTTCCTGCAGCGCATCAAACTACCCTGGGATCTTAGAAGCCTGAGGGAAGAAAAGAAAAGCCTACGGTTTTTGAGAGGCTAATTGTCAAGAAAGAGCTGAGGACATTTTCTAGGAGTCACTGCCAACTGGGGGCTTCCTCAAGTGCAGCTGACCTTTAACATTTTAAAAGGTGAGTCAGATTATCCTCACAGCAAGCAAACCTGGTCTGATGAGAAGCCAAGGCAAGGAAAATTCTGATACGTACAAAAGGCCAACTCAGCTTGGCTTATATGTTTTTTTTCTTTGGGCTTGGACCTGCTGCTTGAGGAAATAAAAAGCAAACTGGCTGAAGCTTTTTTACCACTCTTCCATAAGAGTTAAAAGGGAACAAAGAAACAATTAAATCTAGCCTTCACAGTATGTTTTGAAGTTTTTGCTTTAATCAGAATTGCCAATGAAATCTCTTGGTAGACAGTCTCAGACTGACCCTATCATAATTTGGTGGTAAAAGTGGGATAAGAATGAAAATTTGTGCATGATGAAGTCTTTATGAAACAGCTGATATAACAGCACCAGACTCGAATAGCAAGTTGCCAGCAATTCCTTGCTACTAAGGCTCACCACATTATTGAAACGACTCTAAATGTTAGCACTACTTGATATGAGAATTATATGTGTAGATTTACTGAAAAGCAGTTACCAAAGCACAAAGGGTTGGGCAGATACCTACTTATTTGAACTGTATCCTCTCTACATCTGACCACAGATGCCGTATCAGATCACTGAAATTTCCAGATACAGCCATTACCCCCGAGAAGCCCTGATCTTATGCCACCACCCAATCCTTAAACATTCCACTCTATAAGCATGTTTTTTAGAATATAGCACAGTAAAGCACAGTTTCAGAGGAATGGCGAGAGAGCTTATGTTCACGACCAGAAGCTGGAACACTGACAGATATAGTCAAATTTTTCACACCCACCACAAAGAAGGCTAGCCAGCTCAGTGGAACTCTAAAAATGATAAGAATACATCAGAAGGGAAAAACAAAGGCGGAAACTTAGGAAAAATGAAAATAAATCCCCCCAAAACCTCACCAGTGATTCTGGCAGGAACCCTACAGCTGAACTCCTGTAAAAAGTAGTAGTGCATGATAAATGGAGGTAAAACCCCCACAAATAACGGTTTGATTTATTTGTGGGATGTCTCATATTAACTAGATTTGACTAATTCTTTTAGCAACCAAGAGCACAGGCTTTTATCCTGTTGATAAACCTTTAACAATAGGAAGATTTGCACTAAGTGGTCACCACCTTGGTGATATCTAAGCATAGATTAATTTCTGTGATAGCAGGGCAATCCAATCATTAGATCATTTTTCTGTAAAAGGGCAGCTTACCAACATGACCTTGAATTTCATTGGTTACAGCTGACATGAAGACAATTCATCTGCATAGCTCCAATGAGGAAGGGATCAGCGCAAAGTATCAGAACTCTTTGGGAGATACCAGTGCAGATGGATAAACGAAATAAAATGAAACCTGCATCTACTTTGATGACAGAGTTATTTGTCTCTATTGTGACATTGGGCTACTTCATTCACAACTATGTGCTTGCCTACTTTCAGTCAGAGAGTATATTCAATAAGGTTGTTGCTGGCAAAGAACTGACGATTTGGTGTGACACAGAATTTGTCAGTTTGAGACACGATGCTTCACTTCCCTTAAAAACAGCCCAACTGAGATGTATAACATAACATAAGGACTACTTTTAAGCTGATACGTAAGAATAGGAGAAGTTTGTTATATGCTGTTCACAGCCTGGCAAGTTCCCCAGCCCCACACTGCATTATTGCTCTTTGAACCATTTTACTAGCAGTTTTTCCGAAAACTTTAGGTCTTCTCGAAGAAACAGTCAGCACTCTTTGGACAAAGCGAAACAGTACATGGCTGTGAAAGTGGAATACCAGTTATATCTTGTATA
Source organism: Ibidorhyncha struthersii (assembly GCA_013398815.1). Lineage (NCBI taxonomy): Eukaryota > Metazoa > Chordata > Aves > Charadriiformes > Charadriidae > Ibidorhyncha > Ibidorhyncha struthersii. The sequence continues at coordinate 151,967 of VZSZ01005023.1, read as the reverse complement.
TTGAAATACATCTGTTGGGCATTATTGACATACTAAAAAAGAAACTGATGAAAATGCAAACATGAAAGTCATGCTAAGGTTGTTTTCTTAACTGAATACATAACGCAGGGAAAGCAGGTAACAACATCAGTACACTTTCCATCATAACCTATGCCCAAGCAGACCATATACATAGGTCACATTACTTTTCAATACTTCACTATGCTTGAATTAATTCTGGAAAAACTCGTCAACTAAACTTAGTGAACTGAAGTGACAGTTTGTACTTACTTGCCAAAAGTATATGAATCTACTCATTGTGACTGTTGACTCAGTGTGTAAAAGCCTGAGTCATCCATTCCCCTGGTGATCCCATCTCTGCTAAGCCTATCAGTGTACAATGAATGTTTAAGGAAGAACTGTATTAGGAATGATTTATGCTTTTATATCAACAAAGAAAAAAGTTAAGAAGGCAGAAAGAAACAATTCCTCTGCATATTAAGCAAAGAAAAAGAAGGAAAGAAAGACAGCAAAGTACTTACTATGTGTACAGCAAGACGAAAGGCTGCAAGGAGGAAGAATGGCTCTAGAATATATTTGCAAATACTTACATATTTTGCACAATTCTGTGGTCTACATATAAAACTGTCTTTAAAATGCCTTAAACCAGAAAACATTTAATCAATGTTATTCTTCAATGCTTATTTTTTAAAGAATAAAGGCAAAGAGAATATTAATTGTTATTTTGTTTCCATTACTGTTGTTCTACCACTAAAACTGTAATACTATTCTTACATGAATCACAGTAAAAAAATGCTCCTTCTCTATCAGTCGTGCCTGTACATTGTCCTGTACATTCCAGTACCACAACGATGCACACAAACCACATGTGCTGTAAACGCAAACCGCACAAGTAGATGTTTGATTCTCGAGTCCTGCCACATGCAATATTTCACTGTTCTCTATGCTGCACTAACATGCTGGCTGTGCTCTTCATCTTTACATCGTGTGCGTGCATGTGTACGTAAAGACAACAGAAGAGAAAGACTGGTTACTGTTTCCTCAAAACCGGGCTATGCTGTAAACACAGCAGAATCTTGCTTCGGTTTCAGTGACTGATTCATGGGATCAGGGAGAATTTTCTGAAAACATTACCTATGTGGAAGAACAGAGTACAGAAAGACTAAAACAAAAATCTCAATGACTATATAACCATAAAAAGAGGGAAAACAAACAAAACAAAACAAAACCAACCCAAAACAAAACAGAAATACTCTGGAAATTCATTATCTAACTTCCCTGAAACTGTAACAGTTCTGACCAGGCGTTCAGCACTGCTCCAAGCACTAAGCTCACTTGGGCCAAAATAAATTAATCCAGCAGAGAAACAGGGAGATGCAGCATCTCCCAGAACTGAAAAAGATCCAGTAGCTGGAACAAGCAACCCAGGCACAGGGACTGAAAGACATCCTCAGCTCAGAGTTCACAGAGTTGTTTGGGAAGGAAGCCAAGGTCTAGCCCAAAAATTGGGAAATAGTATTGAAATTGCAATGTTTACTTTTGTTAGTGGGGGGGGAATTACAGCACATTGGTGAATGTTTTCCCAGACTATGGATTCACACAATGCGAGTATTAGCCTATATGGCAATTGGCGAGGTAGATTCTTCTCTGACTAGTGACAGAAACACCACTTCCCACAGCTTCATTCCTTCCCATTTTTCAAATCAAAACAGATTCCAAGGGGATGGCAAGGGACAGGAATTAACCACCATAGCCCTGTTGTCTCCAGGGAACACTATTTTGTATTTTCTCAAGACAGAACAGAAAATTAGTAGTATCTGAAGACAAGGGGCATGAGAGAAGCCTGTGTGTCTCACACACATATATATGCGAACATAATGTTCAATTATTTTTTTTTATTTCATTGGCATTGCAGCAGCATTATGATCCCAAAGCAACTTAGTTTATAAATAATAACGTACAGTCTGTCTTGATAGACTAATTAACTGAGGTGCAGCTATTCCTTAGTGGACAAAAGGACACATTAAATAAGAGAACACTACATTCAGACCTGTGCTACATGCAGAACACTAAACAGTACACAGTTTTCTTTCCTCCACCCTGCGTGTGTGTTGAGGAGGGTAGGGAGGTGTATGAGAAGTAAGCGCACATCACCGCTGCTTCTGCTGAACACAAGCGCCCTGGTTCGAGGTAAGAGCACTAACCAAGCTTGCTGAAAAGAACACCTTCAGTCAGGCACACGTAAAGGCTTAGGAATAATCCAGCTTCAGAATATACAGGAAAGCTTTGGCCATACTTTAGAATAGGAGTGTAAATGCAACTGCAAGAGGGATAAGCACAGGACAACAATATGTTCTCTGGATGGCAAAACATGCCCGAAAGCAAATGAGACAAATGTTAGACGACTGGTATTAGCACAGAATGGTGTTAATAAGCACCTCTCCAACTAGTGCTCCATAATAAATATTAATTGGTTTATCATAAGTACTACTAATTAGATGTCCCATTTATGTGTCAGCAGGAATGCTTCAGTTTGCTAGTGTATAAAGAACACCTCTACCTAAGGACCAAAAGAACAGAGAAGTTACTCCCACAAGAATTTGCAATGTGGACTCCCAGTAAAATTCACTGTACAACACTAAGTATCAAAGAATGCAGCCACAGAAATTCTAATATCCGCATTATTGCAAAATGAGGGCACAACTACATAGTCATGAAACAGGTATGTACTAGGAGGGACACTCATTAGCAGTAGTAATTAAAACAGATGCTCAGACTCGGGTAAACTCTGCAATGAAAATAATCTCTATGGAATAGAAGACTGCATTTGGGCCACATCTTTTACCTCAGAAAAGGTCCAAGATCACTGTTCCAGTCTCTGGGGATGAGAGGCTTGCATAAAAATAAAATACATATCTGTTCTCTGGAATGTACAGCTGGTTGCTCAAGTAACTTAGTTATATTTCAAGGAAATGCACATACATAACAATTCATATCCTTTGGGGGATGCCAGTAATTAACAGCAGCAAGAAAATTTCTACCAAAAGTCTAAAGAGAAAGAGATGACAGGGAAGTCTTATAAGATGAAGCATAAAGAAAGATATCGCTATGACTCCTCTACAAATACAGGTTTGGGAAAAAAACCCAAACACAACACCACAACCACCACCAATATTAACAGTACTCACTCTAAGTAATATATCAATATACTGTCCAGAAAAACATTGATCATCAGCTACTTGATTTGCAGCTAAAACATGATTATTTATAAGTCATTGAAACAAGATACACATGAGTGCTGCTGAGGGAAAATACTATATGCTGATGGAAGGTAGGGACAAGTGATCATCCCTAGGAGCTGAGGTGCCAGCTGCACTCACCACCCTATTTGCATATGAAGTGATAAATCTGATTAGAATTACCAATGTGAAAATCAGAAGTGATCTATTTCAGACTAAGTTCTGCCCACCCTGGGTTTTGCAGTACTAAATAAATTTTAGGTTTTGTGTCTTTTGTGTTTTACTGAGCCTCATGCTGGAGTAGAGCATTAAGTAGAGCACTTTCAAACTGCATCCTTCTGCTTTCTCCAAGAAGGTAAAATAAATGCAAAGGCTTAGACTGTAACTTTGCATTTCCATTACCAGCAGCAATAATAGCCATTTCCTGAGCGTGGGTTTCAATTCTTCTGATGTGTTAGAACAAGCCTATTTCATATTGCAGCTTTGCTATTCAGCCTGGACAACCCCAATTATTTATAGAGTTTAAGTATGATAGATGCAAGAGACACAGCAAAGCGGCTGAATGGATCAACATACAGCTCACAGGCATCATATTTGCACTGCAGAAGTGAATGCGTGGTTACACATGTTAACCATCCATTCAGTGCAATTTACATTTTGGTAGTGCATTAATCCATCGTTAACGTTCTGTTCCAGCCCATTCACTGCTAACGATCATGCTCCTCCAGCTTTATTTACAGTTGTGTATAACTGACTTCCACCAACTCTGTGCTCTAGACTTAAGCTATACAATGACAATGAGGTCACGGAAGTGAATTTCTAGCTTTGCTCACAACAGCTGGCTCCTTGATTTATGAAACAAACTGCTCTTGATCAATATTTTTAAACTTTAATTTTTGAAACTACATCTGAGAATGTGTCTCTATCTTTTTCATGTAGTGCTATATTTAGTTATGAGAATACAATTCTTCCAAAAAAGACTGCATTTCCTTACTGAGCACACTGTGCCTCTAACAGCACAGAGAACTTCGTTTTTCTGAGATGCTGCAGTAGTCTACTGACAGCAAAGCAGAGTTCTTGCTTTAGATTCTCAATTATTCTCTTTACCTTCTGTCCAAAACTATTCTGCTCATGGCACTGCCTATTAATGGTATTTATGCTCTGATCTGAAGGTGACTTCTGTTCTCTGGTGAGAGAAATGAGAAAAGAAAAAAAAATATGCTTGAAGTCTTACAAAAACTTGCTATACAATACTACATATTCATATCAAAATGGATTTTGATCCTGCTATTCCAAGGCTGCAATTTATTTTGGTATTGTTGCTATTTCAGAATACCACAAAAGGGTTTAAATCTCCCAGAAAGAGAGCTAAATACCATTTCCCCCTTCACCTTTTCCCAATATTGTCATATCGAGTATCTAATAAAGATGTAAACTTGCTGTAATTTCTTTCAGAGATTTCTCACTATATGAAAATAGAGGGGTTACAAGTTTAAGTACTAGCTGAAGAATAAGAAGAATAGCAACTGGTATACAGACTTCCCTTTTTCTTTTAACTATGGGTTTATTTATACTATAAGCTCTCAGCAAACATCTAGAACCTGTAACAATTTCTTTCTGCTTTTATAAATAAAATATATTCTGCTGGTTCCTAACTGTCCATCTCTTCAGAAATAAAATAAATGTACAAAAATATACCAGCAATGCCACAAGAAGATGAAAAGAAACAAGAAGTCCCAAGCCTTTCAAGTTTTCAGTCTGCCACATCTGCTTTTATTATAACAGCACACACTGCTTCCTTTGACATAAGCATTTATACACTGCTATACCAGTTGTCAAGTGAAGCATTACGTGGTTTTGATCCTCAGTGTGCAATATTACTTTACAACACTGTAGAGATGGTCTTTTTCTCAAATATGTAAAGAAAATTCATCTGTTGCTTAGCCTTACTCCAAATCCATGTAATCATATACATCTTTACAACATACTTCCAGGCTTGGTGAAGAAAGAAGCTTCCCTTGCAAAAGAAAGGCAGGCAGTCAAACAACACAGAGTCCAGCAACTACAGCAGACAAGCTTCAGGAAGAACTCTGAACAACCTGAAACCTTTTGGGGTGCTTCTTCACTGCAGTACAGCTGCTTTGAGCAGCTTTAAGTGAGCTAATCTGGCTTCTGGGTAGAAGTCCAGCTACAGGAGACCAGATTTCAGCAGGGAGTGATCCACCCTGCTTCTTCAGCTTGTCGCGCAGCCTGGACAGGGCTTCAGGGTCCCACAACTATGCGGGTGTTACTACCCAAGCTAGCTGATGTTAACATGGACCTGAGTACATCTGAACAATAGTACAATTTCAGAGGCTGCGATAAGGATGTCCCTTTCACATGAACTTCTCTGGAGCCAGCTCTCTAATTATTTATATGCTAATCAACCATGTGGCCATAGGCCTGTTGCCCACGAGACATTGCTACTGAATAAAACTATTCATCTCTTCTTTTAAGTGAAAATGTTACATAGTAAAGGCAACCATGAAGAAGGTGCCAGGATAAGATGCAGTAGGGAGCTATATTAACAATAGTAACTCACAAAAGAAAAGACTGACAATAGACTTGCAAGCAAAGCTATTGCTCGACTGTCTAAATGAACATCCTTTAAGATTCATTTGCCTGAAAACATGTGTTCCTTCCTTTACATATGCCAAGGATGGAGCCTCCAGTGAAGGGCAAGGAAGTGAGTAGTGTTGATCAATTTTACAAAGATTCCCAAAAAAAAACCCCACCCAAGGGAGAAGGACAGAAAGGTTTGAGCACTGTAGCAGTCTCTATACTTAGTGCTCAAATGAGGCCGAACACAGCCTTTAAGAAAAGTGGGCAGAGTATTATTGAGCTGTATGATTGTTCTATTTTTTTTTATTTCCGCCTCCCCCTCCTCTGTTGGGATGCTATACCCTAGCCTGATTCACAATTGGTTCTTATTGCATAGGTGCCTGCCAAATGTTGAGACTGACTAGCGAGTCTCTGTCTGAAAAAAACAGTCCTTTACAGAAAACAGAAAGCAAAGCACTAGTCCCTCCAATATGCCAGAGGCCATCTTTTAGCAAAACAAAAAACACGCTCTTTGACATGTCTAAAAGGAAACCAGACTGAAATGTACTTCAAAGTCAGGGCAAATAAGAGCAAGACACAATTTTAATCAAAGGAGGAAATAGATTTCTGCAATCCAGAACAATCACTTTTAGCCTGATTAAATTTCCTAGTCAGGAAATGCATGATAAATGCTCAGTAATCTGCATGGAAGCTGTAGTTAAAAGGAGAAGATATCCTAATATAAGACAGACTTGTCTGAAAAGGTGGCAATTCTGGATTAATACCTAAATTAGAGATCCGAGTAAGAGACAATGCTTTACTCCTCAGGGGATTCCAAAACAGCCATTCTGACAAATAAATTAAGATTACTTTAATAGCATGAGACCTGCATGAGATAGCAAAGTATAACCCCTTCATAAGGAATTAACAAAAATATATATTTGTATCTTTTCATATAAATGACAGAGTCCAGAAATAACAAAAGCTCACAGATCAAGGGTTGTGTCAGAGGACAAGCTTTAAGGAATTCACCTCTCATAAGCATTTTGGATTCATTTATTCACATATCCTGAAGAAATAACCTTTGCTCCTAAATGCCTCCAAAATGTACATCTCAACCATGAGAACTCTGTTGGTACAGACAAATAGCCTTTAAAAGTACAGGGTAACAAATAGCACACTGATTGTAGCTGTTGTGACACACTTGGATGCCATTTTAAAGTAACATTTTTAAAGCAGTGTATACATTTCCAGTTTCTTCAAAATCAACACTGAGCTCACCTTCTCAAAGATACTGGCCCATAATTATTACTCTTAGCTGTGTTAGCTCACAGATTTACAAAAGGTCTGCAGCTTGTATTTTGGGACAGATCTAAAAGGAGGAGATATTAATGATTTCTACAGAGCAGTAGAGCCCAGCATACTGCATGCTAAACCAGAAAGTTGGATTCTTATACTATAAATAGACTGTCATGTCAAGCAGGAGTTTCTTCAAAGGTTAAAAACTGCTGTTTGCACATGTTACGATACTACATTTGAAACTGCCTTGGTTTTGATGTGTTGACATATGCAAAGACATAGCTGACTTCTTCCCAGAGAAATAATTTTAAATTATTTTAACTCCTTTGTAAAAAGAAATATTAGTTAAGGATTAAAAGGGGAAAAAAAAAATCCTTCATTTGTCTCTGTAGAGAAACTCCCTGGCAGATTTGATATTTAGATCCAGAATGACCTAGGTATTGCTGCTCTTCATCTCAATGAGAGCACGTTCAGATCTCAAAGTTGTAAACAGTGCTAGCCCATTTTAGGTTTTAAGGTAGTTCGCTTACAATCCTAAAGCCGACAATCCTCAGCTTCTTAGGTGTGAAGAATTCTGGTCTTCAAAGAATGCTAAGACCAAGTTCTTCTTAACTCATCATAATGAAGTTCTGTACTCATTAAATCCCTCAGAAATCAATCTTAAACACAACAGTATTTCAGATTAAAATGTCAGCTTTAAGTTGTTTTGAACATCTGAACTATATTTCACAAGATAGGCATTTTTTAAATTTAGTTCCATTTATTTCATTTCAGTTTCATATTCTATGTAACAGGAAAAAAAAAACCCACACTAAAAATATGGTTGATCACAATAATTAAAGCGTCCATAACTGCACTAGAAACTTTATTATTCACAGGAGGTGGGGATAAAACAATGAAGAAAAGCATTCTTAAGCATTTCATTTGTTTTCAGCAAAGCCCTTTCAAGCACCTCAGGTCAGTCTGATGTCATGTTGCATTGAGTGTCATGGGGGATTTTGTGGTGCTGCATTTAGGAGAATTCCATTTTTTTCCAGGGCTTACACGCCTCATTTTAAAGTCAAATCTCACCACAGGACATGCATTTCGAAAGTTCTGAAGATAAGTACATCTATAATGTGTTCAAAAGGAGATGAGGACCTCAGTCTTCTATTAATTAGATGTTTTGCTTTTTATGGAACTTCTGTTTCCACATATGAGGATTCAAAAGAAAAAAGTCCATTGGGAAGTTTTTTATAACATGAAAGTATTACTGCAATTATTTCCATAGGCATATTTAGAGATCTATTTAACAACTGCCATTTGAAAGACAAATGTTCAGTTAACGCAGTGCAGTATTATTAGAGTCAAAAAAGTCAAGGGCTATCATGCTTTGAATTACTTAGAAATGTTTCAGTTAATATATTATTTGCCTAACAAAACAGAATCATTTTATGTCTGTTTAGTTACTACCATTCTGCACAACAAGAAGCATGAACTACGTGACTACCGTAATCTGTAAATAATTTGCTTGCTTTTTGTGCCCCAAACAACCTGAACTCTTTTGGAATTGTAAAGTGACTTTATCTTCAAGGAGAAAGACACACAAGGAGATACATGCGAGGAATTCTCCAGACAATTCTTTATGAAATGTTTTACAGACTGGGCTAGAGGTTAGAAAAGACCAACTGCAAAAAGAGACATTAAAAAGTCGCACGTAAACTCAGGAAAAGACAGAGATGTCCACGAGTGGGTTTTAAACAGAATACTCTAAGCATCCACACACCTGCTACCTAGCTTTGGAGGTATTTAAAGTCTCCAGGTATTTAAACTTTCAACTGTAAGAGGTCCCTATATGCCTGCAGGTTGGCTTCAGGGCACATCCCGATTGCCTCAGCCTTGACAATGCTGAGCAGCTCCAAGACTATCTCTGGCCCTGTCAGGGTCTGCAAACCACACACCTATCTTGACAGTCTCAGGCTGGCAGGGCACAGCTGCTAGTCCACGCTCTGCAAAAACATCACTGCTGATTTCCTTCACAACAGACCCAGCGGGAAGGCTGAAGGAGAAATGGTGACAGTGCCCCTTTTAATTCAATAGAGCACTGGACCAGAAAGAGGTCAGACACAGGGCAGATCCACAGGTTTATCATTCTGCCCACCTCTAACATAGCAGCTACAAACTACCAAAAGTTGCCAATTATTACAGAAAAGAGTACATACAAACAGACATGCAAGTCTTCCTCTTGAAGCTGTACCACTTTGATATAAAAAAAAAAAAAAAAAAAAGACTTACTGGCAGCAAGTGTAGAGGGGACAAAAGGTAATATCTATATTTTACATATGTTATTTTAGATTCAGTTGTCAGTGAATTCAGGTCACTGTCCACAGTCACTCCAGAACTCGGGTCCACCCCACTGGAAAAGGGGCACTAATCACTAAACAGTCATCCTCAGCTTATTTTTTTCTTTGACCCAAATTCTTTTATTTGTGCAGAATGGGGGAAGAGTTTCAACTCACTGTAGAAACGTCCATTTGAATTTTATTCCTGGACAACACCACTGCTGCAAATACATATTCAGTAAGCCTTCTACTTTAAGCTTACATTTTGCAAGGATTCCCACTAGTAAGTCTTCCCTGTGAGAACATACAGAAAAAAAACCCCAAAACTTTGCATGCAAATGTATAAAAAAAAAAAAACACATAAAAATGAGCACTAGTAAGATACTATCCCAGGCCAAGAGCATTCACAAAACTTTAATTCCACATTTGCTCAAGTCTCTCCAGCCCTAGCTCGTTCTTTGCCCAAAAAGCAAGGCAATTCAGGCTGCTGTTATATCCTTTCGTGAGGCACATTAAACACACCATAAAGGATTTAATAATGCAAGAGTGGAAGTTCTCTAAAATGGCTTGACTCCACATAGATGGCAACAATTTTAAACAGTCTAATTTCAACGTAGTTACGAAGGATTATTTAGAGATCCTGAAGGATTTCTAGATCAAGGCAACAAATACTATCAACATACAGTACAGAACATGACGAGAGTCCATTGCAAACCAGTTAGTAACAGCAAGTTCTAAGAAGCCTCAAAAATCCTATTGCAAACTTACATGACAAATCCCTGCCACACAGTCTCTTGTTCTTTCACAGGACATAACTGAGGAGTCTGGCTCCCTCACCTTCAGTCTCTCCCACCCATGATAAGATCACCCACGAGCCTTCTCTCCTCCAGGCTGAGCAGTCCACGCTCTCTCAGTCTCTCCTCACATGACAGATGCTCCAGTTCCTTAATCGTAAGTGTTACTTTTGGCATCCCAACTGACTCTGTCCAATAATTCCAAAATACAAGCTATTTCTCGTACCTGTCTAGAAGAAATCCCAGGACTGTAAGGAGCATTGGACAGCAGCAGAGAAAAATAAGATTTCAACCACTGAAGCACAAACCCAGGAATACTAAAAGTGACTCTTAAGCAAACAGTGGTATACACAATTTCTTTTTTTAAGTAGAAATAAAGTTTAAAATTTTAATGCTGCCAGACCTCATGGTTTGATGAAAAAAAAAAAAAAACCCCAACAACAACAAACCCTCACACACAAGAAAAACCCCAAACAAACAACATTCTACCAGGAGAAGCAGTGTAGTTTTAAAGGATTTATGAAAATCTAGTTTATTCTTAGTAATGAAGCTGTGGAGAAGACTAACGTCTATTGCTGAAAACATTCTGCAGACACTGTATGCCTTCTAAGACTCCCTGACAACTGCATGGTTAAGGAATTAAAAAAAAATTATTTCTAAAAATCAACTACATCCTGAATAGTTAAAATGTCAGCTTCCTGGGAGGCAGGGAAAGTTTGGAAGAAGACAGCAGTGCCAGGACTGCTATCCAAATCTCTGTTGTAGGTAAGGAAGTCTTATAGAGCTTTCTATAACAACAAAGGAATAACTCATCCATCCTTATTTGGCTTGTTGCTCTTTGTGTAAGTGTCTGCAATAGAAATGACTCTCAATAAGGATGTAAGTAGTCCTTTTCATTCAGACCAGCTTCCTGGATCCACAGAGTAATTAGTCATGGACTCATTATCTATCAGGTAAGCACAAAGACATCAGGTCATATAAGAGCTGTACCCGTGGACACACTGGTCATGCAATGGGACAGTGCGCTCAGTGCCAGTCTCATCTAGGAAGATGCTGCCCATAAAAACTCCTTCCATAGCAGAGAACTGCTAGGCAACCCATTGTTCCCCACTTCCCAGCTCAGCCACTGAACTCACACATACCTCCAACCACTTGCTCAATTCCACCACTCTGGCACCCTTAAAGGCTAAAGGTGTAATAGGCCACAGGCATGCGTACACAAAAACGCCCACACCACACTCCCCCCCCAAACCAAATCCCAGTGTGAGATCCGAGACCTACGTGGGAGGCATGCTAGGGAATCTGAAGGGACTCAACTGAGAGAATGAGATTCAAAAATTGAACTGGAAAGAGTAAATAGGTTGGCAAGACAAATAGGAGAAAGTATGCACATTAGGAGGCTTATTTTGGGGGAAAAGCAGGAAGAAAAAAAAAAATAATGAAGAAAAAAGAGCAGCAGCATGTGCCAAAAATAACTGCTCTCTAACTTAACGATCTTTATTCCTACATTCCTATGAACTAGCTTAAAAATACCCTGGAAACACAAGTTTTCAGTTTCATCAGAATAATATAAAAGTTTATGTTACATCCACCAAAACACCCAATACTTCAGAAGCCAAGCATTAAGCTTGTAAAAATACTAAAGGAGAAATTAAGGTACCTACCGAGTTGTTTGTTTGTTTTAATATCTATGTGTGAAAAATTAATAAGATAGCCCAATTTTGACAGAATTGCATTCATATCTACCTACACCTATCAATTCTTAAGTAACTCTGGAACCCTCTTCCTAAGTCAAGGAATAATAATAAGCCTTACCAGTTATTATAAAGGCTTCTGATTGCTTTGAGTATTTTACCTCAGAAACTAGAATTAGTTCAGGCAAAGCAGCACGAGTACGCTTATGGTAAGGAATAAGGTACATGAACCCACGCTAAGAGGGAGCTGATGTAATTAATCTGTAATTAACCTCACTGGGGCACTGATCCAGCACCCAACCTCACAGAGAACATTATAGTTTTCAGTATTGACACAACTTTATCCCTTTGAAATTTTGAACAGAAGGAATTTTGCAAACATGATACATTTACAAAGTCTATGAGAAAAATGTGAAGTAGACAAAAATATCATTTTCAATATCAAGAAGAAACTGATTTTACTAAGAAGCCTACCAGTTTTATTTACTTAAGATTTTAAAAAGAAAGGTCCTTCCTAGTCTTATCCTCCTTTTTCCCTGGCCTTGTAAATGCAGCAGTTTGCTAACTGACAAGATTTCAGAATTTGTACATTTCTGACAAATTTAATCCTATTATCTGCTGCATCGCTTGAGCACTAAGATGATAAAACCCTGTCTCTCAGAATGGTTAATTTCCAAAAAACCCTTTCAACTGTTAAATAGCTTTTCAAATTCAGGTATCTACAAAACTCCTGTCTAAACAGACTAGCCATAGCTATTCAAAATTTATCTCTAGATAAGCGTTTCTATCAAAATATGTGCAAGTCGCTGTGAGAATCTTTATTCTATTAGATTTAAAAGTTTTCCTTAGTCACAGCCCTGATTTATACACATTTGTATTTAACAAGGCTGTCATCCGCTTTCTCCTGGTAGTTCAAATACATTTTTTTTCTTAAAATCAACAGCTTCCAGAGACAGAAGATACTTAAATTTCATACAACAAAATGGAAGAAAACTGCCTGAAACCCAGTTTGCACCTGGGTTTACGAATATTGATACCCCAACGCATCCTCATGCTACTTACTGGTCCCAACAGTATGTCAGTGGATTCCTCTACTCCATCATACTGGAATATGCTCAATCAGTAATGATTTACTCCCTTGTGCTGGTTTCATCACGTGCTCTGACCCACTTCAGAGCAAATCAACATCCCTGCATTTAATGACCCCACTGTGGTGACTAACTGCTACATATCACAGTGTAATGTAGAATTTTAATCTCTATAACCTACACAGAAATTGCATTTAAGCAAGTCATAGCTTTTTAATGAATATCATTAAGTAGCAATGGATGCCGACAAGTTGAATATATTTCTGTGACTACTTCTGTCAAGAATTACTTCTTACTGGCACAGAAACTAAGTAGATAACTCACAGTTAACAAAAATGAGCAATGCTATACCAGATATAATGGGTTGCCTGCAACAAAACAAATTTTCATTTATATGAACTACATACATAGAATAGATATCTATGGATATATAGATCATCTTCACAGAGATATATTTTATCTCTAAAGTATATTATATTACAGAGAGAATTTTTCAGATCCTTTCAACATGCGAGAAGCAAGCAGAACTCTAACTGAACATCTTCCAAAGTTTCATTACTGGGGATTTTTGAGTTCTTGCATATTCAGTGATACAATTAGTACAGATTAATATTTCAGGTTCATGACAGCATGCTGCTTCTCTAGCTGCAATGCAAATGAAGACAATCCCTGCCCTAAAGGGATTGAAGGATAGATTTCTAAAATTACAGTAATGCCTACAGATACAGATTTGAAAATCTGGCCTAATTCTCTAGGACTCAAACCCAGCATATCTGGAAAAAACTGAACAAGGACATGAGTTTTTGAAAAGACTCTGGTTTTGAGCTTTTTGGTCTTTTCCCCCCATTTTCTGGATTTGTTTTTTTTTCAAGTATTTTTCCCTTGTGCACATAACACGTTCTTAAAAGAGGGTTTAATGTAGTGAACATTGTAGGTTAGCAAACTGTGATGGTTTAATACATTATGCATAAAGTGACGTAGAATATAATGAATGAAATTGAAAAGAAATAGAGAATGCAGGCTGACACTGTCAAATGGAATGGGACAACCTTCTGCAAGAAGGCAGCTGAATATGCTCATAAACAGAAAAGTCATGCAAGACTAAAAGAAAGCAAGATTTTAAAGGGAAAACACACCAATACATTCCCTTTATATATTTAGTTACTTCTGTAGTGGCATTATGACTACTTTATTACAACAAAATGGCCTAAAATGACCAAGTCATAATGGTAATATCCAGACAGTTTTGGCTATACCACTAAAAAAGACAGTCCTTTTCTCTGACAGAGTATGCAGCATGCAAAATTCAGGAGTGATGCTTTAGTTTTAAAGAGGTGCACAACGACGAAGCAGCAGAGCATCAGAAAGCTGCCTATAAAAAAAGCCAGTTACTTTCAGTTTGACAAGGGCTATAACAGAATCCCAAAAGCCTTCTCCAAAGCTAACAAAGTACTGTGGGGAGAAGAGGCAGATAAAGAAAGATGTGGAGTCCTGGCAAATGCATCCTCAAATCGCTTTTCAGCAATGTTCACATAATGTCTGCATACAATAAAGAAAGCTTACTATGAGCACCACAGAATGCAGAAGCACAGTAAGGAGAGCTTATTCGCTCAGGGGTCATTAATTCAACATCACTCAACTCTAGGTGATCCCACTTATCAATTTGCTCGACATGCGTTATCCTGTTCCATCATTAAATGCTGCCAAAAGAGAGATGACAGTATGACATGAAAGATGATAGGCTTTCGCTACCTTAGAACATTTTTGGAAGATAGTTTCACTTGTTGCTTTAACTGCACTGAAACAGACTGAAAGTTAGCTCAAGTTCACCTGCATAAGGTGGGGGAAAAAGAAAACTCCTCTAGGAGTTAGTTCAAAAACATGGCAAGTCCTAAGTTAAAACCACTCAAGACATGCCAACACAGACTGGGGTGGAAATTGCTACTTTTTGGGAGGATCCTTTCTGTCAAAAAAAGTTCATCCTAGCAACACTGAGTTACTAAGAATAAAATGCATTCATAGCATCTTAAGCTGCAGCACAAAAGTCTCAAAACAAGCAGAAGCCCAATAAGTAGTTCCCAGAGGAAAAAAGAGCATTCTTTCCATACCTTTTTTCTACTTCCTTAATGTCTGCTGTCCAATTTAACCTGTCTTTTATCTATTTTGTTGTTGTTGGGAAGAAACAGTATCTAGCATGTATCAGTAAAACTAGAAAAAAAAAAACCCAACTGACTAGCTAGTTTGGTAGAAGATGAAATTTGTGTGGGACCAAAACAAATTCATGTAAAATTCAGCAAACTGTTTCAACAAAAAGGGTGAAATGTTAAAATAAAATATAAAAAGCACAAACCCATCCTTTATTTTTATATGTTTGCTAATATTGTTCCTAACACAGCCAACACTTAACTTTTTTTGAGGGATAAACACCCTTCAATATAAAGCAACAGTTTCAGTTTGATTCATGGAAAAATGATCACTTTTCTTTTTAAATTTACTCAAAAGTGTGACGATGACTTTTTTTTTTGATTAAAAAAAAATGGCTAACACAACAAAGTATCTGTTATTCACCAACTTGTAACGTGATGAAGCAGAAGGATAACTGAGTTAGATGGAAAATTCTGCTAGGATCAGGAATCTGACTCCAAGTTTGTGGTATGAATAAAACCAATATTTCTGCTTATCACCCTTCTAGGAACAGGTGCTGCTGAAAAAGCTCCAGATTACATTTCAGAATTAGAAAAATCATTTATTCATGGTCTTTGAGAAGCATCGATGGCCCATTTAGGCTCAGTATGTAGAGTTACATTTGCTTCAAGACCTTTTCCAAGGAATAGCACCACCATATTACTGAAGGAAAAATAAGACAGTGAAGAGCAAAAACTTCTGCCTTTACAAGTAGGCAGCTCCTGTATCAACCTACTATTTGGTAAAATGAAAACATAAATAAAAAAAATTGTAATTTTTAATTCTTTCAACTACTTGCTGAAGTTTTCTATATTTACATTTACATTATTCTATTTACATTTTTCTATATCTTGAAAACTATAGAAGGTTATGCCACAATAGGACAGTCCATCAAACTTTACTGCCCTAACATACTTCCCAAGAAACTGAAAGGTTTCGGAGATGCTAGGCAAATGCTCTCATTAAAATTAGTATCTGAATACGCCTACAACATGTGCAGAGACATTCTTTTCTATAGTTATCTAGATTACTATACTACACCCACAACTGCAATAACCTTTGCTCTCTCTTCACAACTCTAATCAATTAGACGTACTGAAAAACACTGAAATGCATCAAAATTAATTCTATTGGTCATTGAGGGAGTAACAAGCTTTCCTTTTAGACTATTTTTTTTTCAAATATATTTCTCCATATTAACATCATGTTCATTACTGAGTTCACGTCTGAGCACTTTGACTACCAACTGTGCTTTCTGCCACGCTCCCTCATTTTTCTGATTGAGTTTTCTTGTGCTTTGTCAGTTCACCAAATACATGCAAATACCTTTAGAGGTGCAAGCTTTTAAAAACTTCATAATAGTGTTCACCAGTATGCATAATATAATTGATTTCCCATAACCATTACATAATACTTCAGCTAAGTTCACATACCACAAAGTAACCACACCAAAAATCAATGTGAAGTCAGGAACCTGTACCATATTTAGTTAGATCTGGGACTCAAGGGCTGGGATATTTTAAAGATGCAACCAAGAACAGTAACTCCAAAATAAACGTCTATAAAAGAGCTAACCCCGTGCACTTTGAAGTCATGGGAAAGATTCTTATCAGCTTCACTGTTTGTTACACTGGTTTGTTATTTAGGCTCAGGATCTGTTTTTATTCCTTTTACTCTGTTCCTCCCATCAACTCAGCACCCTGCCCAGACTGACACGTGCTACCTCCTAGTGCTTGATAAAACAGCACGCATAACAGAAGAACTTGAAAAACCAAACAAGATAAAGTTTTAAAAGTAAAACTTCCCAACAATCACAAGATTCAAAACCAGCTATAATTCGAGAGAGTCCTCAGGAATATAAAAATCAAAAAATCTTAGTCTAAAGGAAGCTCTGGCTCCAAAATAAGGAATGTTCAAGATCAATGTTGATCAATGTTGATCAAATGTTGAAAAACCAGTATTTAGATATACTGTCCCTAACTAAAACTTATATATTAAGCAGCACCCAAGTAACTGGTAAGTAACTAAACCGGTAAGTAACAATTCTGAATGTTACTTATTGACCAACGAGTGAAAGAAGAGTTACAAAGTACAATTATGTGATAACTGACAATTTTTTTTAAATATAGTTAGAAACATGTATATATTAACCGATACAAGCAAATGTCTATTTCCATACATATATATGCTACTTAACTAATATAATATTGTTTTTATAATGCATAGGAACAAAACTATAGCTATAAAGCATTCTTTCAGGGCTAGAGACCAGTTTTATAGGTTATTAACTGTTAGATTTGCCTTCCAAATGCCAAAGACCAGTCTAATTAAGATGAAACATCTCTACAGAGCCCTAAGATTTGGTTACCTACTGCAGCAGCGTGCTTGCTTGCAGCATCTCTCTCATCTCTGCTTACCATACTTTGGTTCACCTCACAGAGAGGTCCTGGAAGTCCTTGGTTAGCTAAAGCTAACGCCAAGTCTTTAATTTGACATAAACAAAGCTTCAAAAGGTGAGATCAGCCAACCAGTGTCCTTGGCCTGCCAGAAGCCAAGGGGCAGCTGTCTGGCTCAGCTGGCACGGCGAGGCAGCGTATGTTACCCAGATGCATGGACCAGGCTGTCAGAGTGAGAGTCCCTTCCAGCCCTAGCAATAACCAGGTGAACAGCACAGAAGGCACTGACAGGCTGCCCTCGCGAGAGGTATTTTAACTGGCTGGTTGGGCCAAACAGCACATACATCCTTCCCAGATAAATTGTTCCTCTCACTGATACGCAAGAGGTGCCTGCTGTGTGCATGTTCGTTTGTACACGTATGAGTCACAGTGCTGGTGGGTGGGGTGGCTGGAGCTAGGAAGTGTTGGCATGGGTATATTGATATTGCAGTAAGAAGGATAACCGTTATGATAAAATTGAAGTCTTCCATGGACCACTCGGTCACTGAAGGTGGATTGCCCTAATGCAAATGTGTTACCCT
The DNA here is from genome assembly GCA_013398815.1 of Ibidorhyncha struthersii. Lineage (NCBI taxonomy): Eukaryota > Metazoa > Chordata > Aves > Charadriiformes > Charadriidae > Ibidorhyncha > Ibidorhyncha struthersii. Next base: position 133,791 of record VZSZ01005023.1, on the reverse strand, counting down.
TAAATATTTAGTATTATTTTACAATCAAGACACTAAGAATCAGCTTTACATATTTGCAGGCACTGCCAAATATCCCTGACAGGAAAGACATGGACCTGTTGGAGCAAACCCAGAGGAGGCCACAAAAATGATCAGAGGGATCGAACACCTCTCCTACGAGGACAGGCTGAGAGTTGTGATTGCTCAGCCTGGAGAAGAGAAGGCTCCAGGCAGACCTTTCAGTACTTAAAGGGGGCTTGTAAGAAATATGGGGACAGACTTTTTAGCAGGGCCTGTCATGATAGGACAAGGGGTAATGGCTTTAAACGAAAAGAGGGTAGATTCAGACTAGATACAAGGAAGGAAATTTTTACAATGAGGGTGCTGAAACACTCAAACAGGTTGTCCAGAGAGGTGGTAGACGCCCCACCCCTGGAAACATTCAAGGTCAGGTTGGATGGGACTCTGAGCAACCCGATCTAGTTGAAGTTGTCCCTGGCTTACTGCAGCGGGGTTGGACTGGATGACCTTGAACGGTCCCTTCCAACCCAAACTATTCTATGATTCTATGACATTGGCCAGGAATACCAGTCAAAAACCAAGAGGTTTACACACTGTTACTCTTGCTACCTGATCAGCAGCAGAAGTCAGTGTATAAGTTCACTCACAGAGCTGCAATGACTCAATCAATAATGCTGCAGAACAAACCACAGAACATAAATTCCTACTAGAGACAGCCAAATGCAAAACACAAATACTGACACCATGAGTGAACAGAGCTCTGTCCAGCACAAGCCCAAACAAGTCTGAAAATGGCTTTACATCGTTTGTACACTTCTGCCTGCTGAGGCACATTTATCACTGAAAGCAACTTCTCCTGAAGTACAGCTCATCTAATTTGCAGTCACTGCCTGCAGCACCTTCCTTCCTTCCTTCTCCTACACCACACCAGGGTCATTCTGAGAGTTTGTTATTGCTGGAGCATAGCAATTACTAGCTGTGCCCAAATACTACAGTCACATCCCCTATAAAATTTGTATAGAAAGGCACAGAAAAGTTAAAATCACTCTTAACAATTATTACAGCATGGTAATTCCCCAACAGAGGGCCAGGCCTTTCTTCCATATCAGCCTTCAGCAATTTCAGCAGAAATAGTCCCTAAAGGAAAAAACCAACTATTCAAAGTTTTTGTAACGCTGAAACTGTCTAAATTAAAAGGCATACAGGTAAAGCTACCGAGATATAATTCAGGGAATCTAAAAATGGTTCATCAGACAGAATGGCATCTGCCCCAAAGGGCACAGCTTTAGGGTATCAGCTTTTAAATCAGCGTTGTTACAGCAGCACACAAGCCAAGTGTAAGGCAATTCAAAGGACAGGGCCAGGAAACAGGTTGCCATGATGGAACGAGCAGGGTGAGAACCTGCAGGCATGTCACATGTTTCATGCCATCCTTTTCACTGTTTTGGGGTGTTTCTGAGGGAGATTTGATGGTAGGTAATTTAAATTCTCCAAATAGTGGAGTTGGATTGATTTTTATATAACACCCTGCTGATGAATGTCTCTATTTCCCTCTCCTCTCTCACATACACACACGCTTTTCCACTAGATGTTCGAAAGTGTTTCTATTGGAGTAAACATAACAGATATTGAACAGCACCAAGTAAAAGTTTCTCCGTGTACAGCTATACAACATGCGATGCATATTAGCAGGTTATATGAATGCAAAAGTTGTAAAAAATTGGACAAGTTTTAATCATTTCAGAACGTATGCAGCATATAGCATCAAATATTTCAAAACATACATCATTTGCCACTGTGTTATTTTACTAGATACAGGAGCTGTGAATAATCATAGAATCATTTAGGTTGAAAAAGCCCCTTCAGATCATAGAGTTCAACCATTACTCTACTAAACTTAGCTATTATTCTGATTTCTAATATGGAATTGTTGTATTTAATGCCTCTACAGCAAATAATTATTTCACTTACTGTTTTGAAAGCTTCAAAGTTTTTGCATTGAAAGCAATGACAAAGTTGACATTTTTCCTGTCTAAATGGCACAGTTTGGGCTGCAAATATTCTGCACCTTTATCTTGTATTACAAATACACAATCATTCAATTAGCTTGTTTGACTTACTGAGCAATCTTAATCATGCTGTATACCTCTGAATAGAGAGGGAGGCTTCAGCTGATAGAACACCTCCCCCGAAAAAGATTCTCTTATATTATATACTATAGTAATATATAGTTCTCATTTACTAATTACTTATACTAAGTATAAAAAGAGAAAATCAGGTAAACGTTTGTATTGACTCTTCTCTACAAAATAATAATCAACACTTTTATTTAAAAGTTTGCTCTAAAGGGACAGTACTTGTATCTGAATAAAATATCTTTTTTAAAATTCCATCTTAAACATCTTGTCCCAAATAAGTAATATTTCATAAACAACATTCACAAAGTTATTGGGCAGATTTTCAGCTTGGAAGAACAGCATATCATTAGAGAACTCAATAGATGTTAGCCATTTTGACCAATTGAGAATCTAATGTCAGCATTTCAAAGACATGCACAGGCACGTCTCCTGCCTAAAGGAATCAAGGCAGTTCTACTTTTTTTTAAACAGGTAACACGTTACATTGTATAATGCTATACATATAAACTCTTCATGTACACAAGCTATTGCAATTCCAAGAAATCAAAATTGTATCTTACCAAGACTGAACTCCAGCTTTGGCTCATTTGCAATTCTCTGAATACCTTTCAAGGTTAAGAAAAAAAAAAAATTAGAAATAATGTGATTTCAATGTCTAGCTTTAAAAATTAGAAATAATGTGATTTCAATGTCTAGCTTTTTAATACATAGTAAAACTTTCCCATGTCTAATTCATACCTCTAACTACCTGCCATTGCCACCAGAGTAACATTTTATGTTACAAATCTTACAGTGAAAGAGACCTTTGCGTGACATACTTGCCTGAAAAAAAAAAAAGACTGCTCTTGAAGAAGGCTTCCCTTACTGTTTTTTTTTTTTTAATGGAAACTTTCTGTTGCTGGGAAAAGAAACTAAGAAAAAAAAAACAACACCAACAACCTTCCATAGATGGATACTTTTAAGATTTTCGATCACAACAACTAACCATGTGTCTGTTGAAAAAATATTAAATACAATTCGTTTTCAAGTAGGTATGTCATCACATTAAAAATGGAAACAAAAACCATGTTCTGTGAAAGTATGTAAACCAGGTCAATATAGTATAATACATCACCATGTTATTGACCTACATAAAAATTGTAAAGCAATAAACCTAACTTCTTTTTGTTGGAAAATAGCACATGAATTCCTTTTCTAATATACCAAGGACAATAAGAACATTTTAATTCCCTCCATTATGGAATTATGTTTTAGTACATATTTTACTGCAAAGGACAATATTTTCTTATTGCACTAGGATAAAGGGGCAAACTACAGAGCTGCAACGAGAAACATAGGAAGGATAGTTAAATAACACTGAGTTGTTCACCCTCTGCAGGAAGAAATTGGATCACAACTACAGCATCAATGAATCTTGTAGAAATTAAACTGTCTCTCCTTGACATTTATGCATTGTGTCCAGTAAGTATTATTAAGTATTTTCCAGTATTGAAGAAACCGGTCAGATTGGAAGGACCACGTTGGTATTTGAACTGGAACACAAGAATTTTGTTAAAAATTACAAATAACTAAAAAAATAAGAGTATTCCACAAAAAAAAACGCTTATAGCTGTTCTTGCTTCATGAAAACTTGATGTTGCTGAATAGGTCTAGTTTCACATTGTTCTCATCACTATAGCTAATCACTCAAGTCTGTGCAAGAAAAGTTACAGCTGCAGAGCTTAGAAAGGCCTTGATCAGTAAGAAACAACAAATAAGATTTTTTTAATGGAGTTATAACAAATTTCTGAGTTTAATTATGCCACTAGCAGAGTCAGCATACTGCTATGGAACACCTTTATGAATATGCTGGATACAGACTTGATTAAGTAACTGGCCAACCGAAATACAGTGCACAGACTCCAGTACACCAAATGTGACTCAACATATGGCTATGCACTTTCAAATTCTCAGAGTGCTTTTATATCACAAAGAACAAATCTGTGATACTAATTTAACTATCAATAAAGCTTTCTACATTTATCGAAGCTTTCAGACTATATTTCAAACAGTAGTCCATACAGGACACAAAAGAGGAAAAGAGTATTTGTAACTAAACAGTCTTAAGAAAACAGATCAGAGAGAAAGAGTCAGAAACACAGTAATCACGTATTTGTTCCCTTGAAGGTTAGCTGTATAAATCAAAATATATCAGGTAAAGATATTTAAGGATAATCTTCACCAGTTTGCTTCCTCTACAACTGCATTTTTTCAAGCAACAAGTTAAGCAGCGTTATGTATCCTGTTTGTGACACTATCTGTACTGCTCAATAAAATGAGTATATGCGCTTACTCGTAAACTGTGGCTCTCCTAGACTGTCTACTTGGGATGAAGGGAGAAACTGCCTTGCTTCATCTGATGATCGCTCCTCTTTGATTTCCATGATCAGCCTCCGGAGCTGCTGAATTTTATTCTGCAGACCTTCTGAGGTTGCCTCTCCCAGTGCCACAGCCCAAGATTCACAATCTGGCTTTGAAGCAGCTTCAAGATAAAGATCCGGTTCTCCACTCTGAAACTCTGCACTCAGAAAACATGAACACAGTTTTTAGGAACTCTGATTCAAAAAGGGGATCATGAAATTATTGATGTTACACACAATTAAAACCACCACACACACATTTCTTTTCATGGTCACAGAACCATGCACCCCATCCACCTCTTGAATCAAACCCCTGTTCTTGCATACTCAGTGTAGTACTAAGTCTATCCACAGAGTGGTTCCAAAAGCAGTTAACATATTGCTAAACTAGGTGGCAGAATCAAATGGAAATGGGAAATCCTTTTTTAGCACAGATTCTGCAGCCTAGCAGGTAGCTATCAGAGTTGCTCACTTGAACGCGAATTTGATTTAGCAGGGGCAGCAGACATGGTTCTGACAAATAGTGGGGATTCACTGGAATGAACGTGTCCATCGTTTCTTCTATTAGAGCTCTCTTTTATGCTCAGACTCTCATTCATCCTTGCCAGAATACTGCTCACCAACACATGCAGATAATTTAGCATGACATATCTCCTCTGTGAAGACTCAACAGGTTGTATGTGGGAGCTTCTGACCTCATTACTATCCGCATGTCGTCTGCTGTTCTGCCTGAAGTCTAATTGTTTAATGATCAAATTCTCTAAGAACAAAAGAAAAAAGGGTAGAAAAAAAACCTGGATTCCTTGGGAGCTTCAGCTAAGTAGCAAGGGTCAGTCATTTGATTAAAATTAGCACAGGAAGAAAAAACACCTCTCAGGCATTTAGAATTCTGCAGTATAGATGGCTTCACAGAGTCTCAAATTCAATGTGACATTTAGAGAGACACACACTGAGAAGAACAAACTGGGAAAGAAAGAAAAATCAATGCTTCTTTAAAAGAAGTTACCAACTGATTTAGAAACATAAAACTCTATAAAACACCTGTGCTATCCTGTTAATAAGGACTGAAGTATTTGGTTGGACATCAAAATCATTTTGACCTAAATAAGCCATAGATCATATTACTGGAAGAAACAACACTTAAATTTTTTCGTACTTAGTTCAAAAATCCCAATAACATAGCAAAGTTTTTTCAATACAAAGTGAACTTAAATTCGCTTCTACTAGCTTGAGTATTTAACCTTGGGCACTTACCCCCATATGTTATTCTAAACCCGTTTGCACCTCATAAACTGAGCATCTGCCACTTATGATTAACTCTGCTTTTATTGTTATGGGGGGAACAAAAGATGCAAACCTCAAGACTGGAAGTCTCTTAAAACCGTACTGGCACAAATCCCTGTAGAGGGGGGAAGACAATTTTTCTGTCTGGGGGTGGATCTAAGGAAATCTAACTGTGTGGCTGCAGCTGCTGCTAAGAATGATGTATAAGATTTCATATACCAGTTTGGACTATAGAATTTGTAAGGAAAGACTGGGAAGAAGAGGAGAAAGTGGGGGAACATCTCTCTGGCTTTACAGGCAATTTACAAAGTGCTAATAAGGATTCAAACTCTTGCCTCTAGCCCTGGTTGAGTCAGAAAACAAGGTATCAGTTCTTGACACAATAAGATTCAAAATCTGAGGGAGCTGCAGATGTTCATCAGATCCTTGTTTACACACAAAATACATACTGGTCTTGAGCAACGAAACCTGAACAGGCTGAGCTTTACTGTTTGACAAAGATGAATTTAGAGACACAAGTTTCAGCTGTAAACTCTCATGTGATCTGCTACTGCATCTGAGCTATGAGTGCAGTAAACTTCAAGACGACTGGTAAGTAGAAGAGCTAACTACTTTTCTGCTCCTCCAGTAAGATCTGCAACAGCATAGTTGTCTACTTCCTTCTGTCACTGACCCCAATGACTCAGAAGTTTGTTTTTATTTCACAGTATTTTGGAACTACCAGGGGAAAAAAAGAAAGGAAAAAAGAAGCATGTAGTCAAACAGCATCAAAATCAACCAGCAGTCATTCCAATAAATAAATAAATAAATATTTACAGGCGTGCAAAACACCTGCTTGTACCATTCAGCCTTTAAAAGCACAGGTAATTTTAATAGAAGGGGTTTGAATATCCAAGATACCTTAGCTAAGGAAAGACTGTCAGACAAACAAGCCAATGCTTAACAACCAAAATACAAATATATCAAGGTGTTATTTTCTTTTTGCTCTTTATTTTTAAATGTAAATAGGAACAGGGATCTTGCCTTAAAATATCCTACCACTAGCTAGATAAAAAACATCTGCTTTGGGAGGAAATCAATGTTTTGCAATTGAAATCATGCTATTTATATTTACCTCTTAGCTGTGGAAATCAGTCTGCCAAGCACAAAAGGCATACTGAATCACCCTTAATATGCATGGAACCAGAAATGGATAGTGAAATGCAGTAGGAGTGGGCATAATTCACTGTATTATGATCTAACAGGTGCCAGTTTTGAGATCTGGAAATTCATTCTAAACTATCACTTCAAAACACTACAGTCTGCTATATTTAGATCTCTGGAGTACTCTGACAGCTAAGTTAAATTCTGAAAAGCATATGAAAATATCTGAAAAATATTCATTGCTGTAAATGTAGAAAACTTTATTCTGCAGCTCCAACAGTTGGTAAGTTATATGTTTCCCATACTGTTTCAGTGCAGGTAACATTTATGTACAAGTTTATATACTAGAAGAAACGCATCATCCAAAATGCACATTGGCAAAAGGAGCACACAGGTTTATTTATGTAATAAAGATCATCATCTCTTTGCTCTTCTCTCCCAGATTGTTATGTTGACTATTATTTTAAGTCAGATGCATACAGTAAACCCTAACAAGCTCAGACATTTAATTCCAAGTTTCAGTAGGCAGACAAAACTTAGCTGAAATGAGTCCTTCTGAAAATAAAACTAACACACCCAAAAATGCAATGAAGGCCTCACATGAACAGCACACGTATCAGCAGTATTGTATTTGTATTGAAACATCCTAAGCGCGTTTCATGGGTGGACAAAAGCACTTCACAATTAAGGAGTTACTGTAGAAAATACAAGTACACAAGCATCCTTTGCTATGCTCTGTTACTGCTGACATGAGTTACCACAAATTAGTTTTGGAAAAAAATCTTGACCTTTTGAGAACATTTACTATTGACTTCAATGAGACCGGTTCTTTTTCTGTTATGATATAATTTTACTTGATGTGATATAATTTTTGAATAAGAGGACACATAAGTTCTAAGAACATACAAAAAAATATTTTTATCTACTTGGGAATGTGCAATAGCAGAACAGTAATTTTCATCTTAGTGCTGGACATCCCTGGGGGGGAGTTCAAGTTCAGTGGCATAAACCCAGAGAAGACGTTCACACAGTTAAACACAATGGTTTTCTTTGCAAAACATTCAACTTACTCGCCCTAAACGCAAAGCAAAAGGGTATATAGTTCAATCTTTATCGCCTTTTCTTCTTGAACCGAAGAAGGTCTACATAGCTACAAGAACCTTTTGACAGCTTGCATAAACTCAAAACACAAAGAAAGAGAAAGATTCTGAGATCAGACACTGGGATATTCATGTAACCTACAGTAGTAACCTGATACATGTTTATCCTGAGAGTAGATTTGCCTGTATCTAATTGAAATCACTATCTAAATCAATATTTTACAAAGCTTTGTCCTCAGCTTTTCCCAAGATTTCTCATTTCTTTCCTGGAACGTAGCAGAGTACTTAAAAGCAAGAATACTGCAAACAGTACAGTCTGCTTGCGTTACTACAAGAGCAAATCTAAAAATGTGTGAAGTCAGACATACTCTTCATATTTGCCATTAAACGCTAGTCTGCAACTGCAATACGTAACCAGCTATCAAAATGTTTCTACTCATATCTCTACGCTCTTGGTTCAGTTTTGAACTGTCCAGTTGAAAATAAATTAATGGTCACAGCTACTAGCCTCAGGAGAGGGAGAAAAAAAAATAATGACCAAATATTACTAATTCTAATGCATGGAGTGGTCTCTAAGTGTTAGCACTGACATTGCAATAACACAGCCAGCGCTTGAATAAATACCTCACTAGCAGGTCCTTAGCAGCCCTTCCAGCAGCTTGCCCACCTTGCTGCTTTTCCTTATCTCAGTATCAGAGACTCAACTGGAGGCAAGAGCTGAGGAAACAGATAGCGGAAAGCAAACATGCCTGTTCATAGAGCTTTTTCTGATCACGACTCTGTTCACCAACAACTCTTACTGAAGCATGATTTCAGTAAGACTTTCTCCCACAGAAGCCAGCACAGAAAGTTATGGTCCCACAGGACTTTGCAGCTCAAATGAGGAATTCAACCCCCTGCTCAAACATGACTGCTGTCAAATAAGAAAACAGCACAAAGAGAAGCTGAGATATCCCCAGTGGCACCGGAAAGCCTTTTCTACTCTAACCCAACTGTCTATAAAGTCAGAAGTGTGTTTTGGTGCTAGTTCTATCACCCTCAAATAAAAATTTTTTGTTCCCATTATTTTGTAATAATACTTAAATTTCCCAAGTTTTTCAGTTTAACAATAGCAATTGCCTCTTTCCTCTGCAAGTACTTTGATATTTCAGTTGTTTTAAAAATGAAAACAGATTTCTTGTTACAAATGTCTTAATGATGTCCCTCTTCATTCTTAAAGTGTACTTGATTGTAACTTTAATCATAACCTGTTACACAGAAACCTGCTTTTCTGTGAAGCCAGAAATAATGAATTGAGTCACCATAAAAAAGTGTAGGCTGTTATTGGAGTTGACTCTTGTCTTTCAAAAGACTGCAGTTTAATGGAAAGGCTTTTAAAATATAAAATTATAAAACAAAAGAAGCACATTTCCAAGGGCAGGCAGAAAACACTTCAGTTTTAAAGCTTTTCCATTTGTTATTAGTTTCCTTTTTTTTCTTAAGAAGGCTTTATTTTTTTATTTTACTAAACATGTAAAAGTGACAGGAAGACTGATACACTATGACTTGTTTTATTTTCATTAATGAGAGTTACAAGCATAAAATTATGTTGATTGGGGTGAAAAAAGAAATCACTGGCAGGATTTAAATAAAAACAAGTACAAAGCACATGGTCACTGTCCAGTATGAAAGCCTCTGCTTTTCTGGAGGATCACTATTTTTTCTCCCATGCCAATATGCAAAGAGTTCAGAAAGGTTAAAGGTTGTCTCTCTCTTTTCATATACACTCTAGCAAAAAGTAGTTCTCAGTTGCTACCTCAGCAGTGGTAAGTGGTTGAGAATATCAATAAGCCACTGCCACTCTAAAATATAAAGCACCATCACAGCTAACCACCATATGCTGTAACAAAAGTAGAATGGAAGCTTTGATACGTAAATTATATCCGCAGGATATTTCTAATACAGACATCAGAGGCTTTTAGTTCACAAAGCTGACTGAATTCTATATGCTGATGCATTTCATGTCCAAATTAGTAGTGATGAAATCATCCCATAGTTACTCATGATGCTATGTTAATCTTCCTTTGGAAGTTAAATTTTCAATCAAAGATAAAGAATTTAATTAAAAATTTTATCTTTAGTGATAGGGTTTTTTTTTTATTTTGCAATGCTGGAATAAACGTATATAAGTTGCCATTATAATCTCCATTTAAGTCCCCACAGAAGGTCACAAAGAGCCTGAGGTATTTGAAATTAATATAGCGTGATACCCCAGGTCAACTAATGCAGTATAATACTTTGTTTCTTTTAATAACTGCAGGCTTTCCCACATGCCACATTGCTTCTCCCCTTTCATTAAACAAATACCACACCTATGCTGGAAGCAAGGCAGACCACACAAATATTTAAAGACCGCAGTGGTATCTCAAGATCACTGAAATACTGCAGCATTCACTGAAAGTACTAAGGGTGGCCTTCACAAAGCAGTAGACTGCTTTTACTGGAAGGAAGTATATCACATCACTGGCTGGACCATCAGTTTACCTTAAAAAAGCCATGATTCAGAGATCTGGATTCTCTGCCTAGGTATGCAAGAGTGACTTTAGCATGTGCCTCATATGCCACCTCTAAAACTGGGAGTGATACTGACTTGCCTTTCCAAGCCACTACTATTGAAGGAAACAAAAAAGCTCCAAGTGGCTTATGTACTACAAACGGCAAAAGAGAATGCTTAAGGGTATTCCTATATGCAGTCTTTGGGTTTTTTTTCCCCACCTGATATCCTCTAATACGCTTTAGATGACTGTGACCTTGCATCAAAAGCTCTGTCGTCTTCCTCTGTTCCCTCCGTATCTCCTTACGCCTCACCAGCCCCACTTGGCTGTTGGAGCTCTTACCTCCCTAGTTCTCACTAAGCGACCACACACAGTAACGCAATTAATACAGTCCTAAAGGAATCTCTCACCCACATGACACTCTATACAACACAGTGGTCAGCTTCAGATTGCTCTTGGGACAGGTTCAAACATCTAGCCACATGGCTCTAACTGTCCTGCTCCAGAGAAATGTAACAGTGACCAAAAACTACCAACATTGCCTATCTTTTTGCATCTTCTGCTCACTGACACATCTGGAAGCAGACAACACACAAAGAAAAACGCCTGGCGCAGATGAACCGTGGTGTGTTGGCCGCGGCCGGCTGCCAGCCCCTCCCTCGCTCCCCCTCCTCAACGGGGCTGGGGGAGGCAAGATGAAAGAAGCTCACGGGTCGAACTAAAGACAGGGAGATTGCTTAGCATCTACCATCATGGGCAAAACAGACTCATCTTATGGGAAAAATAATTTAACTTTTTGCAAATTAAAACAGTGCTGACGAGGCAGAAACAGACACCTTTCCTCCCTTTTTCCCAGGCTCAACTTCACTCCTGACTCCTCTACCTTCCCCACACCCCGAGCAGCACGGGGGTCTGAGGGTGGTTACGGTCAGTCCACAACAGCTCCTCCTCATGCTTCATCCCCGACTGCAGTGTGGTCTCTTCACAGAGGTTTCTCCAGGAGCTGCAGGGCAACCTGAAGCACCCCCTCCCCTCCTTCTGCTCTCACCCTGGTGCACGCAGGGCTGTTTCTCACACTTTTTTTACCCCGCCCTCACTCCTCAATGGTAGGCAGCATTACCCTTTCTGAAAGATGTTTTCCCTGAGGCGCCGCCCGTGGGGCTGAGCTGGGCCCAGCAGTGGGGCGGTGGGAGCTGGATGGAATCGACTGTGTCTGGCTCAGGGCAGCCCCGGATACTCCTCACAGAGGCCACCCCACAGCCCCCCCCCACTGCTAGCACCTGGGCACGTAAACCCAGCAGAGTCACCACCTTTAACAGCATTTCCAAGGTCCAGCAGAGACGCAGCTGTTTTCTAAATAGCTACAATTGTATATTTCTGTCTGGTGAGGTGACAATGCCCGCCTCTATCGCAGACGGTGCAAGTTTAGATGGCGCAAACATGGTGGCTGTTCCGGAGGAGAATCCAAGGCAAAGCAGTTAACATTGCATTGCTCATACATTTCAGCGCACAGCGGCAGTTTCCAGGTTTAAGATCTTTGTGAACAAAAGGTTTGAAATGCTCTCCTTATCGCACCTTTGGGGATTTCCAGAATGAATCACACTCATCACACATTCAGTTGGATCCATCTCACACCAATGTCTGACCTGTTCTGCTAATAGCAACTAGTTCATGTTACAAGGGCACGCAAGCGGCCAGCCACATACAGAGCAATAGTTCACCCAACAAATCCTTCTGTTTCTTTTCATGGTCCTCTTAGAAACCTTTTGAGCTAGGCTGCTTTGGGAGCGCTACACTTGAAGCACTGACAGGATTATCTGCTGTGGCTGCCTGACCTCTTCAGTGCTCCCCTTCTGTTTCAGTGCCCGCACCACCCTGAGGCGATAATCAGCTCCACAATATCGATAGATACTGCATGAGAATGTCCTTCTCCTCCCTCCATGTGTACTCCACTGCCCTTTATTATGTTCTCTTCTTGGATATCCCAGTTAGTCTCCATTTCTCACTCTTAGATCTCCTAGGATTCAGCCCACCACTCAGAGAAAGATGGAGACAATCAGCCAAAAGCTCAGCCTAAAACCCCCCTCACGGTTCCAAGTTGAACCCCCAGCTGATTTTCTTCATCTTGCAGTCTGCAAGATGAAGAAAATGTCCCTTCCCAGCCACACCACAAGTTAAATCTCACAGATCAACTCCACCTCCTTCCTCGGAGCTTCTGCTGTGTTCTGGCACAGCTCTCCTCCATCTGTTCCACAAGGAATTTTACATCATGAGCAGGTATGTCCTCCTATTCTGCTTTCACTCCAACCCTTTAAAGTCCCAGATACACATTTGGGAGCATTTTTTTGGCTCCCAATAGCTAATGGATATTAATGTGACAATGCAGCTAGTTTTTCATGATGGAAGCCCCCACTGGCAAACATCTCTCTTCTTAGTTCCTCAGTTTTGTTTTTGTCCCCCCTTTTGTCTTCTAAATTTTGTTCACTCCTGCAGTACATGGATTATTATTTCACTTCTTTGGTATTTTATCTTCACTCAGCACACAGTATATCATCTTCACTTGTCTTCAGTTTTGTTCTAATACCTCATAATAGTCTGGCTTTTTTTTTTTTTTTCCTTTCCTTTTCCCATCCAACAAATCATCAGCCAGGCTCTTGTCCCTGGTGTCCAGCACAGGAAGACTGCCAAGTTTGAAATCCACTTCTCCTGTACCTGTCTGTCTCTTTCTCTGTCTTCTGTTGTCTTACTCTGGTCAAACCCCAGGCACTCATCGTCACTTGTTGGCTCTGAATACCCGGAGTTTTCTGTACTGTTTCCTCTTTTCTACTTTAAAATGTTTTAGAGGCAGGTCAGAATGCCACCCTCACCTCTACCCACACTACTGACCTTCAAACTTTATTTTAGAAAGTCTGTCTCTCAGATAGCAATTTCTGTTCCTAACTATGCAAGTATATTTCTTCCTCCATATATATTCACAGTCTCTTTTTCTCTATAGGCATCCTGAAGTGTTTACTCAGTACTCATTGTTGTCTACTTCCCCCGCTTCTAGACTTAAAATCTGCCAGTCTCACTACCACAGAAACAGTCCCCTTGGCAAGATTAAGAGTTAATTGAAAGAATCCTGTCATCAATTACAACCGTACTCTTGGTTCAGTTCAGCAGCATTATCTTAAAGCATTGTAAGAGACATACCAGAAGGGAACTGACATGACTGTGTTTATACCCAAACTGTAACACCACCGCCTCATAAAGCTGATGATTCCAATCAGTGAATTGGAATCAATAAGGGCATAATTAGAAAAAGTCTCAATTTGAGAGTCAGTGGTAATCAATCAGCTGTTACACTTTGCCTAAGTGATGCTTCCAAATCCAGAAAGTAGTCCTTTTTGATGCAGCGCCTCAACATCAGGAACAAGACTTAACTCCACTACTAAAGATGCAGGATTTGAGCTATTCCCCAGAATACCACCCAAAGGGGGATAAAATCCACAATTAATACATTTTAAGTCACCGCCTTCTCAAATGTGACCAAAAACTAAGAATCACTTCAGCAGGCGAGGACAAAAGTTCACATAATTAATGTAACATTTTCTTTGAAGGGGACTAGAGATTTTGGTAAGTATAAAAAAAGAAGGTAGGAACTTCTACTAAATGTAAAGCTGGCCACCAAGCCCATAAATGCAGCATAACCTTTTCCCCCTGCAGCTAGTTTTACTAGCCTACCAGAACTGCTCGTAGACCATTACAGCTAACAGAAAACTGCAAATTGATCTAAGGACTTCAAAACTCTGCAGTGGTATCAGAAAAAAATCTACGTCATAAAAAAATTTCTAACACAGTAGCTATTTGATTTGCTCCTGCAGAGAAAACTCTGTCAGCGTTTTCGCCAAATAAAATCTTTCCACTAAAATAATGATTCTGATTTCTATTAAATAACTATTTTTTTTCTACTGTTTTTAACAATTTTATATATGAAGAGTTGACAGAAGTTGAGAAAAACAGGAAATCCCTCATTTAAATAGGGAGGTTGGCAATGAATAATCATTCAATAATAAGATTAGTTGGCTATACATCAACATAAATCCTATATCGTACATAATACATAACGAACCAGACCATCAAACTTCTATTTATTGTCAGAGGAAGAAGATGACATAAGACTTTCATTTGATTTTAGACAAAGTAAACCAAAAGCTTTTAGGATTTTGTTTCTAGGCATAAATTCAGAGACAAGCAGTATTTAGATGTATGCATTTAACAGACAACGTGATATATTTTAGCTAAAGTTTTAGCAAAGTTTCCGTGCCTGGGTGGTGGATTTTTTTGTTGTCATTTTTGTTGAGAGAAATAATAAAAATAAATAAATAAAAAAAGTCACACTGAACTTACTGAGCTGTGTTTTACTTACTGAGAACTATGGAAACATCTGTTTTACTCCTGAACTCCACAACCCAGCAACGCTCCAGGATTACCACTTCAGAGGCTTCGGAACTCTGTGAGACATAAAGATGACAAAATGTTAGGATTTGGAACCTGACTGAGAAGTCCTTCTGTTTGGCTGTTCACATCCAACACAATTTGTAGATGTAATGACAACAAAGCATAATAGTCGCTAGGCAGATGGATACAGGCGTTCTCTAATTACTGATCTGTGCCATCCTACTTCAGCTCAATAAGCTATAATGGGAATAAAATATTAGAAAAGACCATGTAGAAAACTAAGAAAAAAAAGGAAACTCAGTAGTTTATTTTTTCATATCGTAAGTATTCAAAAGTTTAGGTGCCACCTCATTCCTAAACAAATCAGACAAGCGTAGCTCATTCTAACTGCCATATTTCCTAATAAGTCTGAATCAAATATCGGACTCTATTCAGAGAGTAGGATATTTTCAAGTGAACAAAATAACACGCAATCTTACAGTAGGCACTTCTCTTCAATTTTCATTTAAAAGGGATTGCGTTATCATCACTTGAAACTTTGAATGTTGTCTCTGGCTATGCAATTCAAATGACATCAAGTGATACGGACCTATTGCAGAGTGCAATATGATACGAATTACCGCTATCATTTCTTGTGAGTGCTCTGCAGAGAAGATGCAGACTCTTCTTCTAGGTTAGTAAGCGTGACTCATTTTTCAGAAGAGTAAAGCCATCAATCACTCCCTCAGAATTAATCTTTTTTCACTTAAAACTTTTATTATCCATTTTTTATCCCTAACATCAGGTAACAAATATCCCTTAGAACATGCACCCATGCACTTCCTCATTGCAGGTTCCCAAAACGAATGTCACAGAGCTCATTCTCTACTTCAGTAAGATTCTGCAGGGATTAATGTAAATTCTCATTTTAATATTCCTTCCTCAGGTACTTCGTTATCCCAAGTGATCCTAAAGATAAAAAAGTTTCCATATTGTAGACCAATTTTACCAAAAGCCTGAAATTTAGTTCCATATATTTGACACTTAATGAATGACCTCATAAAAAAATTCATATTTATAACACCTGCCTAATATACACAAGTTTTCTTATCTACCTCTTTCTCTGCATTTGTACTGCATTATTTGGCCTGCCAGAATCAGACGCAAACTTTTTGCCAAGTTTCACATTAATTTTTAAATGGATGGCTTGATGCTGCATTTTCTCACACAAAAAAAAAAAAAAGACCCTTTACTTACCTAGTAATACCATTGTCTTTCATGAGCAAAGAAGTGAAAATTTCATACAGTAAGACTGTAAGACTACAGTAAGACTGACATACTTGGGACATGGTTTAGAAGTGTTTTTTGTCAGGTTAGGTTAATGGTTGGACTTGATGATCTTAAAGGTCCCTTCCAACCTCAACAATTCTATGATTCTATAAGTAACAAACAGGTAACACTTCAGAAAGTCTGTATTTATTCCCTCCCTCCCACGTTTTACAACTTATTAAATGAATACTCCAAACCCAGTTATCAAAGCACCAATCACCATTCAAAGGTGAAAAAAGGTTAAAATAAAATAGAGGAGCGGGGAAAAAGCATATGATGTTGTATTGAAATATGCCAGAAGTCAAGACAGAAAGTTTAATAGACTAAGAAAAAGCACCCAGCCTTATCTAGAAGCCATTTGTATATTGACTTCTTTGAAATATTATTCAGGCTGGGATTTATCAAGCTGTAGATTGAAAAACAGTTAGCTGATTGTTTAAAAAAAAAAAAAAAGAAACGGAGAATGTATTGAAACAGTGCAGTGAGTTTTGGGAGAAATAAAAGTGCTATGTTGGGAACTTTTTTTATTTATAGAATCCAGCAAGTTGAGCATACATGGTAACCCAGAGGCGATTCTCAGGTGCTATCAAGCGAGGCATTTTTTGCGGTTCTAGTAGAGAAAGTAAAATACAAGAAAGTCTTTATGAGAAACAGCTAAAGCCAGCTTGGGAACATAGGGAATAATAGGTCAAAAAACAAAACAGCAGACTAATTAGGAAGAGTCTTCCACTGCAATGATGCTGATAACTATTTTTATTCTTTACATTTTGAAGCAAGACATCAACATCGATACAGTCTCCCAGATGACCCTCAGGAAAACATAGCCTGATGCCTTCAAGAGCTGGCAATCTTTCAGGAAAGATATGACCAAAAGAAGGGGTTTATTTCAGAAGTCTGTGACAATGTAACACTCAGCTGTAAGTACATGAAAAACTCTATCCAGTCTCTGTCAATTAATTCTAACAGCTTTTTCCCTTTTCATCCCTACAGAAAATGGTTCCTCTGCTGATATTCATGGACCACAGATGAAACATGCAAACATGACAACTCCCTAGACTTAACATTTCTTCCAAAACATCTATCTGCAGTAAGCGGAAGCCTGTCAGTACAGAAAGAGAAGCTACTCCCCTTCACATGGCTTGCAGGTAAGTCCGGTATTCAGAAAGGCCAGAATGAAGAATCACAGCTTCCATGTAGTTTGCTATAGTTGCCAAGACTTAAAGGCCTGATGTTTGGATTTGTATATGAAAGGCATATGTATGATGCAAACAAACTGGCAAGTGGTTAGCAAAAAAAAAAAAAAGCTATCAAATAATTAACAAGAATTCGTTTTAGTAAGGTTTGTCTCACAATGCAGTTGACATACAACAGTAAGTACAAATACAAGAGAGGATGGTTCAGAGTATTTCAAGCTTTCTGCATTTTATGACAGCAGATGCTGCAGCGCAAGAGCCTCTTTCGAGAGAAGTTACTCCACTCCCTACACCAGTGGAAGCTGGAATGAAACAGTGCTGCAACTTCAAATGAATCTGAATGCTTTTCCAAGATACACAATCAAGTACAGTGATCAGAGGATATGCATTTAAGTTTTCTATATGTGAGAGGGAACAAGTAGGGAAACAAGAAAATAAGATGAAAGAGCATAAGGCTGCCAGAAAAGAAAGTACGTGTTGCTGCAAAACATCTCCCACATCCAGACACAAAACTGAAGAAAAAGACCTTCAGAATGACTATTATTGCAGCCTTTTCATCATTTAGATGAAAATGCTATGCTCTATCTGTCACACAAAAAGCTAACAAGAAATTTATTTACAAATGAAATGACAAAATTGCAATCAAGGGAACCATTATGCATATCTGATAGAGATCAGCTTTGTTTTCCAGTATCTGAAGAGATCCAAAACTTCTCTGTTACTTTACGTGCATAATATAAGCTTATTTGGACTAGCTATATTATTTTTCTAGGTTTTATTTTAATAAAAGGGTAATTTCTAATGATCTGGTCTTTATGCATGGCAGATAGGATCAAAATCAGATCTGTAGTAATGTGTTACAATCCAACATATCATTTGTTTTCTTCCCACCATTGGTAATTTTGGATAATTGCTATGAAAAGCCTTCTGGATCAATCCAAATGCCAAACAGCGACTAGGCCTTGAACTATTCCATCTTTCTTAAAATACTGACAAAGTCTACAGGCAGCAGAACCTACCCCGCCACCCCCCAGATCAGGAAATTGTTTTAAAACACTGGCTTGAGAAGCAAAATGAATGATTAATAATCTACCTTAAATACCCTAGTAAAATTGCTAACATAGAAGAGTGCCCAAAACCTAGAATTAGCAGAAATTCAATTCACTTTGCCAAATTATTGGCCAAGCTTTGCTATCAGTATGCTGTCATCAATCTAAAATACTACTGTACTACTAAATCCACTACTGTCTACTGCAACTGTCATGAGTTTCAAATCAGAATAGTGAAAACATCCCTGTTTCTGTGGAGTCCGTGCCTAAAACTGAATTAAGAGACAGTCATACCAAAACACATGAGCAGGTGTCTGCTAACTGCATATTCATACCTACAGAACTGTACACAACTCCTTTTAATGTAAAGGAAGCTTAATGGTATTTAACTGACAAGCATCATTCAAGTACGTAGCACCAGATTCATAAGCAATCTGAAGTATACATCGTGTGCACGATACACGTTTAGAGAAGCTTTCTGAAAGACTAAAATGGAGCATTTTTGCAGTTGGAAAGTGTAAAAATCATTCCCACATTCTACAGCAGTGAGGGAAGCACACAGTATTTGAAATTACATTGGTACATTTTTTTCGGTTGTTTCTAACTCTCTACACCGAATTTGTAACTGGAAGTTGTAACTACGCTATTGCAGATTCCAGTCTGCCATTTTCCTTTGGACTGAGGAGTAAAAAGAGATTTCAAAAAAATGAAAGCACTGAGAAACTTTTAAATCTGTCAGACAGAATGGCATGTTTGAGCTATTTCTGCATTCCTGTAGATCTGACTTGATGTACCATTGCGGGGGGGAAGGAAGCGTGTCATTATGAAAGGGTTTTTCAATAGGAGATTTGTTGCTGTAG